>WEIU01014851.1:1506269-1616154 GCA_013389925.1 Aegithalos caudatus
TCTGGCTAACTCTTCCAAATCTGACTTTTTATTGAAATAGTCGGGGGTGAAAATGACTGGGCTAAATTCAGGTGAGGCAGGCCCCCAGAGAACCCAGAGGAGCAGAGGCGAGTGAATCGATCCTGTGTCTGAAATGGCAGCAGCTGAAGCTCCTATTGATGCAGCACAGGATGCTTTTTGCTCCACTGGTGTCTGTTGTTCAGTTTCAGAAAATACAGAAAATTCTCTTTCATTATTAAAAATTAGCCAGAAGGTGTCTGTATATCAGGTGCAAATGTTTACAAATTGTTACAACAATCATTTCTGTACCAGTACTCTCATCCTACCTTACATGCACAGGAAGGTCAGGGACTTATTTAACAATTGTGTTTTACTTAGGGAGGAAATAGGGAAACAATGATCTAATCCATTTGGTCTTAATAGTGAAATTTACTCCAGAATGTACAAAAACGTTTTAGCCAATTTAAGTAATGGCTGTGATTATAGCACATAATGTGGTGTGTTCTATACTACATAATATGTTATGAATAGCACACTGAGGGATTTTTTTAGTGTATGTAAATTACATAGAAGCACAAAGGATGCATCTCTGAACTGTTTTTGTCTAGCTGATTATAGGTCTAACTGCTACAGGAGGAGGCTGAAAGAGCTTTGTTGAGAGGCATTGATTGATTAATAAAGAGCACAGCAGCAACAGACATAACATTGCAGTTATAGATTTTCCATACTTTATCTTCAGGGCTTGTAAAGATACAGTGGTGATCAGATGATGAGGTTTCCTTTCACCTTTCTGTAAGATGCAACAAATCATGGCATTCTGCAATGCCACAAAACAGCTTTTTGCAGAACACTGAGTAAAAGAAAACTCCCCCACAATCACGACTTTACAGTTAGACATTGTCCTTTTTCCTCCTGATCTCCTTAAGGGAGAGATGCTTCAGACAATAATTTAAAGTAATGCCCCAAATTTAGAAACAAAGTGGGAACTGTACATTCAAACACTTAGGGATTCTATTTTTATTAAATTGAAAGTGAGTGGAAAGTCACATGTGAAGTCTGAATGCATTTCATTCCTGGTGATAGATATAGGAAATTTGTTAAAGAAACCTGTATTTAGATCACAGGTTAATGAGTACAACAACCTAGAGTTCTATTTCTTCAATTAAAACAATAGCTTGTGTACATAGTTAAAGAGAAGATGTAAAGAAGAAGATGTAAAAAAGAAGGAAGATGTAAAAAGCATGTGACCAGAATATGGCAGAGTTGATATTTTTATGTGAAAGTCAAGTCCTGGCTGGGAAAACACATTTCAGTTATACAGGACTTATCATAGGGGAACCAGTGCAAATAACGTGGATTCTCATTCCTTAGCTGGCATTTTGCTGTGCCCCTATAATAAAGGTCTAAATAGGAACAGAGAAAAGAACTGCCACAACAGGCACAAGTCTTTACCACAGAATTTCTTTTTTTGAAGATATAGGTTTTTTGAATATTTTCACATTATTCTCTATCTTTGCAATAAATCTAAGCAGGGCCTAACTTTTTTGAGATTTAGTGTGATAAGAGTTTAAATGTAGGTTGTTTTGCAGTTGCTGTTAAATCCACTGATATTGCAGTGGCTTTGAACCCATTTTTAATAACATTTTGTCTTTTGCTTGGCAATGTGAAGGGTGTGTAAAAACGAGATATTGAGTCTATTCAAATTCACAGCGATGTAAAACAAATGGAAGAAGTATGATTATGTATGATTAATAAGAGCTGCCAGAAATTTTACAGACATCTCTTCAAATTGCCCTTTCATGTTTACATGATTTTTTGTCCTGACTTAAATTCACAGTATATCCTTTTTTATCCATTTACAATGTAAATTAAGAATCAGAGCACATGAAGTTCTTTACTAAACAGTCTTTTAAATTTATAAGTACATATATTTTAGAGATTATAATATGACAATTCTTTAAAGATAGGAACTGCTTTTAGAGGAAGCAGCTCCTCAAAGATAATTACCTTTTACCAAGTTGTAATTTAAATTTGTAGTATTCCTCAGTTCCTAAAACCCCAGTGTAATTTTATTCTGAAACTTTTGTTTTGCTCAGTTTAAAGGATGATTTTTAGTTTAGTTAGGGTGAAGCAATCTGCAAATAACCACATATAAGTGTGCTTAAGTCCCTAAGTGCTTTTTTCAGGATAAATATTGCACTAATAAAACAAGAGGTGAACACCTCTGATGGGTTTCTTTGAGGTGCAGGTAGGACACTGAGTAACAATCATTGGATTTATGAGATTTATGCTTAAAAAACCCCGTGAATTCACTGTTAGGCCAGATCTCTTCATTCTCTCTGTAAAAGTTGTCACTGAAAAATGCCTCACAGTCAGAACATCATTGCTAATGATAGTTTCCATTTTCAGCCTGTATTAAAGAAAACCCTTTTGTTCACATGCAGCCCACACGCTGACGCAGCGTTCAGTGATCCCAGTGGTGAGACCCTCAGTGAATTTTTGTTAGGAAATTAAAAATGTGTCCAGTTCTTCAGCAGTTAGCATTGCTCCACAGAAGCAAGTGGAGGTATGATAGTTAAAAAGGAGAGGATTTTTAGCCTGTGCTTTTAATTTTTATCATAACCTGGAGTATGATGCGAAGTAAGAGCTGCCATATTCCATGCATGAAATCGTTGAATCACAGAATAGTTTGGGTTGGAAAGGACCTTAAAGGCCATCTCATTCCAAACTTTTTGCCATGAGCAGGGACACCTTTCCCTAGACCAGATTGCTCAGAGCCCCATCCAGCCTGGCCTTGAACACTTCCAGTGATGAGGCACCCACAGCTTCTCTGGGAGACCCATGCCAGGGCCTCATCATCCTCACAAGGAAGAATTTCTTCCTAACATCTAATCTAAACCCACCCTCCTGCAGTTTGAAGGCATTCCTTGTCCTGTCCCTCCATGCCCTTGTCTAAAGTCCTTCTCCCGCTCTTCAGGCACAGGAAAGTGTTCTAAGGTCTGCCAGGAGCCTTCTCCAGGCTGAACACCCCCAGCTCTCCTGCCTGTGCCCATGGCAGGGGTGCTCCAGCCCTTGGAGCATCCTCAGGGCCTCTTCTGGCCTCACTCCAACATCTCTTACATTGGAGGTCCCAGAGCTGGATGCAGAACTCCAGACAAGGTCCCAAAAAGGCAGAAGAGAAGGGGAGAAGCCCCTCCCTGGACCTGCTGGTCAACCAAAAAACCAAACAGCTCCTGCCATGAGCTGAGATGGTCCAGTTCCCTGCTGCTCAGGTCCTTACATCCACAGGTACCTGTGTTGAAGCTGTACTTGATTTTGCAATCTCAAAGGCATCACAGCCTCAAAGTCATACAGTTATAAATAAATAAGTGATGCTGTGTAATTAGCGATCTTGGTGAGATAAAAAAATGCAAGCACATGTAGGCATGATGCATTCCAGACTTTGCACAGGATTTAGCAGCAGTCTGTTTCAAATATCAGCCGAGAAAATCCTTTTCTATTGACCCAACAAGAAAATAGTGTGAATTCTAAGACTGCCAACATGTTCCAGCTCTTTTTAAAAATAAATATATGTATATTTATACTTCAATTAAACTTTTAGGTTACTTTAATCTTATAATCTTAAGTAGATTCACAAACTTTGATTAATATGTAGGATATGATAATTCTGGGATCTACAGGGATCAGACTCTTCCACTCTTAAGAAGAAATCATATTTGTGACAAAAGAGAGCAGCTACGGTAAAGTGCACAGGAGCACTTTAAAACAGCTTAGAATGGGAAATGAAAAATTCTAGTGGAGACTTCAGGTGAATTTATTAACTACATTGTTACTGCTGGGAATATGAACAGAATAAATATTGAAAGATTTCATATGCCACAGCAGTGTCTGTTAATGTCATCCTGAGGCATTGTTTCAGTACTGAATTCACTCTGTATCAACATTGTGTCCTGGGAAGAAATAAAAAGTCAGTTCCTCATGATAAACACTGAACATTATAGGCTTGCCAAGTCCTCTGTGGCACTGGACTCTTAACAGGGAAAGCAAATAAAGCAGGAGCTATTTTGCAAGTAGATCCACTCAGATTGCCTCAGCACTTTGGGATATTAGCAGGCAGTTCCAAATGCTTGGTTATGTTGGCTTCATTAAATGTATTTGAACAATTAAAAAATGAAAAAAGGGGAAAGCACTTCTGCATCTCAACAGAGTTCAGAAAAACTCTAAGATAACTAATCTTAGCTGTTTGCCAGCCTCTGCTGGAACAAGATGAAGGGATGAGGTGGATTTATATTTTCCTGCTCAACTTTATTTCTGTATCCACATCTCCTCCTTCCACTGTGCACCTGCGTGCCTCTCCTTCCCCAGCTGTCTGATAACTGTTCAGATTCGCTGTGCCCTGTCAGCCTTTGATTTTAAGTTACTCCCTGGAGCTTTTGCTTTAATACAAAGAAGAGCATACAAAGAGAGCACTTTGTATTTCTTTCTGCTAATGGCACACAAACCTGCCTGGCTGATAGCTGCTGGCACTGAGACCATCCATGCTGTTTCCTCCCTCTTGCTCTCCCATTTATCTACTGATCACATTTTACTGGGAGTGGTGCAGAGCAGGTAGAACAGATAAATTCATTGGATTGAGTAGCTGCTAAAGGAGCAAGTGCCAATAAAATACTTAGCCTCTGCCTGTGATGTGTGGATCCAGGAGACCTCCTTAGAATAGAAAATATTTTATTATAATGGTATCAAAGGAAAAAAAAAAAGTGGTGAGAAATGGATTTTAGTGAGAAATGAATTTTCTGCTTGTGATTTTCCGTCTGTTGAAGACTATGCAGGTCACTTCTCACTGTTCAGCTCTTACAGAAACAATATTGTATTCCTTATGCCAATTGTTAGCTGGGGAGGAACCAGAACAGAAGAGGTGCTGTCTTTGGAGGTTCTTGGCACTTTGGCATATGCTTGTCACACAGACTTGATGCTGCAGCCACAAATAAATATTATCTCAATATTCACGAATATGATACTGCCATCTGTAAGAGGCATTGGCCTCCAGTTTGTTTGGAGGGGTAGTTTGCTGTGTTGATTTTTAACAAGCAGGGCTTTCATGCATGGAGTTGAACCTCAACTGCAACCACTGAAATCACGTGGGACTCTGACATTCCTATATTAGTTCTTAATTGTGGAGTTTGGTGCTTGTGCTGCTCCAGTGGAATTCCAGATTGTTGACCTTCAGGGCTCACTGTGAGGCCTATCTCTTCTTTCAGGCAAAAAAAAAGGATTAGGTAGGAAGGGGGAGTTATTAGGAGCAGGTGAGAGATTTTATGTATTTTTCTAACTTGACATAGTGTCATTCTTGGCATGTAATATCCAATAAAAGAAGGGGTAAGGATTCATGGGGAATCATTCATGGAATTGCAGTGCCAAGAGCCACATGTGATAATCCAAAAGCTGAAGAATTTACAAGTATCCATTTAATTTTACTCTAGTCCCCATAATAACTTGAGGAGTTAGTGAGTGTTGCATGAGGTGGCAGTGCTTTGGACAGAGGATATGGCTGAGCATTTGACACAGAAGAGGGACCACAGAAAATGATTTTCCTGTGCAAACTTTAATGAAGATAAGAGGAAAGCAATGCATAACTCAGTCATGTACAGCGGCCAACAGGGATTTTGCTTTTCACTGCATTTGTATGGTTTTGAGTCCCTGTGTCTTTAATCATTTACATTGCTGAAAAGCTTTTTAGAACTGCACATGCAGACGTTTTTCTATTGGAGCACCACCAAAAAGTCTGTGTAAGCACAATATGCAGGGAAAAACATGTCTTGAAAATATTACCCTGTGCAGGAAAAAAAAAAAAAAACCAAAAAACCAAACCCAACAAAACCTAACCAGAAAAAGGCCAGTATTCTGCAAAGGATTTCTGTCCTTTCATGGAATCGTGAAACTGTTAATATTAGGACCTTTTTCTTATTTATTTACTTAAAGGATAAGTGTAAAAGGATCAGGCTAGAAGCAGAATGGAAGATGGTAGGACTAAAATAACCTACAGAACACATAGGTAACATTTTTTATCTCTTTCAGGTTGATACTTCCTCAGTTGTCTCCATATAGTATAGTTAGCACTGAAACTCCCATTTTTATATAGGGTTAGTTTTTGTTCCAAAAAAGACAACATTTTGACTCAAGAATGTTATTTTCTGCTCTGCTGTGAGATTTGTACTTCTCCCCCACCTCTGCTGTTAGCTAAAGCTGCTTTGTAATACATTAAATGATACAACACAAAAGATCTAATAGAATTTGAAATAGCTTGGGTTCTTAGAAACATGTAAAACTCTGCATAAAATGAATATTGCTAAAGCTCAGTCTGATTTCCATATTCTTTCCACATTGTATTTGTGTATAATAGGCTTCCAGGAATGTTCATGACCTTACAGCTGTCCCTTTTGTTTACAGTCCAGTGCTCTGTCCTTGAGATATGTTGCACGCAGAATGAAGACAAAATCATGGCTTCAGGCCTCTGTCTCCCTTCTCTGCAAAAAATAAATAAAGCCTATATAGGAGACATTCTCCAGTCAGTACTGCTCCAGCTCCATGTGAGTGATTACACCCTGGGAAACAATTATAGATGGTAATAAAAAAAATTAAGCTCTAAGGGCAATACAGTTGTCTCAGGAACTTCCAGGGAAAAGCCTGCTTTGGTTTTTGTTTGTTTGTTTGGGTTTCTGTTTGTATGTTTGTTTATTTGATTGGTTGGTTTGTTTGGGGCTTTTTTTTTTTTTTAATTATCAAACCCCATTTTTATTAAGAAACTTATTTTTCTCACTTAAAAAATTAAAAAAGGACAGATGCATTTCCTAGCAGTTTGACTCAATATATTAGAAGATCCTTTTCTCTTTGAAGAGACTGAATCCTGCTCTCACACAAGCAGCCTGCTTCTTGTTTGCTGTCAGTGAGCAAACAATCAATGCACATTTACAATAGCACTTCAGCAGCATAATGGTGATGGCAATGTTTGGTTTCTTTTTTGCTGCCATGCAAATTTTCATTCTCTCTGAGTAAATGTATTTTTCTGCTGATATTCTGCTTTCTGGCAGGTGCTCAAAACTCCCTTGTTCAAATGTTATTTGCAGATGGCACAGGCGTGGGTTCTGTGTGGTGTCTGAGTAGAGAGTGCACAGCCTGGGACAAAATTACAATCACTAATTATTTTAGAACGAAGGGCATATGTGAGATTTCAATATCAAACATCTCCATACCAGCAGGGCTGTGCACAAGCAGCACCAAATGTAGATGTGGAGGCTGACCCAGAGAAATACAGACAGTGCTCTGCAGGGAGAGGAGCTGTGCAGTCATACTGGGAAGTGCAGTGGGGCTTTCTGATGTTAAATTAGGGTTTTTACTGTTTTCTTCTTTCACTAGGAAATTTACAAAATTTCTTAAACAAATGGGATGGATGCCTGATGATTATGTGGTGGGAAATAATTGTGTGGTTCATAGTGCACTCCATTAATTTAGATCACAATTCAAAGTTTCTAGAGAATGACCAAGTAATTGCCCACCTCCCAAGTATTTCTGAACATTCAGATTCATCCTTTTCTGTGGGGTTTGAATTTCATGGATGTTCTGTAATTGCAGGAAGGTGGAGCTGCTCAAGTGAATCAGTTCTTTCTGGAGACACCAAGCAGTTACTCCAAAGTGTTGTTCCATGTCTGGGCAGTGGTTTTATGTGTACATTCACAAGCAGCACTCCTGGTGAGGATTGTTGCACAGCTCTGGTAACATTCCTGAAACGCAGCATTCCCTGGATTATGTCTGGATCTACAGACAGGGCTCCAAACCTCCCCAGGATCCCTTTCTATGCTCCAGGCACCACCTTTGCCATCATCTCTGGCAGAGATAATCTAAAAGGGGGTCTCTCTTTTTCCTGTCCTGCATCTGATGGACTGTTTTCAGCCCTACAGTCACAAACACAGACAAGGATGTCATCACATCGTGCACAGGGAGTTTAGGAGCAAATCCTCTTTGCTTTAGCATGAAAAATTGGCATATCCATATAGAACACTCAGCTCTCCACTGACATTTTCTGTGGCTGTCTTAAGTGCTTACAGTTATTCTTGAGGATTTGGGTGTATGTCCTGCCAGGATTTGTGAGTTTCTTCTCTTTAAGTACCTCTTTAGCTCAGGCCCTCTCCTTCAAACATAGAGTGGCACTCTGACCTTTCCAGTCAGCATCTTTCAATGTCAGGAGTTTCACAGGTTAAAAAATACTTTTCTCCTCATAGGAAAACTGTCCTTTTCAGTGTTTTTCTTGATCCCTCCTCAACTTCAAGTAGAGTTCATAAACAGTATGTTATGTGATTTCCCAAACTACCAGAAACTCTTCCTATTATTTACTGGGTAAATAAGTACGTGTATGTGACATTTAAATAAGTAAAAGTACTGTCCTTTTCCAAAACAACTGAAGTGACCTAAAAAATGACAGTGGGGTATAAAACCACAAGCAATAAGATCAGTAGGACAGAAGAGAGAGAGTAAGTCCTGTCATTTGTAGTTCAGCTGTATCATGTTATCTAATATATATTAATTTTGTTTTAATAACTGCATGTGTGAATTTTGTTTACTGAGATAGAAACACTGGATATTGGGTATTAGATGAGCTTTCTTTAGGGACAGTACTATGTTTTGTCAAGTGCTGTGTTTAACAACATTATCTCAACATTTTTCATCTTTCTCTAAATTCATACAGTGGCACTCTGGTTTTACTGCCTGTCTCCCTTGTGTGAGAACAGGGCATTTCCTTCCACATACCACATTGTTGGAAAATAATAGTGATAAGGCACATGAACTGTGGAGACATCTCCCTTGAGGTCTTGAAGGGAAGCTCTGGGAAATTTTAGGGTGGATGTCAAGACAGATCCATGCACTGTGTGTGCATGAGGGGGGAATTGCTGCCACGTGAGCCTGCAGAGCTTGAGCACAACTCTTCAGAATGCCACAGTGGTCCTGGCATCCATAGTCCAGCAGCTGATGCTTCTGAAGCTAAAGAAAAGCATGGAAAGGAAGAAAAATCAAATAGTAAGGAAAGCATCTTGGGCAAAAGGCTAATAATGAAGAAAATCCATAGCCTTCTTGCTTTCCAGTGGCTCTGCCAAGCTATTCCTTTATACCACTCTACCAAGTGGTATAAAGGAATAGAAGGACCTGAATTATTATGTTTTAGCGTGCAGGTTTTGTAAAAGTTTTCTGCAAACTGGGAAGTACCTTGGAGTCTAGTTCTTGCTGCCATAAAAGTCAGAGTCAGTTGGAATGAGATCTTGCTGTGTGGCTTTGAAATGCCTTTGAAATACCTTAATACATAGAAATATACTCCAAAGCAGATGAAGATGCTGCATTCCTGAGAATGCTGGTTATTAGCAGTCTCACAGTAACTGAGTGTAGGTGGGAGGTTTCTTGTATGGCATGAAGACCAATTACATCCTCCTCATTGTCTCCAGTATTCTACTACAGAAGGTGCAAAGAGATATTAGGTCTGACTTATAAATGATCTTTGTAAAATATGTATCTATATTTATAAGAAGTACAAGGATCTATCCTTCCCCGCTGAGCTGAACACCTTTTATTCTCATTATGAATTTATTAGTAGTGCAGGATGTTCAGCAGTACAAAAGAATGTTCTTTTTATCAAGCAGCATTCTGGTAAGTTCTGTCTTTGTTTTAAGGGAAAATACTGCTGCTCAGTTTTGGAATACAGCTAAATGAGAAATGTTGAAAGGCAGACATCCATGAGATATGCCTCTGGCACAAGTGGAAGCTGGAGATGATCCAGGGATGCAGTGTTAGTGTTGTTCCAGACACTCATTCACGGGGTGCTTCAGCAGCATCCTCAGACTAACAAGCTCAGGGGAGTGGGATCTGCCTGGACCCTCCTGACTGTTACTTTGAAAGATGGAAGTTGATTTTTTCCTAGCAAAAACATCTGGTTGAGGAAGAGATGTGTTGCCTCCTATTTTCCTTTCTCAAGGTATTTTGCCACAACTTAGCCCTAGCTGAGATGAATTACATAGTTGGGTTCAAATTGTCAATTTGCCTTTTCATTCCACAGAAGTAACTGGAAAAAAAGCTAAAAATTATATTTGTCTCCATATTCAACATACAAGTAAGGAACTGCAAATGCTTGGTGAACTGTAGAAGTCAATTTACACATAAAGCTCTATAGCTGTTTCTGTCAAAGGAGAAAATGGAAACTAGAAAACAGCAGCATTTCTGTGGCCAGCATTTAGGATGCTTTGGATGCTGGAAAGAAAGAAAGAAAGAATAATGGACGCATTTGTCATAAGCTGGAAAATAGATTTAGTGTTTATAACATGACTAAGGTAAACAAACAAGATCAAACAAGAGCTGAGCAGGCTTCTGTGTAACCCAATGCCACATGAAGTGCAACTGCTGAAAGGAATCTGTGAGAGGGGAATGGAAACTGAGCAGAGGAGGCAGACAGCGCAGCCCGAGTTCAGCGCTTTCTGATGACACTGAAGATTTGCACTTGTTTTGGCAGCTGATTTGGTGTTTTCCCCTCTTGAAAATGAGCTGGGGACGTGCATTGTATGCAGCTCTTGCACCTCTGGTGTCAGCCTGCAGATTGTAGATTAAACCTGTTCTTGGCACAGGAATAATGTCCAGCTCTTCATGCACAGTGACTCACCAGGGTGGGAGTTAGGGACACAGTTAAGAGTTGTGTTTGTGTTTTTATGGAAAATGTCTCAGGGTTGGTATTTGATGTTTTGCTTGCTTATTTTGCGGAGTAAATTTTGCTCTTTCTTCTTTTCTTTTGTTTGTCTTCTGCAATGTTTCTGTCTGATGATATATTAGGCTTTCAATGTGGGCAGCACTAACTGAATAGTGTTATCATCTCATTCTGATATTCTCAGCTAGTAGTAAACATAAAGGGAGGTTACTCTGCAGTATACTGAATACATGCATACATTGAAAAGTTGCTAGCACACTGTAATACGACTTTCTATTTTTATTTGGGCAATTTATGTAACTTTCTCATGTAAAAGAGCTCTCATTCACATTCTTGCCATACCCAGAAGTACAGTAATACCTTGACAGTCAGGGAAATGTAATAAAAAGCACTGCTGACATCCAGATGTTTTGGAAGGAAGTGATAGGCACAAGGAACTGTCTTGATTTTCAGCATTTGTTTATCTATAATATAACTTTTAGCTGTCCCCAAGCATATTCCCTGTCTACCCTCTATGATCACAGTTCAGTCACTCAGGTTTAGCTTTCTGACATTTTCTGAAGCCTGGAAGTTTTACCACTCCGTGGTCTAAAATTGTCCTTGCAAGGAATATAAGACTCTCCTTTACATAATTATTCCTGGAAGTGGGAAAATTCATTACAGCAAAGTCTAAGACTCACGAGGTCAGATTTCAAGATAAAAATGGGGAATTATCAGGAAATTCTGTGGTCTTCTTTCTGTTTTATCATATATCTAATCCAGGGAAGCATGAATATAATACCTATAATGCTCTTAGTAGGAGTCCTAATGCTCTTCCAACCTACTAATTTTTGGATATGCCAAATGCATATAAAATGTAGTAAAGATTGAGTTGTAGGGATTGTTCTTTACTACCTTTTGGTGTTTAGGCAAGGACCACCTGTGTAAGCCATCACAGTAGCTTTACATTGGTCAGTTTGTATTTGATGAAAGCTAAAAATATTTTTGCAGTCCTTATCTGTAATGTTGTTGTCAGGAGACACTATTTTTGCAGAAGAAAGGGCCATTGATCACGTTTAAACATCATCACAGCAAAAACCAGTCAAAACAAAGCCTACTGCAAACTTCCTTCCAGGAACACAGGAGGAAAAACTGGTGACACGAATCCCTCCTCCAGTATCTTTGTGCTGGATTTGCAGCACTGTAGAATACATTCACTTTACTCTGCTCAGCAGCACAGCCCTGTGTCCTGACAGCTGAGTAATGTTCTGCTCACATCTTCCCTTGTAAAATGAAAAAAAGTAGATAATTTAATATTGATGTGACAAGTGCAAGATAGATTTCTACCCAGCACAGTTCACTGCTGAAAGTATTAGGTTGGAAACCTTCTTTAAGGACAACCAGATTCTTAAATTTTCCCCCATCCCCATTTCCCCCTGCCCCAATTAAACACAATACAGAGCAAACGAAAAACTAAATTTTTTTCTTTGATCATTTCAGTATGAAAAAAAATCTCTTCTGTCTCCTGTTCCACAAAATAAAGCAGTGTCTGTTATTTTATTTCTGCCAAAGAACAGCCTTTCCGTGAGACATGTGAGATACAATGTATGTATGTTTCCAGTGCAGATATTTTTGGTCCATCAATGATTTTCTTTTCTTGTAGTTTTTACTCTCTTCTCAATCACAGATGCAGTTTACTGCAACTTCTTGTGGCCACTATGGTTGGGGACCAAATTAAGATTATTGCCTTCTGAGAGAAGGCATGATAAATTATTTCAATTCAAATGACATTTCCATGAATAGGGAATGCCATACTAGTGTAAAAAAAAAACAGTAGAGGGGAGAAATTTTGGGTTCTAAAAACTCAAGGAGCACAGTCTGCAAAATGAATGAAGTATTTCTTCTCTTTTACAGCTGTGAAAAGTTCTAAGGTTTATTTCTCACGTGCACCAGAACAAAGCAATACAGTGACCTGTGAGAAAAGATTACAAGGGTTTGGGTTGTTTAGACTAGAGGTTAAAACACTGAGTAGAAACATGATAGTCTTCAAATGCAGAAAAAAACTTGTGCAATGCCAAAGGGAATAACCTCGTGGACAGGACAGAGTGAGTGATTCAAGCTCAAAACAAAATGTTTTGCTAGGCTTTAGGCAAAAGCTTTTTTTTTTTGACAATAAAGCTATATAAACACAAATTACTGTAAAACTGTTACCTTTTTTCATTAAGCTGAGGTTGGAAAAAGTGCCTGTCTGAATGAGAAGGAGATAGTTCAGGATGTCTTGGGGTAGCCACAGCATTTCTTCCTGAAGTTCCTTCCTGTTTTGTAGCATTCTCTGACCTGTTAGGAGAGGCCTTAGGAATCTCTCCAGGAGATTTGTTTCTCTGCTTGCCCTGAGCTGGCCCTGACTGGGAGGTTTAAATCACTCTCTAAGAGGCCTGATCCCTATTTCTGAGATGCAGGTAGCCCCCTCTTTATTTGGCCAACTTTCTGGGTTACCTAATAGCAGATTTTCCATAATTGGGATTACATGATGGATTTGGCAACTGGTTGTTGTTGTGGATCTTTCTTTAATGATGGCCTTGAAGCATTTGTGAGAAAGAATCAGTGAGATTGTTTGTCTTTAAAAGACTTGTTTGTTACACTAAATATCTGACTGGTCTGATGTTGTCCTGGCCACGTGCAAGGCTGCTGGGTTTTCCTAAGTAGCAACCACATGTTTTCAGTGAGAATGACCTTCCCTTCCAGATCAACAGCAACAAGAAGAATTGTGTTTGTCCTCAACACCAGCCCTCAACATATTGAGTGAAAGTGGTTAAAGGTGTAGCCTTTACAGCTTAAATACTGAGCTAAGTTAAAGTTATGTTAGGTCATAGAAAAACAGTAAACACCAGAAATGGATGGTACTTATCCCTGGATGATACCAACTCAACCAAGCATGAGACACATGAGCTGGGTGTAGACAGAAAATTGTAGTTCTCTAGGCTCTATCTGATTTTAAAATAACACTAAAATTTGGGTTCAGACAGAAGAAATCAGTGAAAAGTGCTCCAGTGGTACTGTGTACAACCTGCTTGAAGTTCTTGGGCAAAGACATTATTCTCTAGAACAAATTATTTTCCTTCTGCTAATAAGAAAAACAAGGGGAAACAGATTGCAAGATCTTAATAGGCTTTTTTTTTCCCAGTGGGTTTCGTGCCAAATTCTATCCTCGCATGAGTTCTTGAAACCTCTGATTTCACAGGGACTTTGTGGCTGTAAAAGAATAGATTTCTTGGTCTTCATGTCTAAAAAGCTTCCCTCTTATAAAGTGCTTTACACATGGAATGGCTGCTGAAGCAAATTGACTAGAATGGTAGTCAATTTTACACTGCTGCCCTCCCACCTGAAAAGCACTTTGGATGCCCTACAGAGAAAAGAAATGAAAGAGGAGGGGTAGGCACATGCACATGCACAGAGAGAGAGAAAAGATGCTTGCAAAGAAGGCTTGAAAAAGTGAGCAGAAATGAACTAGTACTGTGTGCTCTCTGTCCTACATTTTTGTCATGCTGATTGGGGAGAGGTGTTTCTACAGGGTGGAGCAAATCCAGTGACTGCACATTGAGCCAAATTTGGTTCTTATCTGCACTAGGACGGTACCTTCAAATAGCTTTGCTTGAGGGCTAGAATATTCCCAAGTTACATCCAAGGAAAGCGAAGGTTTTATGTTTAAATCAGTTTTAGAAAGATGCATGCATGCTTGATGTCTTCCTATATTGTCGTTTTTAGGGACATATTTTGTATTGGTGTTAATTCTGCATATCTCTGCTGAGTATATTACACTTATATCAGTTTGATATCAGTGAAGTTTCTAGTCCCACATCATCAAACCAATCTACAAGCTTGAACAAATACTGACCAGGTGTCTTTAGCTAAAAGTAAAATTATGTCTTCCATGAAGAAGGCTCCTGACAGCTCTGACCAGCAGTATTCATGAAGCTTTGACTATGAGAGTCAATTCTAGAAAATAATCTTCAGCAAATGTGGTCAAACAGAAGTGCTGCTAATGCAGCAGCTACATTAGAGGGTGAGAATGGGAGTGATAGGAGACCATGCCAGGAAAATATGTTGATTATGCAAGGTCTCTATCTTTTGCAGCAAGAACGGTGTAGTGATATGACATAAGATTGAACAGCTGTTTCTCTGAACATTTGGGAGTTTTTGGAATATATTTTAAGGAAGTCTTCTGTGTCCAAAAAGCAGCCTATTTGGGGCTGTTCTTGAGTACTCTGGTTTTATTTTCAGGGATGTAGCAGAAAGGGATACACACAATACGACGACTCCAAATGTTACCCCATCTAAGTAAAGTCTGTTTTTGAGGATCTTATCTGATTTCAGAGCTCAAGAAAAATTTTAAACCCCTTCTCAGAATTTCACATCATTATGGAAAACCTTTTTGAATTTATTTTCAGATAAATTTTCTTCTTTTACATATACTGAGGCTGTTTGAGTACTGGTGATGGTGACAGCCTTTGCAGTTATCACAGATTTTCATTTCTCATCTGAAAAAAGTTTTTGTTTGATAGTGTCTCTGAGGAAATGTTCCTCTTTATAAATGTTGATTCTGTATTCCTCATTGGTTGAAGATAACGAGCAGATACTCAGATATGGTAAATGGCCATAGTTCCATCAGCAAATATGCTGATTTGGACAATCTGACTGACTAATTGTAATAACGTATTTTTTCTGATTGGTAGCAATATTACATTAAAAATAGTGTAAGATTTCTATCATCAAAGCATTAGAGTTATTATACATTATCTTTAGAAGAACACTATGTTCTTCTGTATGTTTATTTTCATTCATAAGGAAATGAATGAAAAATTCTTTCTACCCTGTTCATTTTAATTGGGTAAACGTCTGGATCTATATTAATTATGTCTAAATCTTTAATTTTATTAGTTAGACATGATCTAAACATTGCAGAATCTTGTTCATTGGAATCTATTTAATGAAACCTCTTGTTACCCAAAACGTGGACTGTGTGTGCCAATATGCATAATTTGTATTGGACATTCATTATTTATGGGCAGCATATCCCCTTCTGGTCAGGGTTTTAGGAGTTAAAAACACTTTACACACCAAGAACTATATTCTCTCTGAATTCTGTCCTGAATATAGTGTTCTTTAATTTTCAGTCAATAATGAAATTATTTAGTATCAGTGTGTTTATTTTTTATTTGATCCCTCTTCTATTCATTGTCACCTGGCCATCAGTCAGTACCAGGAACTGGCCTTCAGATTGCAAAGTTAGTATTTTACTAAAATTATTGGCAAATTAAATAGAGATCTTCAAGAAAGCTTCTGTTTGGTCAGTGGCAACTGCTGATGTGAAGTCATTTCTGTCCATGTGGATCATACCAAATAAATCCAGACATGAGACAGAGTCACATTATACTTTTGAGTTCATTTGCTCTTTCTGTTTTGTATTTTTCATACCCTTGGTCAACAATTTTAAAGAAAGGGATAGGTGTATGATTTCAGGAGTTACACAGCTCATTACCTGTGATATAGCTGACAATCTGATTTCAAAGGCTTGTTCCTTAAGTTAGCAGATTTTTAGCACAGCCTGAGACACTTCAGACCCCAGATGTGTGAAGGAATAAAAGAATGAGAGCACTCTTGCCTGCTCCTATTCTGGGGCTCCCTGAGGAGCTGCAGTTATCCTTGAAAGCTTCTGTGCTAATGCAGCCACTGGGATGAGGAGGAGCCAGCTCAGCTGCCCCAGGCACAGCAGAAGGAAGGCAGGCTTGCAGAAATGTAGGGAGATAAGGCAAAGGAAAGGTGCAGGCACTGATGTTCAGCTTAAATTTTAGAGTTCACCAACTCAAAAAGCGCTGCAACCTGAGTGGATGTTGTAACTGGTGTATGCTTTCCAAAATCTGTCTAAACTAAAACCACTGAGTTCAGTGCAGCTCTCACAAGGACTTGCTAAAGCCAGGAGATGAGGTCACTGGAAAAAACAAAAGGATTTAAGTAGGCTGGTGCTTTATGAAAGAGGGGAGCAAACTATAAAAGAGCAGTTTTCAATCTGCAGCTGAATTTACTAGGAAAATACAGTTTGCCAGTTTTGGGCTCTCCTGAATCCAGGTTTATCACTGTGGTGAAGAGTTAAGGGAGGATGGTTTTGTGGCTGGCCGTGTGAGCTTTTGCTGAAATACCAGTTCAAGCACAGAAGCCTGACCTATGACTTTTTCTCTGAGTGTTTTTGAGGCAAAGTCATGCATATTCTGCAATGAATGGAACCTGAAATGTAGAGGCTCAGCATTGCTGCTAGCAGTAAAGTGCCTGACTATAAATAGTGTATTTCAGTCGATTTTAATCCTGAGAAACAGCATTTATCTCATGACAGCCCCTTCTCTTCTTTTTTCTCCTTATGTAAACTGCTTCCTCAGAGATCAATTCAAATAGATATACAAACACATTAACTTATTAAGCAATGATTATGGCAGTGTAAACAATATAACAAATGATAGAACATGTTAAGAAGTACATACATCCTCATCAAATGCTGAGTTTGTAATAACCTGCTCTGACTGTATTTTCATTGTAGTCATTCAGTGCAGTCTCACCTGTTTTACCTGTTGCTTTTTTACTGTCATAAACTTGTAAACTACAATTATGCTTTGGTCTTCAGCCATACCATGTTGTACTGAAGGCATGGCACATGAGCAGAGCCCAGTCCATCTGCATATTTACACATAATATCTGCCTTTAAACTTGTAAGCTTTGTGCTGACTTGCAGCCTACCTTCTCAGATGATGTCAACCTCTTTGCTTGACTGTGCTCTGAGTTTATGAAATTTATACCTCCTGGTGAGAAAAGAAACTGAAGGCTTGGGTGACATTCACACATCTGCCATGCAGATACTGTCTGTACCTGTGAGCTGCCTGTGCTATTGGATCTCCTGCCTTGATACAAATGCCTTTTTAGGTGCCCTAGCTGGGAAGCAACTTAGAAATTGTAAGGCAGCGCTATCAAAACCAAAAATACATAAACTGGGTGTCTTGTCAGTTCATACCTCTTGCTTTAATGACAATGGAGCCTGCTGACACGTGTGGTTGTGGCAAGGAGGCTGTGCAGTGTGAATGGAGCAGCTGCTGCTGATCAGGGAGGGAAATCAATGACTCAGCATTCATCAGGAGCATCCTCCTGCTGGTCACCACTGCCAAGTGCCAGCTCATCGATTTTTCTCCCTGCTAGGCCAAGACTGCTCTATTTTCTTTACAGCAAGCTTTAAAATGTTTGCAGTGCACTGTAGGCAGCTGTCAGCTCCCATTGGTGGGTCTCAGTGGGAGCACCCCAACACATGAATTGCATTGGAGCTGGGGCATAAATCTCAAATTTTCCCAATGTAGTTTTTTTTCAAAGTGCCTGGAGCTTGGTGTGTGTGAATTTCCAAAGCAGCCTATCCACCCCAATCACCACAAATGAGGTGTTCTGCTTCCCATAAGCTCACTAAATATCCTTCCTTGTGAAGTGGCAAATGGAACACGATGTGCATGGCTCACAGATTCACAGCCACTGAAACAAATCCAACAGCATGCAGTTGTCACCAGGAAATATGTCTAGGAAAACCCTAGCCACAGTTTCAGCACAGTGTGTGAGTACCAGCCAGTCCTTCGACATTCAGACAAAGAATTTGTCATATATAGTGCACATGAGGAGTGCTGTCCTTTGATTTCTCCTTTTAGAAGAAATCATCCTTGTAGTTGTTCTCCATTGTCTCTCAGTCTTGAATATCTTCTTTATTTCAAGAGACCCTGGAAATCAAAAAGAGTCAGGAAGGAGCCTTTGTCTGCCAGTATGAAAATCTCGTGAGTCATGTTTTCCCAAATCTTTCACAAAATTCAGTCAGAATTCAGCTCACAGCTTCAACTTCAGAAATGCTGTGAAGGTGACTACAAACAATGATATTAATTTACAATTTGCAGAACTCATTTACCCCGAAATGTGTGATATATTCACATACATCTCTTTTCCGTTTCATTTACAAAGAGCAACAGAATTGTGGAGTTGAACAGTAAAGCTTGGAAGCTCTCAGTTCCATTCCATTTTGAAGATGCAAATGAGACAAGTTCTGAAATCTGCAACCCAGCTTCTACTTGCTGATTTTAATCTAAGAAATGACATATTTACTAGAATGCTTACTGAAACAGAAGATTTGCTTAAAAACAGTATCTCACTGTATTAGAGTTGCAAAGATTTTCAGACCTGCAACGTCGCTGTTCTCTTCAGAAACAAGGAAATATGCAAATAAGTTGTTATTTATAAGAGCTGCTGCTTGCTATGTTTGTAAAATAATTATATTTACCAGCTAATTGACCTTGTGTGCACAATAGGGGCAAACACAAAGAAATGATGCATGAAAATCCAGAGTAACACTGAATTGGATTGGTTCGGAAAAATATATTAACTTTTCAAAAATAGCAAGAAATTAATTGTAATGAACAATTACATGTAATGAACACTTCTGTTTTACTCTGGCAACCATACTGTGTTAACATAATACATCCCAAGTCAAGGCAGACCACTTGATTGTAGTGTTTGTGCTGCAGTAAGCACACTTTTGGTTTAATGTTCAATTTTCATCTGAAATGTTCTTACAGGAATGCAGATGTTGTCCTATTTGTTGGTCTTGTTAGGATCTCTGTCATGTGAGTGCCAGTGCGTGTAGTAACACCTAATAAATTATGTAAAGTGTTGCAGTGTGCTGCACTTGTATGACCATTTCAATATACTGTAATTGTTTTCCACACTTCCCCCACAGGTTAGTCTGGCTTCCAGCAGAGGCAGAAGTGAATAACAAGCCAATCAACATGCAAAATATTGAACAGAGCAGCTCAGCACACAGGCACACAGCCCAACGTGAGATTAACATGTGGCTGCAGAGAGGATGGTGAGTCCTGGCTGGGTTTTCTCCCTGTGCCTTCTGAATCACATTGCTGTTGTTTACTGGTCAAAATGAGCTGTTCCTCAAGTCAGCACTGGATGATTAATGCAGTGGCAGAAGTAGGGCCAGGCTGTGTTATTGCTAAATACCAGTGAGGGTCTTGGTTCTGCCTGTTTGGAGCTTTGGAATTGTATCCTGAGGAATTAAGTGCGAGCCTGTCTTGATCCAGGATGGTGAAATCGGGTAACATGGGGGTATGGCCTGGTGATGCTGAGTGGTCCTTGCAGTGTTCAGCACACAGGACCCTACTCTGACACGTTAAGCACTTGGTTTGTCTTTCCATGAGGAAGTTTGATCCCATTTCAGTGTGTGATTCTGTACCCCTGCTGCCCCAGTGGTGATTCCCTTTTGCTTCAGCAGGTTTGGCTTGACGAGCCCGTTGTCCAAAGGCATTTATTTTGTGGCTCAACAAGTTTTCTCAGGTCTGTTATTTACAGTGCTACTTGAGGACCTGCTTTTGGTAGATTTTTTAGGCTTTCAAGCCCCCTAAGTGAGAGCCTGCTTGCATAAGGCAGCTCTGTTTCAGTTTTCAGCTCTGTTTTCTAGAGGGAAGAGCTGGCACTGGCAACTGAGCCAAGGCCACTGGGCTCCCTCTGCATGGGCCAGGCTGTAAAGATTTTAGAAGGTGGCAAATTGCAGCCTGTGAGGTGTTTAACCAGTGATATAGAATGAAAATCTCTGAATTGCATCACAAATCCTCTGAAGCATCCAGCACTCTTCTTGTTTTTAACCCAATTTTTTATCATTCTAGATGGGTAACTGCCCATAATTTGGCTCAGTTCTCAGTCAGGTATCTACAAGTTGGGAAACTTTGACTTTTGCCTGTGTAGGGTTGGTTCCTTTCTGTGAAACAAGTAGAATGTTTTTGCTGTATCTTTTCCAGAAATGAATATTTTACAATCTTCCTCCAGTGCCAGAACACCCTTATGAAAGCAGCTAACCTGTGCTAATGATTGTTTAAGAATAAAATGGGGGGAAAAAATGAACTCAGGAACTTATCTTCTCTGAATTTATGGCATTGCAGTCCTTCCCATGGCAACACAGATAGTCAGATGGTTCAGTAGCAAAGTACAAGCAGGAAGAAAAGGCAAACAATGACAGAGAGAAAAGAAAAAAGGAAAGAAAGCAATGTGATTTTCTCTAAAAATATAATAAGTCAATGGTAGGAGAAAATCCTTATAAATGGTATTGTCTACTTGTAAAGAATATCTTCATGTATTCATTTCTTTCTATTAGACTAGCTTGTCTAAAACATATACAGAGAGCACTTTAATATCCCATTATACTGTATACTGAAGCATTCAGGTCTAATACTATTACTGATAAAGAAACCAAAAGCATATTTACAGAGACTGAATGTCTATAAAAAGCAGATCAAGCAAGTCTCCTGAGAGAAGAAAGTCCCATATCAGATTATTGTGTGAAAAAAATAGCATGCTCATCTCAATTACAGCACCAATTTGGTTTATTTAAAAAGGAAGTAATTCTGGGTTTATGTCCTAAAATCACTTTTTTAAGCCTGTAAACATCCAATAAATTAAATTTTTAGATAAGATCCATTTTGCAAAAAGCTATTTATGAAAAGCTTCAAATAATAATTAGAGAGGATTTAATAACCTAATCACTGACTAATGCTAGCACACAGTAAGTACACTGAATTAGATCCTTTTGTGGAGTTACTGTTTTACCTCATCTCATTTGGCAGTTTATTATACAATGTGAGTTACTCAAGCCTATAATCCCTACACCAGTGAAGGTATGTACCAGACAAATTCTGATTTTAGTCTCTTGAGTTATTAAATAAAAAAATCTTTAAAAATTTTTGTCAGGATAGCAGTCTAGCTGAACCTAATGCAAAAAGCAAAATATAATGTTGTGCTGTAAATTTATGAATGTTAACATCTGAAACATAAAAGAAAGTTATGCTGCTTAGCATACTCATAGATTAAATATTGTCAGTATGGGATGGAATATTAAAGCTTTTTCTTTAAAACCATGTGCATATTTTGGCTTATGCTAACTGTAGTGCTCTACTTAGTATGTCTACTAAGTGCTCTACTACTGCTCTCCTGATACATTGTAGGTATTCTGCTAAAGTTAGTATGAGTCCTTTTGTTTATTTTAATGCACTGTGAGCCAGAATCTGGAATTAATTTCATTCCTGGTCATCCAATTTACCTCTGAATAAAAATGAGTGAAATGTCACCCTGAGCCTGATATGAGAGAGAGGGAGGTGATGGCCCAAAATCAGGAGCATAGCACAGTACAGGTCATATCCCTTAGAACTGAAACTTTACTACTTCAATCTTTTCTAGTGAGATTTAATTTAATTTTTAAGAACTTCAGGGCAGGTTAATGAAGGTCTACTCACATAATAGACACAAGATATTTAAAATGGGTCAACCCAAAACCCTGTACAGGCCATTACAATACTTTGGGACTTTAAAATCCTGAACCAAACTTGTGTTAGCAAAGCTTGGCCATTGTTCACTGATGCTCTCTGTGGTTCTGGGTGTTCTGGCACATCCATCTGCTGGTCACAAACACCACAGAGCACACCAGGGCACAGTCAAATTTCACTGTGTATACTGGAATGTAGGAGAGCACTGAAGCTTAATTGCAGTTAAGGGAAGGCAGAAGAGGAAAAATACAAATACAATCAAGCAGAACTGTGAAGTGCTGTCTGTATGTGCAGATTAGGGAACAGATCCCTCGTGTTGGCGTTGTCCTCAATGAGGAAAAAGATTAAAAAATTAAAATCTGACATTGTCAGATCAACACTGTGACCATTTCCATAGGTACTCTTCTGGTGCCATTGGAAAATTCCCACTGAAGCTAACTACAGTGGTGCAGTCACAGAGATCTGGCTCTTAGCAGCTCCAAGTGGTGTGTGCCCTTCAAATTCCACCTGAAAGGTACCCATAATGGGAAAGTGAAAACTGAGAGAGCATTTTAAAGTTTTGAACAAAAGAAGTTTAAGATATGTGTGTATATATACACCTGACAAAAAGTTAGCCCTTAAAACCCTATGTAATTGCATGCATTATATTTGTGGAAGTGTCTTATTGCCACTGCATTGCTATTAAAATGCAAAGCAAGTGCAAGCATGTCATGTTTATTAAACCACTAAAAAAAAAAAGTTCTGACAGTGTTATGACTTCAGTTTTCAAAGCATATTAAATGGGCAGGGCAAAAAAGGGGGAGGAATCAGAAACCAAACTCTCAGTTTACTCTTTCATGCCTCATTATTGGAACAAGCAGGGTGGAATATGTAGCCCTTTGAGATGTCTGCAATAATAATCTTAAGATTTAGAATAAATGATCTCAAAGTACACTGCAAATTTAACAGTTTGATATCAGACTTAAGCACAAGATGATTACAGCTATAGCTGAGATTTCCTAGGCAAAAGGCTTACAGCAAGGGAAGAAAATGTTCTTTTTTTTTTCCCCAAAGAAAAGGCAAAGGAATCATAGGTGTGCAGGCTGTAATTATGCAGGCTGAAATGAGGCCAGTTCACTAGAGCTAATTCCTTATTCTTTACAAAAATGCTGCAGATGATTAGATTGTCAGTTTCAAGTATCATCTGCAAGGTGGCAGCTCCAGTAGCTTATCCAAGTGTCCAGTTTGCAGAGCATGGCAGAGATCTGGCAGGGCAGCAAGCAGCAATTCCCCTGAGTTTTTGTGACCCCATGTTCCACAGCAGTGGAGCTGGAGATCCAGTGCCTTCTCATTCAGGCTTTCAGCTTAAAGTTTCCATCTATTAAATCAGCCCTTCCATTATCATCATTTATGTACTATTCATACATCATTTCTATCTATTGTAGTACCTCTTCCCAGGATTTAAATAACTCTGGCACCGAATAGCTTGTGCAATCTGAACAAATAGTCTTTAAACTATCAGAATAGCTTTATCTAAAACATACTTACAAACAGATAAAAGGAAGAACGTTGTTTGTGTTCTTTCTGTGTTTTGTGAATAAGGGTAATGCAGGAATGGAGATACTCAGCATTGAGTACATTCTGGCAGCAGACAGATGCAGCCCCAGCAGATGAAGAAAGTTGCTGTGACTTCAAAATGAACTCTCTGCAAGTTCTGGAAATGTTCTTCACTGTCCAGTTAATTGCATACCTTCATATTTTTTATTATATGTAACATGTTGCTAAAGACCTGATAACCTTGGGCTTATTTTAGCTTCTAGCTCTTTTGGGTACTTTCCTGGGTAAGATCCTTTACTCTACTTTAGCTGTTTCTTTCACAATCTTCAGCCAGTCAGATGTTGCCAGCCCAGCATCATATCCGGATTTTTAACTTGAAAAACTGCATTGCTACCATTTCTTTGCATCAGAGCTGTTGGTTGTTGTGCAACATCCCAAATTGTTCTGAGATCATGAGATAAAAATAGACCATTGGGAATCCAGCAGAGATTAAGCCAGTAAACCACACATAATTCTTGCACTCTAGAGATTCCATTGCAGATGCAGTTTTTGAGAGAATGAACAGAAAAATATTTTAAAACTAAAGCTAGGCTCAAACTTGGGAACTCCTCTTCAAAGAGCATAGCTCTGCTGTGTTAGGGAAGCTGTTCTAGAAAAGAATGGACATGGGGAGAGCATGAGTGATGTCCAGGACCTCCTTCAAGTCCCTGCTTTTCCTCAGCAGCTCTAGGAGAGCTGAGAGTGGGATCTGGTCAATGCAAGCAATGGTAGAAGGCAATTCAAGTTGTTTTCTCAGATCCTAGTAGAGCAGAAGGTGCAGTATGTATCTCCCTCTCCTTGTGTATGTCTAAAGATTTTATCCAGAATTCTGCTGGAAAAGTAAAACGAGAAGCACTGGCATCTGTAGTCTTTGATATAAAGTGTAATGACCCAAGCTGCATGAGCTATGGCAAGCCCTTGCTCACAGCAGGTGTGGAAAAAGGGAATGAAGAGCAGCTGCTATTTAGGCATGTTTTACAATTACATTAGTTTTGTTTCATTTCAATTTCAAAGTGCATATTGAGTTGTGATGAATATATATATTCAAGGCAGGAATATTTCATTCATGCCTTTCGTTTTTTAGGTAGAAATTTGAAATGGATCAGCAGAAATTACTTTTCCAAACCTGTTGGTTTGTGGGCTTCTGACAACTCAATTCTCAGTCCATTTGAACCCCTTCTTTCTTTCTTTCCTTGCACTGTTTTACTGCGTGCTTCTCTGCATTCTGAAATGTTTCCTTTATGAAATTACACACTTTTACCTTAAGGTTCTTCCTGAAGATGGTTCATAGCATGTAGGAAGCCCAGGCCTGTGTGGAAAGGAGAGCCCATTTCACAGCTTATGGGTAGATCCAGGAGCATTTTTATTGTCGCTTAACCTTTGGAAAGGTGGTAGCACCTGCCAAACACAGTGCATCTCAGCACTGATGTGGCACTAGTCCTGCATGTAAGAGAATATATCAGCACAAACCTGGTTTCTGGTGTCTGACACTGGTGTTTACCTGTTACTCAAAAGCACAAGGACTCACTCTTGCACCTCCTATTATAAAGTTGTACCACAATAAGCTGATGCAGGCTGTGCACACCTTCCCTCTCTGGGTAGATGTGGCCAGAGAACAAAGCTTTCAGATCCCTAGGACAGTTCAGAAGGGAGGCTTGCTAATGCTGTTTGCTTTTTGCTGTGGAGTTCTTGTGTCTGTGACTTGGTGATGTGTGATAATTTAAGGAGGGCTGTAGAAACCCTCCTTGCTTGGCTGTCTGGAAGCAGGCTGGCAGCATTCAATGGTTATTACATTAGGATGATTCAAGGCTGAGAATACTGATGCCACCCTTCCCCCAGCACTCTGCAGACACACACAGACACATGCACACACAGTATTATCTCTGTTTGCCTTACTAATGTCATTGTGCAGTATTCCATTTTCCTCTCTCTTCTTGTCCCCAGGGTCTGTAACAAACCCCTGCTGGACCTTTTATCCACCCACTAAGTCCAGATTAATTTATTATACTCCATCTAGTTTTTGAACTGTTCCTTCTAAATGTGTGATGGGGCTTAGGGCTGTGCAAAGGGGATTCAAGGATAAGGGGAGAAAACATCCTCAGGCTGTAGCTTACAGTGAAAGGTTGTGTTACAGTACAAGCACCTCTACTATAATTATGCATAGCCATGGAAGATGATGCAGGAGGAATGACTGATTAGAGCTCATATTTAGCTAAATTAACATCTCAAGCCCATTTTTTTGGTGTAAATCTGAGTTCATCATAATCTAAAAGCAAATATTTGCCTTTAATATCTCTTATTTATGCATAGAATACAGTGTACTCTTCATTTCCTTCTTAATTATTATTATTTTTTTAAACAGCTTCCAGGCAGAAAGTCACAGCCTGCTGTGTTTTATATTATACTCTGCAACTCATTTTCCTGTTTCTTTTTTTTTTTAATCAAACATCTAATTAATCCATGTAATCTGAATACTTTCTGTTTAAATTCAACATGCTAGTAAAAGAACTGAATGAAAATGTAGCTAATTTGTTATACCTATGAAAGTAATAGGTAGGTAAAATATAGAGAGAGATAAAAACTTGAATACTTTATGCCCAGTGTGTGAGTAGTGACTGAAAACAAATAATATTAAGGGTAACTGAGTAGAAAATGTCTGAAAAAAAGATCTTCAGTGGAGTGAAAATTATGCTCCTCATTGCCATCTCATTTTTGCTCATTGCATAACATGAGCTGGGGCTGATGATCCTGCATTAGTACCAATAAAACTGCTATTTCTTTTCCATTTGTGGGAAGTCTCAATGTGAGGTTTTTTACAGGGTCCTGATAAAAATAAAGCTTCAAAGGCTGTTGCAACCCAAGCCTCTTTATCTTGGGTTGAACACGATGAATGAGTTGTTGTATTAGAAGTTTCTTTTTCTTTATCTCTGTCTGACTCAGCATCTTCCTCTGGGGAAAACACAAACAAGAGGAGCTGGAGCCAATCATGTATTTAGAAATTAAGTGTGTAACTTCAGGTGACAACGTCTGTAATAAAAAAGGGGGATTAGAAAAGTGTGCCTTTTGATGAATTATCACCAGCACAATTTTTAATGGAATGTTTGTCAGGCTTTTGCATGAAATACCAGCAGCTCTTTAACATCTTTAAAGTTATTACCTAGATGATTTCCAGTAATGATGAAGTTGAAAATCGATGTAGGAAATATTGCTGTAGTAAAAGTAAAAAGATGCCTCCAAATGGTAATGTACAAACTCTCACAAGGGAAAGCTTACTTGCATATGAAACTTTCCCAGTAGAAACATTATAAATCATACATAAGTCAGAGTATGAATGAGAAAAAGAAGGATAACTATCAAGATAAAGCTGAGAATTACTGAAAGTGTTGGTGGTTTGGCAGAGACAAATGCAAAGAGAACGTGTTTGTTAAGCATGGTCAGCAGGAACTTGGCATCTCACAGTGCCTGAGTGGAAGCCTGGAACTCCTGTTCATTTGAGAAATGTGTTAGATCCATTTCTTTGCCTCTTTTGCATCTGCACCAAGATCAGTCATGACACATCACTGCTAATGGAGAGCAGTTAGCAAATGGAGAGCCAGGACCATTTTCTTTCCTCAGGAAATCTCACCTTTGAGGCAGAGTGACTTTTGGTCTTGCTCTTACCTATTTTTTTGCAACTGAGCCTACCAAAACAAACAAACAAAAAAGGATGTGTGGCTTCCCCTCTGGCATAGGGTTGATCCTTCACATTTCCATCCCAGCATGAAATCTCAGCCCTCTTGTACCAGTGGCAAAATTCCAAATGACTTAAACAGGAGCAGCAGCCTTCTGATCCCCTGTTTCTTTAACTTCAAGGAACCTTTTGTTCTTGGTGGTGACTGTTTGCCCTGCAAAAACAACTGGGCACATGTTTATAAATCTCAATGTTACCAAATCAGGCAGATTTTTTTGCACATCTAGCTTGAAACCATACTGTGGCTGCGTTCCTATGCCCAGGATCACTTTGTCTTCGTGTTGTAGAGAACAGTAACAGGAAGATTGTTTCCATCCTTCTTGCAGAGTTTTATAAATTATATACTGACTGAGATAGAGCAGGTAGCAAAACAAGGGCATGACTGACATGAGAAAACCAAATAAAAATAAAATAAATTACATTTAGCAGGGAAGCTTGGGCTACATTTTCTCCACGAAACAATTTTCTTTGAGAAGCTGCTGGAGACACATCACTTGTGCTGTGTAAAGTACAAGTGGGACCTTGAACATGGCTGGCTCAGGGGCAGTAACACAAATGGAACTGGTGACTGATCCATTTTCCATGAAATACATACATATTTATACTGCAACACTTTTTAATTAATGCTCAACTCAAAAAAAAAAAAAAAAAAATCCACAAGATCACAAAAGCAGCTCATAGTCAGGACTGCAGATGCCCAGATTAGATTCTGGAACCCAAAATGACTAATGTAATATTCCACTTCAAAGGAAAGCTTTCTATAAGATAACAACTAAAATAAAGCTCTACCGTGTAGTTTAATTCTTAAATCTCCACCAAATAATGCAAAACTTTCCTAGAAGTATCTACAAAAACTTTTCCCACATTTCAATGTCACCACATCCCACCCCTGGCTCCAAGCTGCCTTCATCTCCAACATGTTCCATGGCATGGCAGGTGGAAGATCTCGGTCACCTGACAAGGTGGAGCCTCCAGAAAAGATTGCAGAGGACACCAGAATTGTCATTCAAAAGGTCCCTGTTTAATTTACACAAGGACAGAGGGGTGAATACCAGGCTATTTACAAATTCAGCTGTGCCCTATTTCAGTATGAGACAAAGTCACATTGCATAAAGGTAATGCTGTGTGCCTGATTCAGGCACTTCTGACAGTTTCCACTTCTCTATTCTCAGCTTGCTTTTGTGTAAAGCAAATGTTTTGCAGGGGTTTAGGTTGTGTGCTCTGCCAGCACACTGCTTGGCCAAGCACAGCAAAGCTGGTAATTCCCCTACAGTGAGGGCATATCCTCTTTTTTATGTGGTGAGCAGGATGGCAGCTTCCTGCTCTTTAAAGCCCTGCAAGAACAGCTGGCCAAGGCTGTAAAGTGGCAGAGGTGCTGGGAATCAGCTATGGTCTACTCCCAGCTGGCAGAATGCCTGCTTGGAAAGGTGAGGGGGTTATGTAGTGGGAGCTTTTGCAGAGAAGGCAGAGAAAGGCTCCAGGGCCAGGGATTTCTGGGGTGCTGGAAAGAACTGAGTGTTTCTGCCTCACTTGCAGAAGATAAGTAGCTTTGGCAATTGTGTTCTATTCTTGGGGTGAAAATAACAGTTTATTCTAGAGGTTTTTTTACAGGAGGGTGCTGGTAGCTATCCCTGCATGGTCAGCTTATGTGTAAAGTAAAGGCATAGCTGTTACCCTGTCTTTGGGTAATTTTATTATTCTTCTTTTGCAAAGGCAAAGATTCAGCTGCTTTCTTAAATGTTTGCTGGCAGAGGTGTTTGGAGCTTTTCCACTGCAAAAATGGAGAAAGCCCTTACAGTGGGTCACCATTCCTATTGACAGTGCTGCAGGTCTGTCCTGAGTGGTGATTTGTCTCTCCCTTGATTTGGAAAGAAAATAAATAAGGGGAATCCTAAAACACACTGAACTTACTAGATTTCAGGTGGAAGGGTAGTGTGAGAGCTTTTATACAACAAGACTTGAAAAGTGTAGTTTTGGATTTTAAAAAAAGTACCTTGTCTTCCTTTGCTTACACTTATATTTACTTTGACTGAGTAGATTTGGGTCTCTGTCTATTCCAGCAATTTTGGGGGCAGTAGATGTCCTTTGGTGCCAAGCACCAGTAACAGACAAGATGAGGATGCTGTTGCAAGTGAGGATCTTTGTTATTTTTTCTGCTGATTGATGTAGATGAGTTCATGTAGCAACACTTTCAATTTTGGAATTCAAATTCAAATAATACTGTTTTTTTCCAGTTATTGTGCTCTTGTTAATGACTAAGGCTTTGTCTGAGCCTAAGAATTTATTTATGACTTTGACCTGCTTTGAGCCCCAGTTTACTTGGAGCCATACTGATGATTGCATGCAGACTGTACCTTTTTAATTTAGCTAACAATCTGAATTCTCAAAGTAGATTATGTTTGAAGTCTTGAACAAATATTTACTAGATGTTTGCCATTTGTGTGGGTAGAAAGGCCCTAGGAAAAAAACACTGAGATGAGCACAAAAGCTGTAGTGCACAATACTGAATGAAGACAAAGCAACACGATTTTAGTAGACAAATCTGTGCATCTGTGAAAGGAAAACACTGAAGAGGGTCACCATTCCTGCTAGCAATCCTCACACAGGAACTCTTCTCCTACTGTTTCATGCAAAAAATTTCCTAAATCTGGCCACCCAGACCAGGACTTTTCAGTGTTTACACGCAGGACCAACTGCCCAGATGTGTTTAGGGAGCATTGCTGTTTGCTGGTGTGATGTCAGGGATAAACACAGCTCCAACAGTTATTTCTGACTGAACGGGATATAGCTACAGCCAGGCCAGCTCCCTGCTTTGTTCTTCTGCAATGTGTCACCTTTACTGAGCAGAAAAGTGAGTCAGATATGGAATGGCACTTCTGAAATCACTTTTGTTTCTGTTAGAACAGGAATGCAAGTTTGTAGAAAATGTAGAAGTTTATTCATGTGCACACATATTATCTTTTAACATGTTTGAAGCTCTGTTTTCAGAAGCCTACCTCAAGTGTACCTAATGCAAAGTCTTGCAAATAATCCTGTAAGGCACAGTTGTTTACTAATAATAGATATTCTGAGCAAAGCTGTTTGAAGTGCTGCTTTACAGTCATCTGCTGAATTGAAAAATCCTTTGCAAACAACGCTTTTACATTTCAAGGTAACAGTTAAATTATCTAGAATTGGTATCCCACACTCAAAATTCCTTTCTACACTGGCACAGGGAATACTTATTTTAAGCACATCCAGTAAAATACATATTTTAAATTATATTTTACAGTTCAGTGGTTTCTCTAACCTGAAGATCCCAAAGTGCTTCTCAGATGGAGGTGAAGTTAGCTTAAGAAGAGTCCTGTGAGCACAATTATTTCCACTTTGCATAGAGAGAAAATGAGCAATGAAAAGGGATGGTTTGTTGGAGGCTGCATACAGGTGCTGGCAGTAAGAATAGAACCTGCACTTCTTGCCTCCCACTCCTGTGCTTTAACTATAAAGCCACTATTAGGCTTTCCACATCATCCTGTGATTGAGTAACTTTCATTGTATCAGTGGAGATTCAGGAATTCTGAGCTAATTAATGCTCTGGCACTTTTCAAACCCTCAGCTGCTCTTTAGCTCTGATGGCTCTGTAGGGTTCGATGACTTGCAGTGATGTGTCTCTGAAGAGACAACAAAGAAAGGCAAATAAAGGATGGGGATTCACTAACCTTGGCTCACAAAGGTAGGGGCTGTACTCAGAAACATTTGCTTAGATTTTATAGGCTCCTTATTCTTTTTAAACAGAGGGTGTAAAAGCTTCTAAGAGGGACCCTGTCATGTTAAAATCTGATGATTTGAAAGTTCTTTATCACTGCTGGCTGCACTGCTCTTCCAGTGATTACAGTAAATCACCTGAAATCTCTTTTAAAACTCTCCCTTTTCTGTGAGATCAAATTAAAACCCAAGATTCCTATATATGCCACAAGGAATCAAGTATTACAAATACTCTGCCAGCTGTTCTTCTAAATAATTAGGGAGGGACATAAGCTGACACTGATCTGGATCAACACGTCACAGAAGTTTGGGTTAAAATTTTTTGGTTCAAATTTGATGACCCAAAATGTGTAGAGTTAACTCTTTCAGCTTTTCTGGTAGGAAGAAGAGTAATTGTGAAGACAACAAAGAGGCTAAGCTATTAAGAGTGATGAATTTTGGAGCAGGTCATTTTTTCAGTCCAATTAACAGCACATGGCCTGTCAGTAATGGTTGGGCATCAAGAGCCAGTAAGTTGCAAACAACCAGGAGGACTTAAAAACATTCATCATAAAATTGTAATGTCATCTCAGTTTTCACTGTTGCTCTTGGTCTCTCTTCACGTGGCAAAGGTTTATGTTTTGTTTACATTTTACTTTGGTATTTTAATATGTTCCAACAACCCTGAAGTGGGTCATGAATATGTATATACCCAAAATATGTAACTTACCATGCTAGAAACAAAATATACAAAACACAAGTTCTTCTAAAACTACTCTTTTTTGTCAAGCAAAACCATACAAATATGATGTTTTGTGAACCTAGACCTCTAAACAGGACTTTAAAACTACCAATAAATATGCATCACTGCAGTGACCGAATGCTCTGAATGATTAAAAAAAACAATATCAAAAAAATCTATGAGCCAAACAGTGTGAGGAACACAGGGATGAAGTAACTTTGCAGTGTTAATAGGGTTTAATCTATGAAGCATTAAGCAGTGCTGTAGCACTCACAAAGGAACACAGCTAATGCTTAAACTCGTTTGACATCAGAGCCTCCTCACTACGTATATTCCAGGATATTTACAAATTGAGAAGAGGCTTGTTGAATCTTGTTCCATGATAGACTTCTGAAGTATTCAGGCTGGCAGTTTTCAATTACTTCATCTTGGCTGGGATTCAAAGCAGGCCAGCACACGGGGAGGGAGGCATTCAGCTGGACCAGCTGAAACACAAGGGGATAACACACAGGCTTAAAGGGGAAGAGCCCAAAGTCTGGGCTCTTCTTGACATACATCATTAACTATTAATAGAGATTCATTATTTTGTGGATTTGTCACAATTGGCTCTTAGGACAGGGTGTCTACGTGCTTTACTAATTATCCCTAACCTGCTTGGAGGCACGTTTCTGAATGCCAGTCATTTACTGCCAATTTACATACTTGGGGGAGGGATCTGGGGAGAGAGATTCATGATATGAAAACAGGTTAGAGTGAGTGCATTAATGTTTCCCTCCAGCTCACCCTGTGCCATGGCTTGACACGTCCATCTCTGTCCTAAATAAACCTAACCACTTGCATCCTTCACAAGTGACAGGAAAGATGAACAGTTTCATCAGGATTAATTCCTTGGAATAATGTCAGTCATTTTAGGGTGTTTTTAGAGAATGAAATTATATATTTATGATACAGTCCCTGACTGACTATTTTATATGAAATGTCAGTGTTTTCTCTTTGCACAGCACACCTTTCAGTGTGTCAGGAAGCATATTCCTAAGGGAATCCATAAGGGAACACAGACCTCCTGTTTGAATGCATATTCATTTATTATTTTCCTTGCCTTGAGGTTGGAAGAAACTTGTTTTCACCCAGCAAGAGGGTGGGCAAAGCTCAGTGTGGGTGTTGGGGTGGTGGCATTAACCACCCATGGCTAATGTGAGCTGTCTTTCCTGGCTGTGCTGTGCCATCATCGCTGCACTCGCCGTGCTTTGTCATCCTTAGGTGGGTGGCTGCTGTGGCAAGATGCTTCTGTTCAATGAATCAATTGTAAAATGAATGTTAGGCTTCTGCAGGGGGAAATATCCTGCCTCCTTCTGTGACTTCCCACCCCCAAACTTTCTCTTCCTGTTCTCCTCTGACATGCTGCTACAGATTTATGAAAATCAAAGGCTTTAATTGTAGAAATGCCACTTAATTGACAACAGACAGGATTTATTCAGGGCTCAGCTCCTAGTGATCACTTTATTTAGCTTTCCTCTTGCTTTGTTCCCTTTCTCCATCTTAGCAAGCAAATTTAATATTGAAACACATGCCACATTGGTTATGAGGTAAATGTCAGCATCACAGCGAGCTTTAAAGACCTTGTTTGAAAACTTCACGCTTTTTCAGTATTTTTTTAATCCAGAGCTGGGTTCTTTGGTCAGGCCTAGGTTGCCCTAACATGGAGAGCAGTGAGTTCTTCCTGAAGAACAGAGTTTTCCTCTTGTAGCTGGCAGCACCCAGCTTCCCCTTCCCAAATCCAGCAGTACAGGGATGGGTTCTGCTGCATGCAGCATTCAGTGGCCTGAGGCTCCTGAAGGTTTCACATTTGATCCTTGCAGCTCTGATTAAGGATGCTGCTGCTCCAAAATAGCAGCCATCAAGCTCCTTACAACTGCTCTTGTCAAAGGTACTGCAGCCTGAAAGTGATTTTAGCATGACTGGAGAAAATGTTTGTGTCTCCTCTTTGTGAGGGCACAGTGAAGAGAATGCTCTGTGGGCAGTCACTGCAGTGGGGCTGCTGCTGGTATGGGGATGTCTGTGGAATCCCATAAAGGGGATTCATTGCTTTCCCAGAGAAGTTCCTGCATGGATCTAGGCTGAACATGGTACCTGGAAATGCCCTCTGATGAAGGAGTAGTTGGCCTCATTTGTTGGACACAGAAGAGGCAGTGTCCCATCATGTAGGTCTGTGTCATACATGTTATAAGAATGTTCATAGGCACATGGGTGCTGCAGGGGAGCACTGCACTGTGATCACTTCCAGGTCAGAAGTGGAATAAGCACGTAAAAAAAAAAAAAAAAAGGCAAAACAAACCCCAAAAATCCCCAGGTTGGAGTGAAGCCTGCCAAGACGGAGTTTGTGCAGAATATTCCACTCCTGGAGCTTCCCAAGTTACTGCAGAGCATTTCTGAGGGTGTGATTTAGATGTTGCCTGATATTTATCAGTTTGGAAAGTCTCTCTCACCCTTGTCTCATAAAGCTGTGGGAAGAGGGATTCTCTCCCTAGCAGGAGCCCTGGAGTGGGCAGCTCTGCACACTGTGTGAGACCAGGTTTTCTCTGCACTCACCTCACTGGGGCTGCCTCCAGAAAAACAGGGGCCTGTTTTAGCTGTGATTTCTAAGTATCTGCCTGGGGGTTATTTATCCCATTTATTCAGAAGTGCCTTCTTTTGAGAAAGAGGAGGAGGTGAAGAGATAGAGCTTCCTAGGTAGTAGTAAAGTGCATGCTGTGTGTGCGTGACAATATAGGTCTCCGAGGTTTAGTGGGTCTGGAATTATGCCATTTGTCTCACACTAATTGAAGCATGTGTCTACAAGTGTGCAGTGCAAAACATAGGATAAATGATGATCATAAAATAAGGGTACTGCATAACCTATCTTATTATTAGATGGAGAGTCACTTGCAGAGCACCTTAAAAATGTATGTTTTGTGAAGCTGCTCTTTTTCTGTGCATATGTGTATACATATTAGCTAATAGGATATATTTCTGCTGAGCCAATCTGAGACAACATGTAGTCTTTTACAGCTTTTCAGAATTTTTCCTGTATGTCCCTCATATTTGTAAATGTATCTTGTAGTGCTTATAAAATTGTGAGTCCAGAGTAACAAGCATTCAATTTAAACCTATTTCTGTATGAGAAAAAGACATCACAAAGAGTAAGCATTGTGTATTAAGCATGATTAAACTTCATTTCTTCATACACTGGAGTCTCTAGAAGAAGGTTTCTGTATTGTGAAGCTTTAAGAGAGCTGCTGAAATGAGGCTGGACTGGATCACAGTTTAAAACCTGAATGTTACTGGAAGGAAAGGGCACATCTCTGTACCCAACAGAGACATTCAGTGCAATATATGGATTAGTTTATTATGGACAATAGTGTCATTTGTTACTACGTTATGTTTATTGCCATGGTGTGCATGAAATCTCATTGTGATTCTTTTCAAGAAGGGGAATTAATGGTTTTTTGTTATTTGAAGTTTGGTTTCAGCAGCCAGGGCAAATAGATCTGTGATATTGGCTTTGGGATCAGACATTTATATGTCATTTCTGTCAGTTTTAAAGCAAAAAAGTCTATTCAGAATGTCGTTTATCATCATTGCTATGTCTACAGTATTGCTCAGCTGTATTGAGCTGTGCAAGTGGGCGGGGAAAAAAAAATTAGAAACTTAGTCATCTTCTAAAGATACCAAACCATTAAGAGAGGAAACACTTCTGCTGTGTGCCTGATCTCTGCAAGCAACTGAAGCATCCACTCATACACTTAGAGGGGGGAAAAAAAAGGAAAGAAGAAATAAAAAAAGCCCAGCCCCCAAAGACATTTTCTATCTGTATGCTTCAGTGCAAAGCAAGCAAGTGGTGTATGCTTTTTAGGCATGATTCACCAGGCAGATTCATGTGCAAGTGACTCCAGGTACAGCACTGGGGGTGGATCTGGATCGTGTAAGGCCAGTGCTGAATGTGGGAAAACATCTTCCTCCCACTCCCCAGTAAACAATGTCAAATCAAAAGGTTTGCATTGCAGCTCTGTTGGTAACACAAGAAGAGGCCTGGGTCACACTAAAGATCCATATAAGTTTATATTCTTACTAGAATAGTAGTTAGTGTCTGATACTTAATGAAGGTAAGAGTGAGGACAGATAGAGACAGACCTAAATATCAATTCAAATGTCTCATGAGTAGAGGTAGCATTTGAACCACTGGGCTCAGGGCAGGCACTGGAGTTACTCTGTGACTTTGTCACTCTTTATTACATCTACAGCAGTCTGTGAAAGCAAGCCTCTGCAGTTCAATTCTGTACTGGGAGAAAAACTTCTCTTTGTTCTTTGTTTTAAGCTTTCTACTAAATTAATGGGAACACCAACAAATTCTTGGGATGTGAGGAAAAAAATTGTTCATAGACAAGTTCTTTGTTTTATAGCCCTCCACTTTACCCATCCATTGTTATCAATCTTCATTCTGAAAAATCCTAATTCTCCCTGTGTTAAAAGGTTATTCTATACCTATATGCAGCATTGTTGCCATTCTTGTTACCTTCTCTACACTTAAAAAAACCCCACCCGAACAAACAAAGAACAAACCAAGCACAATAAAACAACCCACACACAAAAACAAACCATTACAAAAGAAATTATTTGGAAGCAAAGTTCATCAGAAAGGGCAGCTTGAAGCAGAAGTTAGAACCAACTCCACAGGTGAAAGATGACAAAAGTATTAACATGAGAAAAGGTGCTGTCAAGGGCTTGCTTTCAAGTCCTAATGATTGGTCAGAAGCATGAGAGATACCGTAGTGTTTTCTCTTGGCTAACAGAAAATAAGATGCAGAAAAGACTGGTGAAGCTCAGGATGGAAGTTATTATCAACCTGCTCTATGAACTTTTCACTTGTTTCACACTCATGCATTTATATTTATTTCAAATGAGTTGATGGCAGCAGCTGATAAATGAGCTGCTGCCAGTTGTAGTCCATTGTGTTTGTCATCAGTGCAAGTTCACTGTAGTCAGTGATGGAATTTCACCTGCTGTGTGAGAGAAAATAAAATGCACAGTTGTGGTTGTAATTAGGGCTGAAAATCAATAGTAAAAGATGTTTTAAAAATGAGAAAGATGGTAAAAGAGAAAATGAGGAGAAAAGCGTGAAAAGAGAATTAACTGGGGACTGATAAGAGCAGTGAATGCAGAGATATATTGGAGGAAATGGAACATTAATCCAAGGTGGAACACCTACAACCACTTTTTGCAAGAGACTTCATTTTGAGGATAAGAAAGAGCATCTTTTCCAGTAAAATTCTCTTTTCCTGTGGTGGTATGTGCAAAAAATGGGGCTGATAATGGTACCTTGAAGATCTTCACATTTTTTCTGCTTCATTCCCTTGGTGGCCACCATCCTGGAAAATGAAGGACTTGGATGAAACTCACTTTAGAATTCAGGAGGGGACGTACCTGAATTAGTGAGGGAGCAGCATGTCACAGTAAGTTCACAATAAAGAATGCTGCACCTATTTTTTTTATTTTTTTTTCATTTGCCTTGAAACTATTCTCTAATAGCCTTTGAGACAAAGTATCTGGGGGTTTGGATCTGACCAGATGGCTGAGCACTGAGTAGTCTTCTTCGAAGTCACTCATAAAAAGCACCTGTACTAAAAGGGTGGAAAATTGAAAATTCTTGTTGGCTCCACAGGGGATGACTTGTGTTTGGTTTTGATGGAGTGAAATATCTTTGACTATTGCTGATTATGAAAGGGCTTATTACTGGCTAGGGAGTAGAAAAGGCAAAGCATTTCATTCTCTGCTTTTCTTAGCTTTCACCTCAAGAGCATCAGCTTAGGAAATAGTGTGTCAGAATGTCAAAGAAATGCTCGAGCAGTTTGTTCTTTTTGTTTTATCTTTCCCTAAATATCAAAGACCCTGGTCATAGAAAAGACAGTCTTTCTCTTTAATAAGTCTATTTCCAGTACAAAGCTAGCACAATATGACAGGCAAATACAATAACCTTGTTAAAGCATCTCCTGTATAACACAGAAATGTGTGAAATGTTTTCTCCTCAATAAATAGCCTTCAGTAAGGGATGTGTATTGTGTATCTTAGGTACACAGAGACTGCATTCTCATATCACTTTGAAGCTACATCTGCTATATTTTAAACAGTAACCAACTAAGGATGACGAGATGGCAGAACAGTTTAATATCATGGCCTTTATCTGCCCAGAGAGCAGGAAAGAAAAATAAAGCAAATGGCTAGCATAGAAGGGGAGTTTTTCTATCAGTGCAGACAATTCTGCTCCCATTTGGCACATCAGTGGTATAATACAGAGATAAAAATGAATCTTTGTATGGTGAATTGAATATTTCCTAGAAGCTGTTGTTGGAAATTGTTTCTGATGTTGTTAGCTAAGGAAGATTTACTTCATATTTAAGTTAGCACAAATCCACATGAAAGTAACATCTCATGGGTATTGATGGATTTTTTTAAAGGGACAAGAAATCTAACAAACAGCTGACTTTGTAGGGCTTTGGTATATGTCACATTAAGCAAAGGTAATCAAATAAGAGAATTTATGTGGTTTTATTAGAAATGTACAAAGAGTAGGTGACGTCTGACACTGCGTACACTTGTAAGGGAACAAAATGAGAACAAAAAAGGAGGCAGACAGCTGGTTAGAGCCCAGTTCAGCAAACATTACCCACAAAGAGCAATGTTTGCTTTTGCATCTGGGCATACAGGCTTCTTAAGTCAGGGAAGTCTATGGAAATACTCTTAGAAATAAATAACATCCAGTGGGACTCCGTGTCCTGCAGTAATACACAGAATATGTAAGTTGTTGTTAGAGAAGTAAGAACAAGAAGCTTTCTCATACTGTTTATGGAAAGTTTGTGAGCTTCTCTGGTTTGTATATCTCAAAAACTCCAGCAGTTATGGAACAGCAACAACTTAAAATCCACTGTGTTGCCACAGTGAGGCTGTGGGTTCTGGAGCCCTTGGAGTCCCTTGTGTGCCTGTGCACACTCCAGACAAGGTGAAATGCAGTTCTCAAGCTGACTCTGAGACATCCACAGCACTGCTTAAGTGCAGATCTGAGCTGATTCTCAAGTCCCAGCTTGTTCATCATCAGTGTTGTTTATGCACAAGCCTGTGCTGAAGTGTGGATTTAGGCAGAGCTCCAGAGCACACCCAAGGGCAGCAGCCCAACCATGCTCAGCTCTTCATGGAGAATGAAGCTCCCTGGGTCTGGTGTATGTCAGACACACAGAGAAGGCAACGTGTGCTACCTGCACCCTGTCCAGCAGCACTGATGTCTGTCCTGATGTCAGGTATCCTGAAGGGCAGGGAAGGTGGGCCAGGAGTGTGGGTGGGCAATGTGCACAGCTCCAGCCCCACCATGCTAAACTTTACCTGTTCCCTTTGGGAATGTGCACAGCTCCAGCCCCACCATGCTAAACTTTACCTGTTCCCTTTTGGAATGTGCACAGCTCCAGCTCCACCATGCTAAACTTTACCTGTTCCCTTTTGGAATGTGCACAGCTCCAGTCCCACCATGCTAAACTTTACCTGTTCCCTTTGGGAATGTGCACAGCTCCAGCCCCACCATGCTAAACTTCATCTCTTCCCTTTGGGAATGTGCACAGCTCCAGCCCCACCATGCTAAACTTTACCTGTTCCCTTTTGGTGGACAGTGTGTGGCAGAAAACAACTGTGCATCTGCAGGACTGAAGTGCCAACCCTCTCACTGCACTGCAGGGATCCCAAGCAGGTTCTCCACTCATCACATGCACTTTTTTTTTTTTTTTTTTTAAAGTAACTGTGGCAATCAGTGAGAAATCCATTTGCTCTACAAAACTCCCCCATGCTATGAATTGGTAGTGATTTAATATTTTAGATGGTAATGGTGTGCCTTTAACTGAATGGTAGAGTAAATGACTTCCTTATAAAAGTAGGTAACCTTTAACATTTACATTTTGTTTTAAATGTCAGGATGTAAAACCAATGGGAAGGTTGAAAGATGGGGAAGAAGTGTTAGCACTGTGTTGTTTACACAGTGTACAGGATACAGCCCTGTAAAACCTTGATAGAAGTCTAAATGCTTTTATTTATGGGAAAATGTTTAAATAACTTGCCATATCTACTAAATCAATTGCTCAGCCACCTCAGGTTGAAAGTTGGCACAAAATTCATCAGGATTTTAAAATCATATACTTCCATTTTCTATCCTTCTAGCTTTTGATTATTCTGAGATGGTTTTATCTTTTTTTTTTTTTTTCACTAGAAGCTCTTGGATGTGATCAGAATTTTAAAGGAAAAATAATTAAAATCACCTGTACAACACTGTGGGATTAGGGTTATGGATTTTGAGCACTACCAATACTACTTAGATAATGAAGTTTTGATTTGATTACAAAGACCTGAGATCTGAAGAATAAAATGTACAGGACAAGAATTAAATAAAAATTTTAATAAAAATTCTCAGCAAACCAAAGGATGAGTGCAGTCTTCAACAAGCCTGAAAAACATAGGCCCAGCTCCTCAGTGATGTGAACTGCCTCAGACCAGTGGAACTTGCATTAGCTGAAGAGTTCTGGCCCAGGGACCAGCAGCCTGTTTTGAAAGAATTTGAATTATATTTCTGCTTGGCAGAAGGAAAATTACAGTCTCTTATTGGGGCCAGCATAAAGACTTTGTCTCTCTGGAATAATTGTGTTCCAGGTGACACTGGTGTCCCTGCAGGGGCTGTGGGCAGTGGGAGAGACAATTCTTAAGTAACTGATTCAAATTTGTAGGGGTAGATAGTGTTTATCAATTCTCTCTGCACAAGTTTTATTTTAAATCCAAATAAGCACAATCCTGAAACATATTTTCAGAGTTTTCTATGAGCCATAAAGCACATACCAATAAGCTTCCATGCCTAGATTATAAAATGTTTCTCTGCAGATGTATAAAAATCTCTAACAAGTTACAGAGCTGAGTATATAGATTGTAGGGTTTTGTTCTGAGCTGATTCAAGGGACAAATTAATATATAAAACTGGGGAAAGGAGAGAGTTTTCATAGAACCAGACCCTCAGTTGGTGTAACTTAAGATTAACCTGTACATTTCTTAAGGACATGTGTGAACTAAGGATCTAATTCTCACTTTAACTATTTCATTGGACAATAAAAGAGTATCTTGTAAAATACTCTGATAAATTGCACTTTTAGGCTTAAACATCTCTACAAAAATAGGAGGGAATTCCAAAACCTACTGCCACCCCCAAGAGTGGTGTTTCCAGTAAACATTTCCAGGCAGTTGTGCTCCTAAATTCAATTACACTGGTGGCTTCAGCACAGATCCTGCTGGACAATCATCTACATCATAAAAAGTGCAGGTCATTTGCCACAACTGAGCAAAACTGTCATTTTCTACCTAAAAGAAGCTGAGGCTAAGCTAAGGCAGAAAATAAATCCTCTGTGACTCATAAAGAGAGCGCTTTTTTAGGTCAGGTCAAGAACAAAGACACTGGCAGTGCAGTGCTGAGAGGCTGAGAGTGGGGGATCCCTAAGGACAACTCCCAACACCAATTGGAATTTTTTTTTTCTTGATGGGGTGAATGGTTTTTGAATGGATTTGTAAATGCCCTTAAAATAATCAGTTTATTCAATTAGGAAATTGCCTTATTGTCTTTAAATGTTAAAGGATTTTAAAAAAATTTTAAGCAAATATGGTGTTTAGTGCTCATAGCAGGAGGAGAATAGACAGAGATGGCTCTGAGAACAGGAACAGAGTAAATGCTCTGGGGAGGGTGAGACTGAGAGGGAATATCAGTGCTGCCCTCCCCTCTGCCAGGCACACACACTCTCACATCACTCCACAGCCACGGTTCCCTCGGTGTGCAGTAGAGGAGTCAAGGTGTTTGCTGATACTACTGAAATTAAGTTATAATTTTGCTTCAAAATTCAAATTTTCTTGTGAGTCTCGCTGTTTCTGAGGTTTTTTGTTTGCAGAAAAGGCCAGGAATTAAGAAGCTGCTTTCCTAAATTCCCACATTACATTTTCTAAGTTTTTCCTTTGTGCATGGGTTTTCCTTTCAAGTCCCATGTGCTCTGTTACAGCAACCAAAACTATTGATTTCAACAGTAACCTAACTCAGATGGGAGGTAGGAAAATCTTCCCAAGAAAGAGCCAGGAGAGAGTGCAACAAAGCATGGTGTGCTTGCTTGATTCAGTCCAAGACCTCTTTTGGCCTTGGCTTTTAGATTCAGTTCACCTTGAAATGAAAATGATTCCTTAGAAAATAATTTCAGAGAGCAGTTTCAGGTTACCTATTATGTGAACATTGATTTTATTTAATGTTTTTTTCCCCTAAAGTACTGTTGTGGACTAAGAGTTGTATATGTGTAAAACTCTATTCATCCTTCCACTTTTTAACAAAGTTTAGAGCTGGCAGGTTTCAGAACTGACATTTTACTGCCTTTCCTGCCAAAGATGTTCCTTCCACACAAACTCTCTACTTCCCCATGAAGACACGAAACTCTCCTGGAGGCTTTCATGAACACTCCCCACACACACCCCAGTAACCAGTGTACTAGGAATTAATATTGATTTCTGCCCTTCCCCTTCTGAGCTCCAGAAAAGTGTGGCAAAGTCCACAGGTTGTAAATGGCCAGTGGAAACCTGACCCCATGACAAGGTCTGTGGGAGACAAATTAAGGGAATGAGACTGTTCTGGCACTCCTAGGACTGAAGGGACCTCCAAAAAGTTCTTTATCTACTGTACTCATCCATCCATCCATTCTTCTTTGCCACTGAAGGATCATGGACAAAATAAACCTCAGGGGACTGAGAATTCTGCCTTGTGTCCCCAGCAGTGCTGCTGCACCACGTGTCTGTGATGCCCCAGGGCTCAGTGGATGTCTGCCTTTGAGTCTCTCTTGGACAAAAAATGGAATTGGACAAGTTGTATGTCAGCTACCTGGAAATATCTGCTGTTAGATGCTGTTACAGCTCTTGTAACACACAAAATTCAGGGAAATTGCAGCCACTCAGAAGTTCATGGGATGCAGGAGGAAACCCCCCGGATCCCCACTGAACAGAACTGTTCTGGCATTTGTGACACGAGGAGGTCTCAAGGCAAGTCTGACTTGCTGCCTGTGCAGGTTCCTGCAGGGTCAAGTGATTTGGCATCTGGATCATTTCCTCTAAACTTTGCTTTGAGGAAGTGAACTTAAGCCTTTTTGAGGGTTTAATATAAACTTCTGGAAAGTTTTCCTTGTGCTCAGACAGCGGAATAAATGCAAAAACGCACTGTGAGGAAAGACAGTCCTCCAAAATTTTCAGTCTGTGCTAGACCAAGATGTACTGTAAATCTAACATTAAGTGCTTTTTAAGTGGCATTTCTAGCCTTTGTTAGTTGAAGAATTTCAGATATAAGCAGCCAAACTTGTGAATCCTCCTGAATCCTCGTGACTCTTTGAGGCTTTGCCCATCATTAATCAGACCATCCATGAAAAAAATATTCCAGACATACACACCATATGCATATGCATGTGCTTCTGTAACTGTTAATAAACCCAGCAATACTGTCATCTCTATATAGTTATAACACCCACTTTATGGAATTGCCTTCCTAGTATTATTTGAGGTTTAAAATATCAGATCCCCAAATCCATTGCATAAACATTTTTTAAAGCATCACCTAGTTGCAAAGTATTCCCCAGATACGTGTTTTTCTTTGAAGATGTTCCTACTAACGATGTGTTATTAGTGTGAAGGGCCAAATTATCTACTCATCTAATTGGTTCAGGTCCACTGTGCCGCAGAATTTGACATTATCATTTCTCAGGGTCTAACATAATTCATACAAAATATCAATTTGTTATACTTATCATGTTAGTATAGAGAACCCTTAATAACAGGACATTTAATGCAGCATTAGCTTTCCAGCATTTTTAGAGTAGAGAAAAATATCTCTTTTTTTTTTCTTAGCATTAATTTAAGCAGCCCTTATTTAAATGGTTTTGCCCCTCTGCTTTTGTAAATTAACTAATATAATCGTATTGTGAATATTTATCTTCCCTAAATTAATGTGGAATCAAAATTAATTAGTTTGAAAAAATACGATTTGCCGTTCGATATCACATTTAAACACATAACAAATTAACAGGGTAATTTTTTTCTGCTCTGGCCAGTGCAAACCTCAGGATTTGCTTTCCTTGTTCTCAGTTGTCATTAAGCACGGGTCGCTTTTGACAAGTTTTTGACACATTGCTCTTCCATCAGGTTCCTTACTTTGGATTGTGGGATGACAAGTCTATTTTGTGGCGGTGTGAAATGAAGCATGTACTGCTACCGCTGTCTCATGTCTCATAATGGAAGGTTCACAGCATGGACAATTGGGAATTTCTCCAGGCAGGGGAAAAGCACTTACTTTCAACCCCTGGCTTTAATCAATCAAGGAGAAACTGGAAATCGCTGTAAAGTAATGAATGTCAATTTATGTACATGCTATTGATTTTGGAAATTTAATGCTCTGTTTCCCTATTTTGTGTTGACCTTATGAAGCTTAAAGATGAACACAAAAGGTGAATATTCTTGAGACAGGGAATTGGTTTTCCCCTGGAAATATGAACAATAGATTTTGTACCTTCTGTAAATGGAAGGGAAAATATAAAAAAGGAAAGGAAGGAGAGGGGGTCAGCTGGAACTTAAGCCAAAGGGCTGTACCAGGTCCAGGGATTGGAGAAAACAGGGGTATGTTTTTAAATCCATTTGTTGCAAAATGGACAAAACCGTTCTTGCAAGACACATCCCAGTTGTGATCTTGGCATAGTGAGGATCTGGGCTATTACAGTTTTTCCTTTGGTTAAACGCATTCTTGATTTAACTTTTGCTATTTTTATATATAGTCTGAAAGGTATAGTTTTGAATAATTCACTGTTGATCTGCCTTGTAGTTTGCATGCTTTGTGGTCCTTCATTGCACTCTGACAGAGTGAGAGAGAGAGATTAGTAAACATGACCCCAGAAGACCTCTGTAAGTGCCTGTCTAGCATAACTTATTGGCTTCACTTTCTCTGCCTGGAGGATCCTTAGCTTTGCTGGATACATTACACACCAGTTTTGCCATTTCTTATCTCCCCAAAGTTTACATCTGCCTCGTTTTCATTCCCAGATAAGAAGCTCGGGTGCTGTCAGTTAGGGAATACTCTCAGGAACGCGCCCTCTCCCCTGCAGAGCGAGAAAACAATGACTTCAGAGATTATATAATTTGAACCCACATTAAAAAACATCATTCTTACAATGCTGTTTCTCTAATTGCTCCTGAGCATGAAAACCAGTTCCAGTAAGAAATTGCACGTTACGCCGGTGTTCTAATCAGTCTCAACATTCTGCCCCTGCAGAAGCAGCAAGGAAACACATACAGAATGTTTTGTTCACTCTGAGGATTTCTTGTTGATCTCCACTGTATATTTGTACAAAAGCTCTCCGGGGATTTCTCATGTTACTTCCCTGAATACAAAGTAACAGGATTGCACAGGAAAAGTGCTGTTAGTAGCAGTATGCTCTTAACCAGCGTATTCTTCTGCTGCTCTGCCTGGTGCAAAAATTGAAGCCAGCTCTGAAAGACAGGTTTTTTCCCCTCTTTGCAATAGTTTTACAAATGAAATCACAATACTCCCTGAAATTACTAGTGCACTTGACTCCACGATCAATTTGCTCCATTTTCAATATAGACTTTGACAAGAAGGATTTGTTTATGCTGTCACATGAATCAGTCTCAGTAAATTAGACCTGTCAAAGTTACTTTTTCTGCACAATATAGTTTGCTTTTTTTTTTTTGACACCTGTGCAGTTGGAAAAGGAATTGTACATAGTGTAAAGGCTTGAGTCAGAAGGTAAGCTTATCTGCCTTTAGATCCTGCTCCATATGTCAGAAATACACCTCCACAGTCCCCAGGAGTATTTTTGACTTTACTTGGAATTGATAATAATAATTGATGATAATAATAATTGTGATTTGAAAATGGATTTTGAATATACTACCTGTGTGCTCCAAAATGTATGTGAACATGAAGCATTGGTCTGTGAGAGTAGACAGGCAGGAGAATTTTGTACTCTAGAACTGTGGAGAGACATCACCCTCAAAATGTCTGTGCAGCATACCAGTGTGGCTGCACTGACTTTTTAATTACTTTGCCCCCTTTTCATCACTGTATTTTACCTACAGCCAAGGCCTAGATTGTGTCCTGGGGTTCAGCTGGAGCCCTAGCAGTGTTGGCATCAGTGTTGGCATCTTATTGACAGATTGCTTGAGCACTTGTCCTGGGTGGAAGTAACAGCTCAATACCGATGTACCTGGGCTTGTTCCTTCTCGTGGCCTGATGCATGTGTGACCCAGATCAAACCTGAACCTTGACACTGCACTACACAGCTGGGAATAACGGTAATGATCATTTCTTAGGATAACAAAACATGTTAAATCTGTTTATGAAAACTGGACTTAAGTTTAAGTGGGGTAGTACTTATATATTGAAGGGTCAGCAAAAAAGAGCTCAGACTTATCTGTGTGACAAAGTTGCATCAGTTGAACATTGCAAGAGTTGCAACAGTGGGTGCAAGATTCTCCTTTCCTGCCTTTTTCTGTGCCAGGGAAAACTTTGGGTTTCATTTAGGCTGATGTGTGGTCACCCTGAGCTTTAAAGTGGGCACACTTTAAATCCCCACAGCACAGATGTTTTGTGTAATGCACCCAAGGAACTCTCCCAAACTGAGGAGGAATAAATGTGAAAATATTGAGGTAAACTGAAATCAATAATTGCTCAAGAAAAACAAGGCACAACAGTGATTATCAGGGTGATCTGCTGCTAATTAACTGAAGAACCAAAGTACTTTGGCTGTCTGGTTTCTAACTTCCTACTTTCAATTCTTTTCAATTTGAATGTTCTGCTAGAAAGTAAAACACTCAGTGCTTAACAGACCTTCATGATTGAGTTCATTTGATCCAAGCAGGCCCAATTTATAGCTGCTTTTCCCCAGAGCCTGTTTACTTTGCCAGGATTATGATTTGCTGTTGCAATATTGGGATATCAACGAAAGAAGCCAGAGACAAATGTTACTGATTGATGGTACCCTATGTTTCTGCAAGAGAAGTGCTTTATCAACATCATAAAGGACCTTATCCTTTCAAAAAACAGGGTGGTTTTTGTGGCCGTGACAAACAGGAACGGTTTTATCATTAACGTTGTAAGCAATTTTGTGATCAGACACATTTCTGTGTGTCCAAGCAGCTCCTGGTGCTTATTTCAAGTGCCCCTTTTTATTTGAAATCATACTCTAATAACTGAAAGTAAAGAGGATACTTAGGGTTTTTAAAAGGAAACTAATTTTTAAGCAACACCCTTGACAGAGGGGCTATTGTTGCAGTTTTCCCTTTCTTCCATCCAATTTGCAATTTTGGATAGTCGGTGATTTTTATTATTTTGAGAGTATAAAGAAGTGGTCTTTGCATATTTTGTAAGACTTTGTTGCAGAAATCTGTCTCTGTAATTGGTAAAGTGTCTTGCAAACCGTAGCTTGTGTAAGTAATTTTCACTTCTATGAATAATCTCATTTGCTTCCTTGGGGCAGGAATACTTAAGTAGTCTTAAAGAATATTTAAAAGATGAGGCTTTTGCTGGCAGTAGGTTTTAACTCATACCACTCTGCTTCCTTTTCTGCCCTTTAATTAAAACGTGCCTGCATCTGACCTCAGAATGAAGAGAGGCTGGATCTCACTGGCTGCAGCTGGTGTCACCTGCCCTCAGCAGGGCAGTTCCAGTGGTTTGGAACGAGGGTCACTTGTGCCTGTTGAGCTTTGCCCTTATTTCAGCACTAGGATGTGCCATGCTGCTGGCATTGCTGCTGCCCTGAGCTGCACCTGTGTGTGCTGGTGGATGTGACAGAGACCCCTCCATGGTTATCAGAGCCCCATCTGCACTGATAAATCCCCCTGGCAGCCTGGCCATGGCCCAGAACCCCTCTGCAGCTCATCCTGAGTTAAACTCAGAGTTTGAATTTTGGAAGCAGCAAATTTGTGCCTGGCTGGCCCACAGAGGGAAGGTAAGAACGTTTGCTAGGGTTTAGGTAGTATGCAGAGGAATGAGAGTGCATGCTGGGGTGGGATTTAAAGTTTCAAACCAATTAGAATTTTAATTGTTTCTTTTTTTTTTCCTGTTTGTTAGCAGTTGTGACTAACTACCCTAGGACAATACATAGCTAAAGCACATCCCCATGTAGGGATAGCATCAATCCTACCTGTTACAGAAATTTCAAACAATGAGCCCTGAATTATCTCTGAAATATCCACAGTGCATAAAGACTGCATAAACCTGGTAAAATGCAGTGAGTTTGTTTACCCCTAACAAATTTTAGGGCAAATTGGGAATGTTTATTTTTCTAAACACATTCCACCATGATCCAAATGATGGCTTTTTTTCTTTACAAATAACAGTTTCAATATCCTTTTCTTCACAAGTGTTTGATCTAACCACAGCTGATGTTCAGCCATGGTAACACTCGGGATCTTTTTTTCATGCCTGTTGATTTTCTGCCCTCCCCTCCACCCCCTGAGACAGATTGATTTGGAATCTATCCAAGTTCTCTCAGGAGTGGTATCAAATTTGTTCTTTTCTCTCCACACCTGACCCATTCTGGCTTCCTTGAAATGCTAAAACTAGCAAGGGCCCAGCCGTGGTGGGAAAAAACCCATAACCAAACAAGAAATTCTCCTAATATGTTATTCCTGTACAGCAAAGGTAGCTAATGGGGAGCAGTGTTTCAATGGATTTATGTTAAAAGGGAAGTTACCAGTCAGGTTTCTTCTTGTATCAGATTATATTTAAGAAAGAGGAAAAATAAATGCAGGCATTTCTAGAACAGCTGCACCTTCCTCTGAAGCATCCCTTTATACCCCTTTACTCATGCAATAATAACACCCTTTTCCATATTCACACTTTCAAACACACTGCAGTTCAACCTGATATTTCATGTAATAATCAAAGCAATTCCCCTGCTAATAGCTGCACACACGTTTGTGCGTCAGTTCTTTAAATACCCAACCTTTGGGAAATAGGCCCTGGCTTGGAGCAGGAGGCACTCAGCCTCAGCCTACAATGAGTTTAAATGGAATCAGCTAATTTGTCACTGTTTTTTATGATTGAATGTATGTGTTTAGAATGAAATTTAATTTAAATCCAATTTGTAACATCTCTGTGGGTGGGACAAAGGGAAAAAAAAAAGCCCAAAGGATGTATTAACTGGATACTGTACTGTGAATATAACAGTACTTCTGAGTTTAATGTTCAATTAAAAAGCCCTGCATGTTCTTATTACTGTTTACAGGAGTGGGTTTGGGGGAGATTTATGTTATAAAAAACCCACTCTACAACCCATTTTTTTTTGTCACAACTCATGCAAAGTCTTTACCTGGTACAGTTAAGCCATCTGTTATTCCTGAAGGAAAATTCAGTCACAGAGGTATCAAGAGATAAAATACACATTTTTCTACAAACATTTGCCCGAGTTGCCATGTTGGCTTTTTCACTCGAGAAAATGAAGATGAATTAGCATCACTGGCTGTTGTGTTTTGATGTGGAGCAGGAGGATCTAAGTGGAATAAAGCTGATTATTCACAGGCTCTGCCACAGCCCAGCCAAACTGGGCATCCCCTGCTTGAGGCTGAGGAAACTGTGGAAATTAGGCAAAATTTTTTATTAATTAAATATGAAAATGAATGATGCAATCAGAACAGGGGCCACACCATGGTTTTTCTTCCACTGTGATATTCAGTGGATCTCATCATGTCTTGTCCATTGTCTCCATTTTCCATCTGCAGCATTGTACAGCAAATCTGACTGGGTTTGGGGTTGAAATTGCATAATTGTGTTGTACAAAGTGAGTGGAGAACAGAGTTGAGGTGTGTGACACATGGATTTCACTCGTGGAGGGAGACTGTATGGGGCTCGTGGGTACATATATTGGGCTAAATATTTTGCTGGTCCTATCAGGTAATGATAGGACCAACTTTTCTTTTTTAAGTGCCATCATTAGGCTTCAGAGTTAGTCCATTACAAATAAAAAAGTCATTTGTACTTCTCAGAGCAGTTGTTTGCAAACTCAGAAGGACAGAATTAATCATGGTGTCTTCCAGATGCTGGGAATTGTGATGGATGGCAGGAGGAGCAGTGTCTTTCCTGCTGGTCAGTGGATTGGCAGTTTGTTATCAGGTGCCTAACTGGGGGCTCAGAGTCTCAAGCTGGGGTCCCAGCTGCTAAAAGTCAGGATTTATTGGTGGTATGCAATGAAGTGATACTCATTTACACTGGATTTCTTCTATCAGTTGGGTTTTTTCTCATGTTTACCTAAGAAAAATGTTGCAATTCTCATATTAAGCAGGATGCTTAAGAAGGTTCAGAACATGATCTTAAGCCAGGACTGATAAAGCTGGAGAAAGGGAGGGCTGGATGGGCAGGGAGGTACTCGCCATTCTTTACAAAAAGGACAAAGAGCCACAACCAAAGGTGTCTAAGTTTGAGTGTATTTGCAGTCATAAGTTCATGTCACCTTTCCATTGCTTATTTAACCTTGAATGTCTGTATTGAATACATCCTTTATACAATCACTATTCATAGATACATAAATACATACCTATAACAGATCCTGCAAAGACAGATTTAGTTATTATAAACCCCTAAAATGCACCCAAATAATTAAATCCTTTCTTGCTTATACCGTATGTTCTTTCATTTGCATGTGATTTGCTTAATATTAAGTACAGACTTATTAGAAGCTCTCAAAACACATATATCCCTTATTGGGTAATTAATACTAATCTTGCAAACACATTAGCAGCACAGAGGCAGTAACAGCTATCCTAGGAGCTGTTACAGTCTGTCTTGTAAATCCTGTCTTACTGTGTGGATTAGTTCATGTTCCTTTGGAGATGTGAGAATCTACAGAGCTGCTCCTGATGCCACACACGGGGCTGGGTCTGTAGGGATCCCTTCCCCTCCAGGTTTCAAGGGTTTTGAACACAGCTCTAACAGCACTTTTGGAGTGTATGGGTGGGTGGGAGACACATGAAAACCACACCTGCAATTTTGATCTACTTCAGAGCTTTCCATTGTGTATGTTGGGATTGGGAATAAGCAAAGTGAGTCTTTAAATTTAGTATTTCAAAGTTAATAGAAAAAAAAATGAGAACCCTCTTTTAAAAACTTCATTTAATAGAGTCAACCAATAGTATTGTTCCTATAGGTTTTGATGGTATTTTTGGGGGGGTTGTTTAGAGGGCTTTTGTAGGTCCCAGGAACTTCCAAGCATGATGTTTTTCATCAGATATAAACACGCTTTCAGGCTGTGACCTCCAGAAATTACTCCCATAAAGTGAGTACTGACTGAAACAATTGTAACCATGACTTTATTGTAATAATTGGCAAAATAGAGATGGTGCAGTAAGTGTGATGATTTCATATACATTTACTCATGGCTTTTAAAATTGCTTCTGTGGCTAGATAGTAGAACCATCCTGCTTTATATTCCATATGTATATTTATATTTGGCTGTCCACAAGAGCTGTGTTATCCTATCTCTGGGTAGGAAGTTCATGGTATCTCCTGCCAGCATTGCTGTGCTACATCCTGTCCTGGTTTTGGAAGGACAGGTATCTGCCAGCAAATCTGGAAGTTCCCTTTGAAGAGAGAAGGCAAACCCCTCCCTGAAATTATAATTTTGCAGTTAGGGCCTCTCAGGCAAAGTGTTGGGAGTAGGAATGACAGTCCTTTAATAGGAATATTAAAGACATAAGTTTAGTAGTACGGAAAATAAAATGAACATGCAAATAAAACAAACAAAACTCAGAAAACCCTGACAGAGTCAGGGATGTGACCTGACACCCCGTTGGTCAGGCTGTTAGAAGCAGTCCAGATGAGTCCCTGTGGAGTAACAGGCACAGTCCTCAGGAGTAGAGATGGTCCTGAAGAAAGTCCAGTGGTGACGGGATGGGTCCAGTCTTCCTCTGGGAATCCAGTGGAAAAAAACAAAGGGAGGTCCTGCTGTTCTCGTGTCTCCCCTTTTTATCCAGGTAGGAATGCTTGGGTCCCTCCCAGCTGGGCAGAGCATCTCCCAATGGGATGATGTCATGTGGCAGGTCATTAGTGACTGTTAATGGCCCATGATCAGAAAATGTCAGCCCCAAAACTCGTGCTTGCCCACTGTTGTTTTTTGGTTAAGCAGCCAGCAATTAGTGACCTAGCAACTTAAGGGACAAAATTCAACTAACAGAAAGGAAACAATATCTAACCTCCAATGACTCGCCACTCATTCATTAGCCCCACCCATCATTCATTAGCCCAGCCCCTCATTCAGTAGCCCCACCCATCATACCTTAGCCCCGCCCCATATTCAGTAGCGCAGCCCCTTGTACATTGGCCCCGCCCCTCACTAATTGTTCATTAGCCCCGCCCCTCATTCAATAGCACCACCACTCATTCAGTAGCCCTGCCCCTTGCTTAGTTGAGATTAATAAAGAAAACACCTTGCCTACACACACACAGGAGGTACAGTGCCAGAGTATTGATGGAAATTAAATGAGTTCTGTTCATGTAATAAAACTACCTCAAAAGTAACCTAGATCCACATTCAAAGGCATGTGAGAGCTGAAGTCATTGTGAATCCAGAACCACTTTCTGAGAGCTGAAATATCAAGTTCCTTTAGGCATGGCAACAAATACTTGTATTTACAGTCCTGTTAGTTTCAAACTTGGCTTATCACGTATTTGCCTGGACAAGAAACACTCTTCCATTGATTGACTGTATAGAGCATCTCTGACATTGTCTGTCTAAGAAATGAGCATTCAGTTTTCATCCTCTTTCCTCTTTATCTGCACTGTCAGGTCAGTTTTTGTAGTGGCACAAAAGGGGATATGCCATGAACAGTCCAACTTCCATTACACTGGTGCCCAGCAATGCAGGGGTGGATTTTGCTTCATCATGGGAGAGTCACTGTAATTGTCTCAGAGCTTCATTACCTGTCAGTGTCTCTGAGTCTGACATGTCAAAACCCAGAGACAAGCTACTAATTTCTTGTTGAAAGCAGCCACAGTCTCTAGAGCTTGAAAAGATACACAAAGCTCCTTCCTTTTCTGCTAACACACCTGACAAGTGCCAAATGCTCTCATCTCTGGATGAAATCTGGAATCAATAGGTTTTGTGGGTGCTCAGAGCTCTCAAGTGTTGTTTTTTTTCAAGACAAAGACCACAGTGCTTCATCTGGGCTGGGTTTGGGGGTTTCTTGGCATCCACCTCTGAGTCTGCCACATCCATCCTGTTGACAGTGAGCAGGTCACTTAATCCAAATCCTCATTAGTTGCTTCATCTCCAAATGGAGCCCACAGCTTTTTGTATCTAATAGGTCTGTGGTGAATTCCTGAGTACTGGTAATGCATTCAGGTTTTATGGTGATGGTTAACAAAAAATGTCGTGAATAATATTTGGACCTTTAAGGTGTTTGTGTGAAATTGGTCATGTTTCATTATCCTGACTCCATATCCAGACAACATTTATGTCCTTCCCAGCCTTTATAAAGTCTTGTTTTCCTAAGATGGAAGCTCAGAGAATGTGTTGGAACCCAATGTGGTGTGTGTGGGTGCACCTTGTGGGTGCCTGTGGGTGCACTTCTGCCCTGCATCTGTAAGGTGAGATGCTGTGACAGGCAGCATAGTTTGTCTTCTCCTGAAGCTTGACTTTCCTAAGGAAGTTGGAGGCAGCTTAGCAGCTTTGTTATTCCCATGCTGGTGGATCTGGAGCAGTCCTGGGGTAGTTGTGTGAAGGCTGAGAGTTGTGCCTACGTGGTTGCCTTCAGCAGCAACATGATAAGCAGCAGCTTGTAGCACCATCTCACCCTCCCACACTGGGGATGACTAGAATGTGCAGTTGTCTTCCTTGTTTCCTAATCTAGTCCATGATTTTATAGCCCTTGGATCCTGCACTGATCCCAGACAGGCATATGGATCTCACACACTGTTACAAAGGAGGAAACCCTGAGAAATGCTGAGTGTCCAGAGCTTGAGCAGAGTTGCTGCTGACTCTTGGTTCTCAGGATCACATCTGAGATGTGTGATGTATGATGTACAAGTATGATGTATGCAGTCCTTTTGCCCTTAAAGAAGAATTTTTATTTTGTCTGAATGGCATTGGCCAAAGCTATTATCTAAACACACAGGTGTTTACTGTGATTGCTTTCTGCAGTTCTGGAGCTGTTAATTTTAGCTCTTCATTTCCACAGCAAGACCTTTTGGCATCTTTGTGGAACAGGAGCAGGGTCCTGAATTAGCACAGCTCCATGATACTGACAGGGTCTAGCTGAAGGAAGGAAATAGCTCCCCTGGTATGTACTTTTACTGGAGCAGCATGGAGATATTTGCTGAGCTTCATTGAGGAGCAGAGGCTGTAAGAAGTTGTGGTGTACTGTAGCTTCCCAGCAGAAGACAAGGGTATGGAGGCTCCAAGGAAAACAGACAACCTGCTTAATTCTCATAATGCTTACTGTCCTTTGCTTCCAGGATGAGCAAAGCAGTAAATGTTGAGCAAAGCAGTAAATATCAAGCAAAGGAGGTTGATTTGTATGCGCAGCAATTGTTGGAATGAAAATCAGTTCAGACCCCAGTGACTCTTGCCAGCCCTTGTTACGGCTATAGAGATCTGAATTCACAGCAAGTAAACACAGCTGAAAATTCAGGGTACCCATCAGATTGTAAATCCAAATAGATCCTTCTCCTTTGCAGAATGGACTGGAAAGTTTCCACAGGAGGAGAGAGGCCTCGGGGGAGCAGGACCTGTGGAATTGTGTGGTGTGGGGAGCTCTATGCCCAGCCCTGAGATGCTGCTGGCATTTTATTTGTTGTTAAGTAACACAATAATCTATTGCAGAGAAAACAAAATGAGAACTCTGTATCAGGGTGTAGATGCCTGACATGCATTAATAAAACAATAAATGAAATTAATAATTTATATCTGGCTGTTTTTACTTTTTGGGTGGGTTGTTTTTGTCTTTTTTTTTTTAACACTAGTAGAAGGATATTACCATTCAAACTGAACTGGAGCGAAATTACTTCTACTATAGATAAAACATATTCAGATGAGCAGCATGCTTTCCCCACAAAGCTAACTGCAATCCCAATTAACACTTCTCAAAACTGAATTTATTTTTTTCCCCCTGCTTCCTAATGAGGTTTTTTCCTCCCTGCTGTCTTGATACAAAGCTTTATGCCGTATGAGTGTGTTCATATGGTGCTTGAGTGCGTTATCTGACCTTGATTGGTGTTTTGGGAGCCAGTTAAATAGATTACATAGAGGTTACCTTGACAACTGTCTTTGCTGATTTAGCAATGCAGTTCATTCTTGGGCACAAGACTCTCAGCAACTGTGGAATTCCACTGACTTCATATTAATCATTAACACAATGTTCTGGAGAGGCTCTGCCGAGCTAGCAATAAGGACTGTATTGAAATGATTTCTTTTTTTTTTTAGTGGGTAAATGTTATAGACCAAGATATGTTTACAGTATGAAATGTTGTTCACAGTCATAAAATGAAAATATATGTTCCTGTTTATTTTTTCTCTCTCTTCTAGTTTCAACAATAATATTGGAATAATAAATCTCCTATCATGTCTGATGGGAAAAGATGGTCTTTTAAATGAAACTCTTTCCTTAACATTGATCTTACACCATACCTTCTTTTAGGTCTGTGCTGTAACCTCGCAGGCATGACAGATAGTTAAATTCAGTGTGCAAAAGCTTATAAACCTGGAATGTGATCTCTATTAACTTCAAGGAGATTGCTTCTGATTTACATTAGTCTTCCATATTGGTCAAAAACCTGGTGCTTTTCAAAAGATGTTGGTAGACAAGAGAGGCACTTCCTTCTTCAAAACTGTTGTCCAAGATTGTTTACAACAGCTCAAACATTAAAGCTTTAGTGTGATCAGGACTTTGGGCTTTGTCTTTAAAATGAATATTTTTGCTTTTAAGTACCCAGCTCAACCTAAATTTTGCAGGAGGATGTCAAGATTCCAGGGCTGTATTTTATTGCAAGAGGCTGGAAACCTTGTGGAAATTAGACAGAGTTTTTTATGAATTAAATATGAAAATGAATGATGCAGTCAGAACAGGGGCCACACCATGGTTTTTCTTCCACTGTGATATTCAGTGGATCTCATCATGTCTTGTCCATTGTCTCCATTTTCCATCTGCAGCATTGTACAGCAAATCTGACTGGGTTTGGGGCTGAAATTGCATAATTGTGTTGTACAAAGTGAGTGGAGAACAGAGTTGAGGTCTGTGACACATGGATTTCACTCGTGGAGGGAGACTGTATGGGGCTTGTGGGTAGATATATTGGGCTAAATATTTTTCTGGTGCTGTCAGGTAATGAAACACTAAACTTTTCTTTTTTAAGTGCCGTCATTAGGCTTCAGAGTTAGTCCATTACAAATAAAAAAGTCATTTGTACTTCTCAGAGCAGTTGTTTGCAAGCTCAGAAAGACAGAATTAATCGTGGTGTCTTCAAGTCCTGATTGTGAGTTACTGTTTGCCCAGTTTGAGAAATATTTTCTTTCAACTGAAATTATACTGAAGAATAATTTCCCCCAGATTTGTTCTCCCATCCTTTGAGCAGTTTGTTGCTGGGCCAGTACCAGAGGCACAAGCCATGGTTTTTGTTTGGGGTGAGGACAGTGCACACATGGCTGGGCCTGTGGCCACTGCAGCTGCTGAGGATTTTTCAAGGTGTTTTCTGCAGAGTACCAGATGTAATTGGAACTTTTCTCCCCAGCAATTTATGGTCTCATACACTCTTTACAGCCAAGAAGGATCTTTCCCTCACTTCAACACAGAGAACTCCACATAACCACACAAAGAGGCAGTTCTGTCTAAGGAGATTTCAGATTTTTTGGAGGCAGGGATCTACAGTCATTCATGGATGGCTTAGTGAGACATGATTTTTGCCTTTGCACTTGTGATTTTGTGTGCCCAGAGCTGCTTTGGCATGCTGACAGCATCGAGACAAACATGAGGGGCATAAGTTGAATGGTCAGGAGAAACTGGATTGTGTGGCTGAGTTACTGTACCCAAATGTACTGTACCCAATTCTTGTATCCAAATAGAACTTTTCCCTGGCCCCCTCCAGAACACAGAACAGCTCTTCTGCATGCCCAACTTAGGATTTCTCAGCATAAAAATACTCAGGTCTGCAGCTGCAGCCTAATTTTGGACCTGCACCAAAGCACCTCTGATACAGTATACTTACATTTCTTTTTTGCTGGTGCAAGGTCAGAATCAGTCTGAAGCAGACAGGTGGAGCTTCCTGGAAGCCACTCAGAAGAACACCTAAATCTTTCACTGCAAGAGTGAGTGGAATTGCTCACAGATTGCTTAAGGAAAGAAGGACAACTTTGTTACTAGAGATTTTAATCTGTCACTTAAAAAGACAGTGATTATTTCCAATACATGCTCTAGGGTGTTTCACAATTGGCAGAGTTGATTTGTTTTGGAGGCCTGTAACCCTGCAAGAATTCAAAAGGAGAACACTTTGGGGCTTCCAGTTTTAAGACATGGTGCATAGCTGATGGAGATTTCCTTGATACAGTTGCTTTTTTTTTTTNCTAATGGGTTTCACTTATTGATTATTTGATTATGTGATGCTGGAGTATTGGTCCTCCTGGAGAAGGAGATGGAATAACCAAAGTATAAACAAAAAAAAAGAGATAGGGTTGGTTTAGGGGTTTTTATTGCAACTAGGAAAGTTCCTTTATCAAAGCAACCTACAAGCATGAAACATTTTAACTTCTACACTTTGTACTAAGAGAGTTTCCAACTATCTTTGACTCATTTTAAAATACAAGGGTCAACAAAAATCTTATTTTAGAAAAGGATCCATTGGAGACTGCTTTTAGCCCTGTGTAATTTTTACACCCATGTACTCATTCCTGCAAGCTGTGACCTCATGTGATCAGAATCCAACCCCTCTCTCCCATCTGCCCTCCTGTCACTGCAGGAAATAAGGGAAATATTTCTGTCTCTCATGATAAATATTTCCCTTGGTCATATGTGAATGTCCTGTGTAAACCCAGTGGCCCTATGTACTGATAATTGCCACATTTCAGCATTCATAGGAAAAAGGGGGTTTCATAGCTATCAAGTTTCCACTGGTAGGAATTTTAAGAAAATGTAATTTGATGCCAAGTATCTATGCATATCAAAGTTTAATGACTAGTCAAGACAAACATCCATGGTAACATCTGGGATATATTTATGCTTTAGCCATTTAACCAATCTGGTCAGGAGCTTCAAATCAGTGTCTATCTGGGCCTGAGAAAATGTTTCTGAGATTATTAGATAGAGTTTGAGGTCTATAGACCCGAGATTAATGGCTGTTTAAAGCCTTTAAATTTCTGCAGAAGGACAAAAAAAAGCAGAAACATTCACAGACTCAGATAATGAAAGAGTCACTCATGGATTATCAGGAGGATATTTTAACAAGATCCTGTAGAAACATTGTTAAATGGTGAATAGCAGCCACTGTGGTACATTCTCAGAAGATATGGTCAAATCTATCAATACTGAAGTTATGCAAAGAGTTAAATAGGGCTTTCTCCAGGCTGATGAAGCAAATGGCTCTGGAACCTATTAATTCTTTTCCCAGAGAATCCTCCAGTGGTATTGGTGCCTGGTGCCTGTTGGGCTTTGGACTAGAACAAAAAGCATGTTTAGATGCTGATGCTTGAAGCTGCTCTAACTTATGCTTTGGGACTCTCCAGCAATTAGGTTGGGATCAGGGGATTTCAAAAGTCACCTTTGCACCTCCTGTTTTGAGCTGCACTCTGCTTTTTTATATTCTATCACAGATCATACTGGGGGATGGGATTGGAGCAGTAATTTACTGTATTACTTTTCCCTATATACCAATAAATAGAAAACATTTTGTACTTTTTACAGATTTACTCTTTTGAAATAACTCCAGAATTTAGGATTTGTACAATATTTGTCTGGGAGGAAAAAAACCCTTTGCAAGCTGTTGTTGTTATATATGTTTTTCTAAAAGATCCTTAATGGAACAAGATAATTCCACCTGTGTGTCATCATTCAATGTAAGGGTAAAGTTGTCAACAGACTGCAGGGAGATGAACACTCTGGTATCCTTCATATTGAAGTAAGATATATGTGTGTTATTTCCTTACATGTCACCTGGAAGGTTTCCCCTGGGTATTGCCAAGTCATACAATTAACACTGCTGAATTCCCCACGAGAGTCTGCACTTCTGATTTTCTACCCACACTAAGGCAGTGATTCCAGCCCCAGACCAGCTTCAGTACTGAGTAACACCAGGTACAGGTAACCAGAAAACTTGTACATGTTTATGTACAACAAAGGCTTTACTGAAGCAAGACAGAGCACTAGCTTAGAATACAGAATGATTTCTCCAACTTCACTTTATTTTTCCTTTTCTCAGAGGGAGGGGAAATGGGAAAAAACAACCTCTCAGGTCAAGGTTGAAGACTTTGTAGTGCAGAACAACAAAGCTTGACTGTGATAATATACAGAGCACCTGCCCTGAGGATAAACAAACAGTTCACATTTTTGTGCTTTCAAGTATGGTGTGAGCAAAATAGCACAAGCAAAAGATTCTTTTGAACCTTATAGGAAAGGAAAAATGGAAATCTTAAGAGCAAACAAAGTATTTTATCCATCCTGTGGTGGATTTTGTAACAGAAGCTGCAGCATGCAAATCAAATTGATCAAAACCAACCACATCATAAACCACATGATCGGAACCAAGACAAGATGTTCTCCCAGTTTTTACCACTCGTTCTTGAGCTTCATTTCATCTTCCATGCCCTGTACCTTGCTGATGGCAGAATCACACTGCTTTGCCTCGTGAGCCATGCCTGAGTTCAGTCCCTTCAGCAGGATGATTTTTCCAAAAAGTTTTCCTAGTTTTCCTTGTACTCCAGAGCATTCTTATTCTTTATACCCTGAATAATCACGTTTTTAGACTCTGCTGTTCTAAAGCCTTCTCCTAGCTAGTAGAATTTTCATAACACAGAGCACACAGCTATCACATGGTTCCTGCTGATCATCCCACAGACATGCATGCAGGTTTTCCCTCCCTCTTTTGCATTTCTGTTCAGATATGGTGTTGATGAGACTCCAGGAGAAGTCTTGCATGGTCTGTGCATGATACACTCTCCAGCCTTGAGAAATTGTTACTTGGGATAATTCTTCAAAGAAAATGTTTCTCTTTGAAGTCTTGGACTTTGGTCCAAGCACAAACACTTAGCAAATGGGCTTCTGATAACTTTATTTTACTTCAGATGATATTCCAAATTATACAGAAATGCAAAATAACCGAGGAGAGCATTGGCAGACTGCACAGGGAACCATTAACCAAGAGTGCATGGTTAAGCAGAGATATTAAGCTGTGTGTTGCTGAAACACAGACTAAGTGAAAGGGAACACAAACCTCAGGAGTTCACTGGCTGAACAGCAACAACTGAGTCCAACAAACAAACAGGCTTGGATTTCTGGAGGGCAGACTTTGTCCTGCTTAGGAGACTGGTGACAGAGTCCCTTGTCCTGAAGGGGAGTCCAGGAGAGCTGGACATTGTTTAAGAAGGAAATAGTAAAAGCACAGGAGCAGTCTGTCCCCATGTATCAAAAGAGTATTCAGTGAGGAGGACTGTCCCAGCTGCACAGAGATTTGGCTGGAACTCAGGAATAAAAGGAGAGTTTATGACTTTTGGAAGAAGGGGCACACAAGGAAGACTACAGAGATGTCGTGAAGTTATGCAGGGAGAAAATTAGAAGGGCCAAAGCTTTGGCACCATCTCCCACAGCATTTCCCTGGAGAAACTGGCTGCTCATGCCTTGGATGGGTTCACTTGGTAAAAAGCTGTCTGGATGGCTGGGCCCAGAGTGGTGGGGAATGGAGTCACATCCAGCTGGGGCTGCCACCACTAGGGCTATGCTAAGTTATCAAACTTAAGGAATTATAACTATGCATGCTAAGAATACTGAGGATACATAAAAGTTATGTGAAAGGTATATAAAAGAAAAGGCAAAAAATCATCTTGGCATCAGAATAATAGAAACATTTATATGCAAAGAAAATGTGTGTGTGTTTATGATTCTCCTCTGGGTTCTATTTTCTGTAGAATCAAAGTCCCAGTTCCCATTTCATGATGAATCTTAGTCTTCACTTCTGTTAGCACCACAGAGAAATCTCTGACAAGACAGATGTCTGCAGCCACCAGAAGCCTTAAACTGAACACCTAAAAATAGAAAGCTGCAGAATTTATAAATATTTTTGCAAATCAACCTTTTATAACTACCCTCCTTTTGTAGCAGTGGTAGTTAGCATTGAAATCCAAGTATATTTCAGCAAAAGAGAAAGCTGACCAAGCAGCCCAAGAAATTCTGCAGAGTCCTGCAAATTGCAGGAGGCCCAGGGAAGGAAATCACTGCATGCCAATTTTTCCCACTGATTCCTATTGTCTCTACTTATCATATGTAACCCGAGGAATGCAGTGTGGAGCACTGTATCTTCTCCACAGTTCTTACCTAACTAATAGCCTGATTATGTTTTATGACTTTGTATTCTCATTCAACATAATTTACTCTTCAGCTAGAAAATATGACTGTCCCCAGAGAAACATCCAGGCCTTTATTCTCTTTGTTCTCAAATTAGTTTGGAGAAGGATCGACCGGTAGTGTAGAAAGCCTGTATTGGATCTGCTCAGATCTCTTCCTATTCAGATTTGCTTTCTGTGGCTGGAGGCTACTCTTGATAGTTATTTGGAATGAAATTTTGTTCATCCCCTTAACAAAGAGATAGTTGGTTCCATTCAGTACTTCCATGAACTTCAGACAGTGTTTGTATAGTGTGTATTCAAAACACGCCAGCTATTTCTTACCATCGTGTAGTTTCCCTGACCGTGGGCTGGGCTTCTCTTTTATCAGAGGGCTTCTGTTTACCTGGCATCTCTTTTTGTTCTTTTGTATCTTTCTCTGTGCACTCATTTCCTACACTGCCTGGGCAAATACGATTATGAAGAGGAAGAAAAGCAGAATTTCCCTGCAATGGTTCCTTCAGCTTTTCTTCCAAAGACTTGCTCCTGTGTCCTTATCTCACACCTGAGGTTGGTACTCCCTTCTTCACTTCCCTGGCATCAGCATGTGGGCACTGCTGTAGAGCCCATGAGGAAATCAGTGTGGATGATTTCCATTTATATCCCATGTCTCAGGGTGCCTCCTTGTTGGGACTTCTCTCTCGTGCATCCCATATCCCATTTCTTCCTGGCTGCACATTGCTACTGGAGCAATCTGTGCCAGGTAGGAACAAATTCAGGGGACTCTTTTAAGTAGAAAGGTACTGAACCCAAGTAATTTCACCTTCCAGGAGAGACCTTTGCTGATGAATATCTCTTGAAATTGATCTCTACTACCAAGACTTTGCCAGGGAAGTCAAACCAATAAAAATTTCTTGTACAGGATTGAGTACTGTGTATAACAACTGCCTGTATTGCTAACCAGACTTCTCTAATTATATCAACCATCCTGCAGAAGATTTCTTTTGCTGCTATAAATTGTGCTAGCTCAGGTGATTTCCTTTCTGAGCTATTTTGGCAAAATGCTGTCTATGCAATGCTTTGTAGGCTAAAATGATCCCTTATGGAGGACTTATTTGGACCGGGTGAATTTTTCTATTGGCCTGCTATGAATATCTGTGAAAATCTAACTTGGGTCATACCAAAGCCTTTGGCTTAGCTGCAGGAGTGGGGACACAAGAGGAGGAAAGCAAGGGGCATTTTTATTGCAGCCAAAAAAGCCCCTGAAAGATCTCAGTGTGCCCAGTCCCAATACTTAGCTAAGCATATCCACTGTCAGCAGAGGATGTGAGCATTGACATATCCTTCCTCTGCTGGGTGTTGAAATCATCATGGACAAGACATATTAGGTATTTTCTTATGCTTATGCAGCCTGTTGAAAATGCTGGGCCAGATGCACAGCTCCTTTAGATTAATGCCAGAGCACCTCTTTATACCAGCTGACAGCCTGGCCCATAATGCATTAAGTGCTATTTATTATTTTGTTTTGTTTGCTAGAGTGACAATGGAAATGACAGTGATACACAGGTCAATTCAATCCTGCTGACATAGCCTTCAGGGGCTTTATGTTTGAGGGTTTTTCCCTCCTCTCCCAAGAGATTCTCCCTTACAGTTTTATATTTGGTAAGGTTTATTAAATGAGCTCGGCATATTAGCACTCTCATAAGCTTGTTATTTTTAATATCTCTTTATTTCTTTAGCTTTATTAATCATCATGGTACTGAAGTTGCTAACATGAAAAACGCACTGTAAGAATAAATAATCATTATTATCAAAGTACTTTCATAAAATGATCTGCAGGATTAAATCCTTATTAAAACAGCATTATTGGTCATGATTATCATTATTATTACATATTAATTAGTCGTACTGAGATAGTGCAGCTTTCAGAATTATCTTTACCAAAGTCAGTTAAATACAAAGGTTTCAAATTGCAATAGATTTAGTGGTTTAGGACACGGTACTGGGATTATAGATAATATTATTTATTCAGTTCAGTACTTGCAAAGGGCTGATGATGTGCTCAGTGCTGTGCACAGCAGAATTTGCTGTCTGAAACATATACTTTAAGAAAGGGAAATTATATAGTTCCATTAGAGTAAGGGTATTTTTTTCTGAAATCTGGGAGTTCAGTGTTGTTTATGGCTCTGCCACTTCCTGTGTCTATTAAATTTTGTGCTTTTTCATTTATTTAATCTTTCTCTGACTCAGTGTATTGATGTGCATAAAGAACATTCCATTAATTAATCTGTGTACAGCATTTTGAATTATAGGTACCACGTAAGAGTGGAGCATTTTCTCCCATACCTGGGAAGAAGCTGCAGCTGACATGGATTTCCATGTCTGTCAACTCTGCATAGATGTGGTGCCTGTTTGGTTAATGTAGCTGTGAGGTGATGTGATGTGTACAGCACAATTCCCTCTTTTTCTTTCATCTGAAGTGATGCTATTACTGCTGCCCTTTGATGGAGTCACCTAGCCAAGCTTCAAGAGACATGGGATAAGAAAAGACTGACAAATAAAATATTGTTAGGGCAGGTGTTGCAGGATGGTACTGTTATATGAAAGCTCTTCCAAGCTCTTTTTATTCCCACCTTATTATGGGAGCAAACCTTCAGTCTTTGGGAGACACAATGTGTTTGTTGCAAGGTCTTGGATAGAGAAAGTCAAATAAAGAATTGATTTTGTTGCCTCAGCCTGTGGATGGAGTTGTTCTGGAGACAGATACTCTCCAACAGACAGGCATTAGTACTTGACTAAATTCCTGAGCAAAGCCATGGCCCTGCTGCTGCCATCTCTTTTCCAGGTCTAATTTTGCTTGTTGCCTTCTCCCTTTATGTCATGCCTCAAATTTAGCATCCCAGGCTTTTCAGGGGCACGGCTCTGTGTGAGATAAAGAAATCCAACTTAGGCACTGATTGTGCCTGCAAAGCTGGGCCAGGTGGGGAAGTTAAAAATGCCACTGCCAGGAGCCACCACAGTGAAATACCAGTGGTGGAATTACTTGGTGAGCTGTCCCAACTTTATCACTTGCCATGTGAATGAGATAACCATTGTTTTATAGGATATTCCTGTCACAGCCTTTTCTGAATGTTTCAGAAGAGCCTGGCACTCTTAAGAGATGGAAAAGATCCAAGCTGAGGTTCCACAATGGGGTTTAAAATGTGGATTACCCAGCCCAGCTCCTACAAAGTAGGGTTTAGTACATTTAGTTTAGTTTAAAGGTATTGACTAAAGTGGTCCCTGCTGGTTAGTAAATGGTCTGCAGTGCTGAGTAACCTGGTCTAGATTCTGGCCATTAATGTGCCACAGGGGGCTTCAAGTATTGTGGACATAATGGCTCTTCCTTTAAAAGCACCAAACTCCTCTTGCACTCTGTCATTTTGGGGTATGCAAGGAATGCACGAGCAGGCTGCTGAGAGCAGCAGCCAGTCATTTGAGCAGTCTGAACTTTTTGCTTGGCTGCCCTATTTTAAATGGGTACCAGTGGAGCAATAGATTGGCATCTGATGTTAGTTAGAAAAAAAAATCCTACACACTTAAGTGAAACAGTAGCAAAGTGATTTTTCTTTTTTTTTTTTGTAAATCTCTGGAATTAATAATTACAGCTATTTGAGAAGAAAAAACAGTATCATTCATACTGAAATATATTCTCTTCCCTCCCACAGGGGAAGCCTGTGTAGGTGTGGAGCTGCAGTCTGGGAAATTAAAAAATGCAAATTAAAAAATGCAAATGTAAAAGAGAGGCATTGCTTGCTGCAGTGCTCTAAGGGTCTTCTTGAATAGCAGCAAATTAAAGAAATGCTATGTAATCAAAGTTTATATCAAGCCCATGAAAGAAAAGCAGCATTATCTCTAAATATAGTGATAGTACTCTGCTCCTGATCCTTTATATTGTGTACATATTACCAGTAAATTACAAAGACACTGTATTATGGGTTTCAACAAGTCCTTGAAGAAAATGCACATTACCCTTTTATATGCCTCTTTATTGTGTTGTATTAAAACATGATGATTAGGAAGGAAAACGTAGCTGGGCTACTTATTTTTTTCAACTCAGTTCATTCAAGTTTCTTCACTCCATTTCCCTTTGCTGTCAGTATCAAGAAGGGTTCCCCAACTGGAGCTTTTTGCTGCCAGTGGTAATGCAGGTCAATCAGATAAACTGCACTGATTGTATAGAAGTTTAGATAGTAAATTGTTCTGTCTTCCACATCCCCTCTCAATTTATCCATATATAACACTACCCACCTGCTTTTCTCAGTTTCACATCAACTTCATTTGTGGTCTGTTTGCAGCATTTCCCCCAAAAGGCCAACAGCCCATCTAGGGAAAATAAATGCACGTGCAAATATTATCTGTTCAGTGTTTCAAGATAAGCAGAGTGCAGTGAGAAGGAAGGGAAGCAAAGTGGCCATGGAGGAACTTCCCAGCATGGGGGGTACAGAATGGCAATATCCAAATGGATTTGGCAGCACAGGGAGTGGGCAATGAGGAAAAGGAGAGAGAATCAGGCAAATGGTGCATCCTAGCAACATCCAGGTAACCTGTGGTCTCCAAGGCAATGTGTAACTGGTTTTGAGAGGGATGAGATCATTGCCAGCTAAAATGAGAAATAAGCTGTGAGGCAAACTTGTATTTATTTGATTGGTAATTACAATCATTTTCTCCAGCAGAACTCAGGATATGTTGGACATGAGTAAAAACAGACATAAGCCACATATCTGGGAGTTTCACCAAAGGTAAGGAAACCCTCTTCAGGTTCTGCTTCCTCTGCTTGAAAGAACTTGTATTGCTGTGATGATTTCCCAAATTTCATTATTATTTTGTGATTCTTGCTCATCAAACTTGCTGGAGCCAGAGATTTTCCTGTGACAATCTCTGGGCTCCTGCAGAGATTGGGTGGAAAGCAAAATAAAAATGGAAGGTGGTAGAGCCTTCTTTCCTCAAATGCTGCAAGGGAAGCTTGCAACCACAGCAAGGTGCAGAGCCTGGAAGTTGTGGAAAGTAGAGCAGGTTTGTATAAAAGCAACAACAGGCTTTAAGCAAATGCTTGTGACCAGAGAATTCAGATTCTTTTGGCTGAAAATGTGCCTGCAGCCTGAGCTGTACACAGAATGCAGCTCTGTGGATTTGGCAGATGGAGCAAACGAAGGCTTCAGCAGAATCTCTAGGTACTTGAAGAAAGTAGGCCAAGCACAGCCAGGTAGATAGCCGCTGAATAAAATATTTTTTAGATCCTGATTTTAATTAAAATAAAGCGTAATTACCCCATTGTGGCACCACTGCAGTTTACAATTCTTTCTTCATTTATTTAATGAATCAAAGCAGATAAATCAGTGCTTGCAAATAGGGCTTGCAAAGTCTCCTAGATTGAGATGAAACTCAGATAACCTTCACCAAATACGTTAAGAAAACCAGAATTAGAAAAATACCCCAAATACCTCAATAGATGAAAAATACTAAAGGCATTTGAAAACTACTCTTAACAATAGTTGTCAAAAGCATATTTTTAAATGTAATTCTGTAATGATATAGGATATGCTTCTTACTGTTCATACTCATTAGACAGAGGGTATTTGAATAAGATACCCTGCAATGGAAAAAACCTGGCATTTTCAGAGCTGTTCTGACCATGTGATGTGGTGAGGTGAGCAAAGATTCCTCCAGGGCATCTTCTTGAGGTACTTGTTATATTTCAATGACTTTCTCTTGGTCTGTCAGAGAGGGAATTAAAACAGAACTGCATTGGCAGTGCAAAACACTCACTGGTAGACAATGAAAGTCACTTATGATGTGACCTTTACTAGCTCAGGAGGTGAACTTCTCCAATCCCAACCCATTACTGCAAAGGACAGTCAGCATCACTGTTTCTTTACTCACTTACAGTATCTTGACAGACAATTGTAACTAGTCTAGCTCTGCTCCCAGAGGGGCACTTTATTACAGAAGTACTTAAGTGCTTCCATGATTAGCATTCCAAATACTTCATGGTACCACGTATGAAACACAGGTCTACTTCTCCTTTGACATTTTAGTCCTAAATTGAGATGGCCACTCAAATTTTACATTCTCTGCACTGTGCATTTAGCAGCTCTGAAACTCTTCCAAATAGTCTGGCTTTAGCTGCTTAGAAGAATCCATTACTCTCAAATTCAAATACCATCATAAAAGCTGCTGTAACACCAGGGGTCCTCAAAAGGTCTTTGCCCAATTCACCTAACATTATCAAAGTGCTTGTAGCTGGAGATTTATGTTACATTCCTTATTTTAGTCTGTTTTTAATGTAACTAGCATTGAGAAAAGATGGTGAATTTCTCGAGGTCTTAACAGAATCTAATGTATTTTTTTCTAGTGGGTCTTCATCCCTTGCTCCTGACAGCTAGAGTCAAGTTCTGCTAGCAGGAGTTGCTGGTTTTATGGGTGTCAGTATTAGCTGTTCTGAAGCCTCTAAAATGGCTAAAGAAGTTTCTGGAGTCATTATCATTTCTATGGCAAAACAAGTCAAGTTGTCAGGCTCATCCTTTTCAAACCAACTAAATCATACCTTCCTGCCCTGACATCACTGGAATTACCCATCTGTTTCCTGTATTTTAGTGCCTTGTTGATTTGAGAAGTGCCTCACTCATGTTTCTAACTAAAAGTGATGTGCTGAAACACATCTGCAGGCATTGAAGCAAGCTTGCAGCACCTATTCAGTGAATGGATTGAAGGACTTTTGCCTCTGAAGCTATTAATCTTGTACCTTCCAAGCAGAGAAATCAATAACATTTTGGCAAGTCAAATTGTTCATAACGGAACTGTGGGTGGTGTCAGTGCAGAAAAAGCTCATAGCTACTGGAAAATACAGAGGAATATATGTATTTATTTGATACTGGGTGGTGTGTATCAGAAACCTAGAAAATACCTCTAGCAAGAAACAAACAAGGAAATTTTTGTAAAAGCCTTGTTGGCCACAGAAAGGGGGAAATAGATCTAAAGCCAGAAGAAGCAGAGCTGTAAGAAGTAATAATCAAATGCACATAGTAACTAGAGCTGGACTACAGTGCATAACCTTTTCCTTCAAATGTGGATTGAAATCTTTCCAAATATCAATTAATCCCTAATCTACCATGCATTTCCTAGTTGCTTCCTGTGCATTATTAATGGACTGGTCACCCTGAGATGAAGGTAGGAAGTAAAAGCAATTAAATTCCCCTCCCACCCCTGCAGATACAATTGACCTAGAGGATTCAGCTACAAGTAAAAATTAAAAAGCTCCAAAGAAGAAAAAGCATGGCTGCCTTGCCTGAGCCAGACTGTGTAGTCTAAAAAGCTGCATGCAAGAGCAACAGCAAGCTCCCTTTATATAAACTATCAAATTCTATGTTTCAGGGCTGATCAAGGAAAAAAAAAGCAGGTGCCCAATCTCTGCTGGTTTTTCCTGGTGTTGTCCTGTAGCTGAATGAAAGCTTTAAACCAGAACTCCAGATTCTCTTCTCAGTGTAGAAAAGAGAAGCCCATCTGTCTCCTGGGAAGTATTGATTCCATTCAAATTCAAAGAAACAATTTTAGCTTCATGCTTTTGTGGAGGGTGATGGCCACAGAGTTCAGGAAGGTTTCTGACTGTGTAATACAGTTCACTCTGGGCTGAGAGGGATTCAGTCATCCTAGCCTGCAATTCCCAAACAGATCAGTCAGCAGTGGTAACAAGGAGAGCTCTGTGCCTGCTGTTTGCACTCTAACGTTAAAGGTTTGTGTTTGTTTCCACAGTGTTGTAACATTGAGGTGAAAGTCCATCCCTTTTGCTCTGTTCAGCATCACTGGAGATAACATGCTAGGCTAAAGCAGGTGTATTTCCAAATCACCCCAGTTATCCTTCTGTTTAGAAAAAGAAATCTCCTAGCTCAACCACGATTATGTTACCAAAGTCAGGGTGCATGAAGAACTGGTAAGGGAAGGAGGAGGAAATCACTGACAGTCCTACCCAGAAGAAAAGGGAAGGGGTGTTACGAGGTTATATTAATGCAGAGGTTGACTCTGAGTGTGTGTGAGTGAGGTCCTTGCCTGTGCCCACCCTATCAGCACAAGTGTTTCTCACTGTTTGTTTGCTCTCTACAGCCAGTGGATGCTGCCATAAAATACACAGGGGTGAACCAAATGTGTCTCTCCTTGCCATGCAGTCCTGGTGCACAGAAAGAGAGAGAGCCCAGCCCAGAAACCAGGGTGGGTTTGTGCTGAAAGGGTGACTTGGGCTGGGTGAGCCCAGCTGGGGGTGACTGCAGTGGGGAACAGGAGCTGTTCCTTCTGCACTCCAATGAAGAACAGCTTTGGGAACAGGGGTGCAGAAAGGTGGGCTCTAGCCTGAGACTGAAGTGGCCATAGAACAACAGGCAGGATGCAAATTGGTTTGTCATAAAATACTCAAGCAAAATGATATCTGGTATTAAGAACTCTGCTTACATGCCAGCAAGAACTGAGTGAAGCCACAGAACACGAGCTTGATTCTGTGCCCTTTAATAAGACCATTGTATCCATTCTTCATAACATAAATTAAGGAGAGACCATCCACTTTGATTTTGAATTTCCATGTTTGTCAAACTGAGTTTCTAAAGTGGGGGGTTTTTTGCTCTTTTTATTTTAAAAACACAAAAAATATGGAGATCACAGTATATTCTAATCACTTGTCAAAATTCCTTTTTTTAAAATCAAAGCTGTTGAATGTTCAAGAATCCTTTTTATGCATATGAATTACAGTGTTTTACTCTTCTGCGATTTAAAACTGATTTTATTAATATTAGCAAAAATGCCGTCACAGACAGACTGAACTCTTGTGCCTTAACTCAAATCCCAGCTAATTATGGCTCAGCTGTAAAGTTATAAACCCTTGAAAAACAAGATTTATAAGAGAAGTATTGATACAGTCTTAACTATGGCTATGTGAATGGAGCCACTGTAATATTGTTTGGAAATAGTGTTCTAAAAGGGAATCTTTTATGAAAAGAGATGCCAGCTGTTCACTTTGGAAACATTTATTTCATTGGCTCGTGATAAAATTGGCTGTGAAAGATATTATTCTGAAAAACAGCAACTTCTTAATTTCATTATGACCTGAAGTCACTGAGAAAGACGTGATGCCTAAGAGCAGTGAAAAAGGATTGCCACTGTTGGTTTTGCTTATATTGCTTTTCAACAAATATACACATTTTCTTAGAATAATTCATGCTGGACAGGCCCTCAGAAGGTCATCAAATAACCCCTGCTCAGAGCAGAAGAAAATAACAATATGTTATTTTGATTTCATTTTTGCAACAAATATTTTCTTTTTATTAAAAAAGAAAACAAACCCATCCACTTGCTTTGCTTTGAGGGAGCAGAAGTCTACGAGCATGGTTAGAACCCTCTGCCAACCCCATCCATGCTCCACAGCCCAGGATTGCCTAGGAATAGGTGGATAGGTGGCTGTAAGCACAAGAACCCCAACCCCAAAGAGATAAGTAAGAAATAAAAAACTAAAGAAACAGAGAGGGATGTGTCCTGTTGCCTGGCTGATGATGTGCCACGTGGATTGAGAGTCAGAAAGGGTCTGGGGGGGAGATTCAGCATCTGAGAGTTGGCAGGGGAGATGGCACAGGGGAAGATGCTGCTCCCCTGATATCTTTGTGCAGAGAACCTAACAGCAAATAGCTGTCTGCCCTCAGTAGTGAGATCTGGCATGAGTGGAGCTTGTTCATCTCACAGGAGAGCTGTGGAGTGCTTTATGTGCCCAGGCATACCTGGCTCTGAAGTCCTGAAACTATATCCTACATATCCTATGTTATATTATATATATATATATATCTTATATTCTAGCATATTTTAATGGTGCAAAACTCTTGGAAATGCAGAGGAGAAAAAACCTTTTGTTTCCTTGGGTTATTTTTCTCTGTGTCCATGCAGTGCTGAGATCTGAGTGTGTTCATTCCTTATTGCTACATCTCTTTGTCCTTGAATAGTGCTGATGAACTTCTTGTACTGGCCAGGCTCTGCTGCTATTATTGACTGCAGTCTCCATCCTCTGCCATGTCATTGAACTTCCATCACCATTGGCTTCATTAGCAATTATTGTTTTGGTGAAAAAATCCTATACCACGTATTATGGGATGACCTGAGGCCATTATGGAACTGAACGTTCCCATAAGGATAATCTAGGCACAATATATCAAAGTGCTGAGAAAATATCCTTTGTCTCAGGTCATGTAACCAATGTGGCTGTTAAATGTTTTAAAAGCAGTTATATAACTGGCATTTAAAATGTTTTATTGAAAACCCTTAATGCTACTGTAACTAAAATGACCTTTAGTGGAGTAACACACATCACATCTTAAAATGGGATTTGATGAAAAATATCAAATGTTACAATGTGCTCATGGCTCTACATGCACCATCCTGTCATACCAACCACAGAGGCAGATGTACTTGCTTTGGTTCTTCGATATTATTTTCAGCTTAAATTTATAACCTAGTTACTTTACAAGGAATGATTGTTATAAGCTTTTAAACATTCCTTGCAATATTTGACATGTGAGCACTTTATTATTGGTTGGGTTTTTTTTATGAACAGGTGGTATCTTTTAAGGCAGATGTTCCCAAACAGGGAGCATTTGATCTAGGGAGAGTTGGCTGATCAGAGGCTTCTCACTGGCTTCTCTTCTCTCTCCGTGCTATGATTAGATCTTTCTGAGAAACAAAAAAATGCATCCATTAATCTGTACTGTCATAGAAGAAACCACAAAACTGCAAAAAATAGAAAGGTGATTTTACATGGTAATGCAAAGCAAAAGAGCCGTGATTTTTTTTTTCTCTTAAGAGATTTCCCTTACTAAAAGCAACTTCAAAACCCCCATAGAGAAATGTACACTTGAAAAAATATTAAACGTTGTGTTACAAGTCATATACTGCTGATGTCTGGAGTTTTGAACACAAAACCATTTGAATAGTAAGAGTGGAAATGTTTTTGAACTCAAGATAACAAAGCTAGAAGTAGAACAGATACAGAAGTGGGGGAAGAAAACCCAAACAAAACAGATTCTCTGAATGACAATTGAAATGAGAGATGCTTTTTAAAAATGGAGAAATGCTCTCACTCAGACTATCTAGCCCACTGAGAAACACAATTCTTTTTTTCACTTTCAAGTACTCTGAAGAGGGCTAGGTGGAAAAAAAATCCCTTACTCCAACAGATGAGAGCAAAAGATCTTTTTATCTTTCTATTTACTTTCTTGTCTAGTAGCTTTTTCCCTACAACCTCACAAGCACTGGTCATTCCAAACAAATTATCCTCACTATTTCACAGGTAGGAAGTTGAGTCATAAAGGAATAAAGCAGTATCCAAGAAGGCCTGTGAGAGGTAGAAATCAGGAGCTGAACAGGGTCTGTAACATGTGCTTCCATCACATAAATATTCTTCCCAAATTTCACTCCCAGTACCTATGCAAATATCTCACTCATATTAAACTGATACGTGCAGAATGGGCAAAGTTTTTTGTTGTATGTGGGACTGGCTGGAGAAGGATTCAGGAACCCAGAGGATGAATTTGTTACCAAGGTGTTCATAAGCAAACTGAACAAATATGTGGCCAAAACTGACACAGGGCTTTGAAAAATCCACACAGAAATACTGGGGGAAAGTTTATCAGAAGTGTTAAGGAAATAAGGGACAGCAATGAAATTTAAAGTTAATAAAACAGACTTGGTAACTTCCCCATATCTGTTCATGCTTTCAGGAGGTCACTTCTACCCCCATGAATTTAAAATGTACAGAATACTAAGAACTTAATAACAAACAAGTGGTGTACTGACAGAGCTTGAGGAATGATATTTCAGGTATGAAATTTGGTGGCTGGTACTTCTGACTGTGAAAATTGTAGAGGTTGTCTGGGTGAGACAGAATTGGTGCTGTTGTTGTCAGAGATGCTGTACATAGAATGGGGTTGATTTCTGGAGCCATGGGAGGTGCCTTGGGAAGATATTTTTGCATTGAAGAAATTCAAGAATCCTGTTTAAATGTGTTTAAACAAAAGCTCAGAGAAGCCTCTAATGTTGTTAGCAATTGTACAAACCTCCTGAAAGCTGAAACCAGCCAAGTGCTGGAAAGAGGGAAGTTTGAGGGGTTGAAAATAACTCTAGTTGTGAGGATCATACTGAATAGTCAGATCAGCATTTGTGCTCAGTCAGCCCAGGACTTGTCTGCCAGAGAGTTTGATTTTTGTGAAGAGAGAACAATGGAACCGTGCATGCAAAAAATGATAGTTTGTGGAGGGGAATGTTTCTGGACCAAAAGGAAAAAGGGAGCACAGGCTAAACTGATGTTTAAAACCTAAAAATGTGAGCAAGAAAAAATAGGAAGAAATAGAGAAGTGGAACAAGCATAAACAATAATAGCTCCAAAGGCATAATGGTGGTGATAGCTCCTGTGTGCTATCAGGCATGGTGGAGATATCTGTGACCTTGTAGTGTGTTACTTATTTTGGTACTTTTGTAATAATAAATGAGAAAAAAAACAACAAAAATGTTCTAAGAAATGTCACTATGGAGCTGGGAAATCAGTAGGTTTCTCGTGGAATTTCTTCTAAAAGGGAAACATGAAATAACCCAGAGAACAGTAAATGTTTATACACCAAACTTCACTCTGATGAGCAGCTCAGTCCCCCTCTGCTGCAGGGCCCTGGAGTAGAGCTGGCAATTAATCTCCAATTGCTTGGGTGGGAGCAGTTCACAGCTCAAGGGGTGCTGTGGATTATAAATCTGGCAAGTAAATGGGAACTCAGAGAACTGGTAATGAGGGGAGTGCCAGTAGTTGAAGCTGTAATCACCAGAAGTGCAGGGCAGACAGTCCACACCTATGTGGCAATTTTCAATTCAATCACTAAAGCTAACGGAGTTGCCTAACAACACCACTGAGCTGAGATTACAACTGGCAGCATTATGTAACTGTGACAACCAGACCAAGTGAAAGGGAATTAAAAAAAAAAAAAAGAGAGAGAAATGCATATATATTTCCAGTCCTAGTTACTGTAGGAGCCTGGGGGATGGAGCCCCATATTTGAAAGCTGCAGAAGGAACATGCTACAATCCATTTTGGATACTCCTCATCAATACCCTGGGGATCTACAGACACACACAAAGAAAAGGATTAGACAAAGGCACATTTTTTTTAATCCTTACCATGAAAGTGGCACCAGAACCATATTTTTTTCCCCCACTGACTGAATAACGCAATCCAAGCATTCCTAAAGAACCTGGAGGCATGGCCAGCCTCAGCTCTAGCCACCAGTATGGAATTTTGCACTGCAACGTTCTCATGTTCAAATTTACCATAGCAACCTCCACATCACATTTAATACGCAGAGACATCCCTCCTCTTTCCTGTTTAAAGAGCCCTTGTTAAGTGGTTTTGCTGTATTTTAGATGCCAAGATGTCGGTGAGATTGATGGAAGGGTGCACAATCAAACTTGCAAGGAGAGCCTAGCATCTAGCTCATTATGTAAGAGAATTAGCAAGGCAGTTCTTTTGACATGACAGTCCATTATGGCAGTTGTCAATCATACCTTAACATATGCTTTTTTTGTCCTCTTTGCTGAATTTTTTTTTTTCTTAAAAAAAAAAAAGTTGTTCCATTCCTGTTCCTCAATAAAGCAGCATGTAGATGCTTTGTGTGCATGCACAGTAGCTGTTGCAGATCTAGATGGGCAGTGCTTTCTCCACATAATTGCTGGGTAACATATAATTATGCATGTGTAATCCTGGCTGGTATGGCTCTTTGTCCCAATTATATGTGCACAGAGCTTCAGTCTGCTATGGTTTCTCATCCACCCCATAGCTTTGGCCCTCTCATAGGAGTTAGTGATGCACAGGTATGTTGGTGCAGAAAGTCTAGGTTTGCTTCCTGAGGAAAATGTATCCAAGAAGTGATTTATATTTACTCATTCCTCCTTAAGGAGAGGGAAGAAAATCTTGCACTGACTTGTCTTAAAATGGTATCAGACATTGATACCATAATAATATGTACTACTGTTCATAAAAGGACTTCCACATAATGAATTTAACCTGGGAAATGATTCAGTGTTACAATAGTTGGCAAGTGGAGAAATAGATGCGTAGGGAATCGTGAGTTTGACTCCAGTTCTGTCTTCAAATCTTCTACAACTGAGCCATCACCTGTTTAGAAAAGAACAGGGATGGAAAGGAAGCAACTGCTTAGAGAGGCTCTTTACTTCTCTGAAAGAACATCTAAGAGGGGGAGGGGGCACCAGCAGGATAGATTGCCTTTGAAAAATAAAAATAAATCATCTGTACAATCTCATCTTAACTGGTGTGCTCATTTGAGAGGGATGGGTACTGGCAGTAATGCATGCTAGGAACCCTGGTTAACACGTATCAAACAATAGTGCATTTGCAAACATAGAATATGTATTACTATAGAATCCTCTTTTCATGATATTTTTAAGGAAAAAAAAAATCCTGTATGTTAGAAGGCAGCTCTTGTCAATTACAGTTTCATCTGCTTTGATTCACACATGTATATCAAGCAGTACAGCTGAGACTAGGAGAATGCTTTACTGGTTTTTGCTCACTCACAGGAGGGAACAGAGAAATAAGCTGGAAAAAGAAAGCTTCATTACTGTACATCCATCTTTCTGCCACTTGTTCTTTCTGAATGTCTCTCTTTTCTAGCCTCTGTAAAGTCTATGTTCTTTCCTTCTGGGGCAGCACAAAGGTAACTGCTAACATGAAGCTGCTCCAATGGAAAAGAGGTAACACATCTGTCCTAGCACAGATGAACTTCCAGAAGGAGGTTAGTTCACTGGGAAAAAGAAGGAAAAATGCTTTATCTTGGTTACAACTTTTATTGGGATGAGTAGGAAAGTGGGATTGCATTTTAAAAGCCTAGTGGGAATACAAGGGTTTGGGAAGGTTTCTTCCTGAAGTAAATGCTTTCAGAAAAGTCCTTTAAAATATTCTCTAGTTTCCTTTCTTTTAGTTTTCCTGGAAAGAAGCTGTGTGCTTTGTTTTATGCTGTTGCCTGCAATCCTAGGTAGGACTGGGGCATCCATGGAAATGCAGATACATTACCCCCCTGCCCAAGGCTGATTAAGGCTTGTTTCCTGGAAATTGCTGACTGAGGCAAATGCTCTTGTTCTTGTCCTCATACATTGGCAATGATTTCAGGGGGGATCCTCCAGAGCCAGGGCTCAAGAGACCTCCCAGCAGGACAGGTCTTGGACAATTGGTATTGTAAGCATTGGCCTCAGTCTTTATGTACAAATGGATCAAGCATCATTGACTTCATTGGTACTGCTCAGATGTGCAGTGGTGTGCAGATGTTTGCTTCTGACCTTTTAACATTCTTTTCCATTAAAAATCAATAAATGATGCCCTGAAATACCAAGCAGGATGCACATCATTCCAGCTGATTGCAGCTTAGGTGTTTTCCCTTTCTGTGCTATCATTTCATAGTCCTTAATAACTGCTCTTTTTTTTTTTTCCTTGAGGGAGAGAATATATATATATTCACAACCTGTTAAACAACTTCAAGAATGCTTCATTCCACTGTTTCAGCCATTAGGTGACTCTTCCCCTGGTCTGATCTGCAATGAAATCAATGGGAAGTGTTCTATTAAATTCATTTGGCTTCAGATCAGATGCTGCCGTTGGAAACTCTAATAATACAGGCAGCCTGGTCTTTGTGATATCTGCCATAATGGCACAGTGTGGTCCCAATCCTGCAGTCTGACTCTGGGAAAATCCCTATTGACTTCAATGAGAGCTCTCCTAAACTAAAGATTTCACAATCAGGTAATGAGAAGCAATGAGCATACGCTGCCCTCTCTATTAGATCCTGTAGTCAGACTACTTCTGATGGGCTCCTATAAAGTGATTTTCTCTGGCAATCTGTGCTTGCAGCAGCACCTGCTCTGTTAGTCTCTCAATTCTTCTCTTAACAAAACAGCTTGACTCCTCAGGTGAAAGATTCTGAAATGTTTTAATTAACTAGCTTGAGCACCATTTGATTTCTCTCTCCCTAGATGTTTCAGAAATTGCAAACTGCTTGGTTTTTGTGACTGCCATCAAACAAGATTTGAACACATGAAACAGGCTGCTGGAAGAGGAAAAGGTGCAGAGTTTATAACGTAAAGTTTATATCAGGCCACTGCAAACAGTGTGTGTACACAGCTTGTTATCACTGGGAGATTTGACTGGAAATGTTTCTCAGGCTGCAGGAGTAGTTCTACATGGGCCAAATCTTGTAGCTCTGATTTAGTCAAAACTCCTGTTGAGCTCAGGTCTTTTGAGTTGAGGTTTGAGTTTTAGAGAATGAAATAAAAGATCAACGAGAAAAGAAAAAGGAAAAAAAACCCACCTAGAGTTTTTTAAACTATTCATTTTTCAGGTTACACAGGAATATGCATTTTGGTAGGCTGGCATTGTACAGAAGCAATTGGAGCTCTGGGTCATACAATTAAATAATTACTGCAGTGTTCTGGCCACATTAGCATAGCTCAGTTCAGTAGGTCAAAGCTGTGCACCTACCACCTCTGAGAGAGGGATCAAAGGCAGGCAATAAAACAGTGCTGGGAATCCTCTGAGACATCCCTGCCCAGCCACTCCCAGCACCCAGCAGCTGGAGATAAGGGCTTGGTGTCTGCCTGCAGGGAAATAAGCTCTTCCTAAAGGCCTCAGAATGCTCCTGTATTTAGCAGGAGTAGCTATTAAGGTTTATTTGCATGTATCTTGAGTTACTTGCTTACAGGATTTGATACCACTCTTCTAGGAAAGGAAAAAAAAAAAAAAAAAAAAGGAAAGTAGGTATGTGAAAGGAGGGAAAGCCATCAGATGTCTGTCGTGGCCAGTGGGAACTTTTTTTAGTCCTGCCAAAATGATGAAAATATACCTTTAGTAAAAAGATAAAAGCTAAAATTCTCCTGTAACAACTTGCCTCTATGGTCTGGAATATCACAAGGCTTTTAAAGGGATGAAAGCTGAACAGTTTTACCAGTACAGCAGCAAAGCACAGTGTACATTTGTGGAATCCAGGATTTGGACATGATTTAGTCTATATGGAATGGGTTTAAAATGTTCTACACACAGTAAGAAACCATTTACCAACAAATCTTTAATAATCAGTGAAGTGCTGCTGGGGAGATTTTTAATTTTTTTTTTAAAAGTCCAGGATTATGACACAGGTATCTTTGCAGAATTACACATATTACTGTTCTGAAGTCAGAAACCTTAATCTTTAGGGTTTTTTTTTTTCCTCCTCACATTAAGCCCAGCAAGCTAAATGAAGTGTTCTGTGCTGCATTGTGTCTTTTCATAGTTCCTGAACAGAAGCCAATTTAAATAGTTAAAATCCATTTACGGGTAATGTTCCTCACAAACACTGCACCACTGAGACTATTTGTCTTTCTGAACTTGTGCTAGTGCTCACTGCATTAGCAGTTTAATCAGATTTGTTAATGAAAAATGTTTTGCTTGCAAAGTATATCTTACGTGCATTAAGCTCTTAATTGTGGAGTTGCCACAAGCCCTGGATAAAAGGCACTGAAACAGTCAGGAAATCCAGAGCCCAGCTGGGTTCCTGCTCCCACTCCCTGCTCCATGGAATTCCCACTGCATGGGTGACAGACCCTGCTGAGCCCTGGCTGCCTTAGCTGAGCTCTCTGAGTCCTCTGAGCACAGTCCTTGGCAGGGTTCAGGTATAGCATGGACAAAAAAGATGATTTTTCTGATGTAAGGGGATTTTTTGTGAATTTTTGGTTGTTGTTGTTTGTGGTTTCTTTTTTGGTAACTTGAAACAGAGGAGTGTATTGGATGTTGATTCCTGAAAATACTAATTTAACCCCATAGAATAGTTTCTATACTGTTGATTCCTGAAAATACTAATTTAACCCCATAGAATAGTTTCTATACTGTTGATTACTGGTGTGGTTTTCCCCACTGATGCCTTTGCTCTAGCCTTGGAGTTGCACTTTCATTCTTTGGCTTAGTATTTTCAGAAATTAACCAAAAAATGAAAGTTTGATGTAAGGCTTGGGCTGTTTTAACCTGTATTTCTTAATGCCTGGTCCTTATTTTCCTCTTGAAATTTCATTTGTGTCTTTTTCTTGTGCGGATGTAATTTATTAGTAAAATATATTCACTGTTAGCATCACAAAATTCCACAGGCTGGGAAGTCTTTACTAAAGCAGAAGCTAGGTTCTACATTCTGACTAGTGATAAATCACAGCATTGTGTATGAAACTATTCATTTAATTGCAGTGTGGAACAGTGGGGCAGAAGTAGGAAGTGAGGTTTTATTTCTCTTTGAAGTTAAACATTCCACTTCTCATTTTCTTATCAAGTTTTCAGTTTCATATGCCTTTGAAATACAGCGATTATATAAAACATGGCTTTGAACAATGTCACAGAAAACTGTGTGCCAAATTTTTTTAAGGCCTGGAAGTACATATAAACATAAGTCGTTTCACATAATATCTTGTTTTGTGGGGTGTTGTTTTTTGGAATGCAAACTAGGATACTGAATCAGAGTTAGGTACTTGTTTAAGGACATAATGAAATCTAGAAATTATCAAATAAATCAGGGTTTGGATCCAGGTATTGGTGATCAATTCCCTCCTCCATCTGGGTGGCAAAACACTTTTTGCCATATTTTAAATACGTTCATCTTCCTCTATAGTGATTTCTTCTTTTTCTTCCTAGGGAAAGCTAGTATGGTCTCAGGCTGGATTATCTCAAATTGCCTTCCTTAAAGTATCTTTTTTCACCACTGCAAATTGTAACTTTTATTGAGTCATTCTGAAATGTGTCCAACTTCAAAGCAATGAGGCAGACGTGCCTCAGCAGGGTGGTTTTGTAGCTGTGTGCTCTGTGCCTTCACTGCTGGGCAGTGCTCCAGCAATGTGAGGAACCTCTGTGCCCTTTATGGGCACAGCTGGACCGAGCATGGGCAGCCAAAAGCAGCTGTGGTCAGAAGCTGAGCTCGTGTTCAGTGTCCCTTGTCACCTCAGGTGGCACCTCAGGGGTGAAGCAGTGTGCCTGAAAGCCACCACAGGTCCCTGGTACCCATCCTTTGTGGCCACTGAGCACTTGGTGGGAGGCAGCAGCTCACGGTGCTGGCTCCTGAATGTCACCAGAATCTGCCTGCACAGATCCTGCTGCAGCTGGCTCGGGAGGAGGGGGGCTCAGGTGAAAGGTGGTGCTGACAGCTGGGGCTCCTGGCAGCAGCACATGGTGCTTTATTTACATAGGCTCTGTATTAAATGTTCCCCTATGCCTGCTTCGCTCACTTGCTCCTGCCCTTTCCCAGCTGATACTGGGAATTGCTCTGCTCCAGTGGTGCTAATTCAGGAGTATGGTGCTGGCTTGCTAGCCTGGCTCTGGGAAACTCTCTCCTGGGTTTTTTCCTCGGAAAAAGTCTCCTCTGGGCTTTCCTGCTGTGGTTTCACTAGATCTGGATTAGCAGCGATGTGGCACCACGGTGGCACAGCTGCATCCCGGGGGGCAGCACGAAGCTCCACCAGCGGGTACCGGGACCGGCCGGGGGTACCGGCACCGTGTGCCCCGGGCAGAGCGGGGGTGTCCCCCCGAACAGAAGCGGAATGTCCCCCCGGGTAGAAGTGAAATGTCCCCTAGACAGAGGCAGAGTGTCCTCCCGAATAGAAGCGGAGTGTCCCCCCCGAATAGAAGCGGAATATCCCCCGGGACAAAGGCGGAGGGTCCCCCCGAATAGAAGCGGAGTGCCCCCCAGACAGAGGCGGAGTGTCCCCCCGAATAGAAGCGGAATGTCCCCCCGAATGGAAGCGGAGTGTCCCCCAGACAGAGGCAGAGTGTCCTCCCGAATAGAAGCGGAGTGTCCCCCCCGAATAGAAGCGGAATATCCCCCGGGACAGAGGTGGAGGGTCCCCCGGAATAGAAGCGGAAGGTTCCCTCCGAATAGAGGCGGAGTGTCCCCCAGGGTAAAAGGGGAATATTCCCCGGGGCAGAGGCAGAGTGTCCCCCCAGATAGAGGNAATAGAAGCGGAGTTCCCCCCGAACAGAAGCGGAGGGTCCCCCCCGAATAGAGGCCGAGTTCCCCCCGGCCAGAGGCGGATCGGCCCCGCCGGTGCAGCCGCTCCGGTGCTGATGCTCCGGCCGGGCGCGGGGCCAAACACCGCGGGCGTCACCGCTACCGACGGCTTCTCCCGCCAGCCTCCAGTTCCTTCCTGGCTTTATTTATTCCTTGTGGTGAGCACCAGCTGAATGCGCCGTTTTATCCCCAGCAGGGCAGGGCACACCCAGCGAGCAGAAGCAGAAAGTTCATCGCGGCTCCAGCCAAGCTGGGAGTCCCTGCGGGGTCACTGGCAACACGGGCATGAGTGGGGATTGTTGGGCTGGGGAAATAGGACGAGTAAAACCCGTGTCAGCTCTATCCAAAGCAGAGCTAGCTATACCTGCTGCCTGTAACCCCTGTTTCTTAGAGTAAAGGCACAAAGAAACCAGATTGTGATTAAAAGCCTCATCCTATATGTTTGCCACTCTGGCACTGTATTTTGGCAGTAGAAGGATTGAAATTTTTGGAGTTAATGTGTAGGTGATTGCTTTCTTTGTGTACTTCTGTGATGCTTATTGTATGGATGGCACACCCTAACATATCCCACTGATTCTGAAGCTGATCCTTCTGCTTTGGGACTTCAGTGCAGGTTTATCTGACTGATCTTCCCAATCACTGTAAGGCTTTTATTTAGCACCTAACACTGTGCTAAATTCTTTTTCTCTGTGTACCTAGGGGGCTGCTGGGCACCCTGTGCCCCAAGCAGTGTCACCACTTGCCCTTCAGCTGAAAGAAGAATATTTCAAAGTGTTGCTAAGCTGACACCGTTTTTCTGCACACTTCCCTCATAAAGCCAGCAGACTTGGGGAAAGTAATTGCTCCATCTTTGGCTCAAGATAACTTCTGACACCATGTAATGCTTTATAAATACTCGAGAGGCAGGTTTTTCAGGAGAGAAGGCACACTACCTATTAAGTGCATGAGCAGTCAGCTGTGGCTGATTCTGCTCTGGTTTTTGGAAACTTCTCAAGTTTTACTTCAGTAGAACCAGGATTTCACCTTTTTGGTAGACACAGGTTGCTCTCAGCAATTCTGTGTGATTATCAGCACAGTCACACACACACCAAAATTATTATTTAATTTCTTAGTCATGTTCCTGCTTGCAGATACCTCAGTCCTAATACTCTTTGGGTAACTCTTCTATCTTTTTATGTGCAGTTCTGTTTCCTTTGTGGACACAGCTCTGAAATATGACCAAATGCCAAGCCTTGGTGCCAAGGTATAAAGTGCATGTGAAAAGCAGACTAGCTCATCAGCAGAGCAACCAGTGCCATAGCCAGGGGTTTGTGTACAGGTTACATTTTTGTGTGAACTGAACTATGCTATAAACACGAGAGAGAAAAATCCCAAGTCAATGAGAATACTGTTACATAAATAAAGTCATATTTATTTCTTTGGCTTAGGAAAATGTTGTGACTGAAACATTGAGGGAGATCAAAGAGGAAAAAAAAACAAAACCAAAAAAAAAACCAAACAAAACCCCAACCCCCTAAGTAACACAGTAATAATTGGTGAGTCCAGCTTCCCTCTTACAAACTGGTGAAATGTGCCAGTGCAAGTTCTTAAGGCCTTCAGTGATCACAAGTGGAACAATGCTGCAGAGCACACAGGAGGGGAGGCTGTTCTTGGCTAGGGCCTGACTAAGGGTGTAGCTGTGGCTAAAGCACTGAGCAGCACTGAATACAGTGAGTGGGGCTGTACTTGGTTTGAAAGTGAAGCTTCCTCTCATTAAGAGCACATGGAAATGTCTGAGGAAAACTGATGTTAAGAACACTTTAGGAAATGGGCAAATTAGGTCTGACAGAATAGTGATATGTAAAACAATGAATCTAAGACAAAAGGTGCATCATGGAATTCTCAAGGCATCTTTCATAATAACAAAGCTAAAAGCCATGCAAGACATGGAAAGATAATTTTCTTTCAAGATATGGAATTTTTTTTCCTAATTTTCTGGCATGCTGTTCCTATTTAGTGGCCTGGGAGCCTCTCCTCCATCTGCTTGCAATGCTGGGTCTTGCTTGCACAACACATCACCAGTGAGTAAAGTTACTCAGACTTCATATTCACCAACAAAGCATTGTTTTTCTGCCTGTGTGAGAAATAAAATATTGAGACCTTACTAGTACTCAAGAAAGGACAATTAAATGTTCAGAAACAGGTCATGAGCTTATCTACACTGATGTTAACTAGGATAAAAATCTTAAGAGATTTAAATGCTTATGATTCACAGCATATGTAAGTACTGACTGATGAGACTTAAAGCAATATTTCCCTCTAGGGCAGGCTTTTCCATAATCAACCATCACAGGCACACTTCCTCTGGTCCATGATACCAGACTACAGGGACAGCAGGTGTGATCCAGGGTGGCAGCTCCCATCTTCCTGCAAGGTGACAGCTGTGGCTGGCAGTCCCTGTTCTCTTGGAGCCATGCCTGCTGCAAATGTGCAGCCTCTTAGGGGGCTTCACCAAGGCACTACGGGGGGTTCCACTTATTTGGTTTTTTATCAGTTTAAGCCCCTTCCCAGGTAACTTTGTTAAAAACACTTCCAAACTTGCTGTTGGTTGGTTGTTGATCTGATGTTAGTGACTGGTCCAGCAGAGAATGTTCTCATTCATGTGTGTTGCTGTTTCAAGACAAGACTGCAGTTAGCCTGGGAAAAGAAAAAAAAAATATATATATATATGTATAGGGAAATTACTTCATGCTCTACTTTAGGCAGAGTCTTGCTTCTGTAGTTACCACCTGCCTCACTTCAAGACCAGCAGAAACTGTGAGTGGGCCTGTCAGGAAGGCAGGTGTGACTTTGAACAAGTATGGTCCTGTTAGATCAGCAGTGAAACCTGTCGTGTCCTGCCACCAAAGACAGAGGTCCTGCCAGGCTGCTGCCTCTGTGCTCTGAAGTTAATGCATGGATGTGTTTGTCAGAAAAGAGAGGGTGTCTGTGCACAAGCAGGGGATCAGCAGCTCCTGTGTCTTGCACATCTAAGGGGCAGCTTTATACACTTTATACACTGGCTGGAACAGCTCAGCATCCACTACAGTGCTGTGATCTTTAACAAGTCTCCTGTACTGGGAAGGCACTAAAAATTGAAATCAACTCCCTTTTCTGTTGACAGCTCTTTATGATCCTCTCTCTGGAAATACTGAAGTCTGCAGTTAAAACGGAAATATGTTTAAGAAATATACTTTTGTCTGTGTTTGCCTTGGCTAAAGGTTGAAGTGAGTGCGGCGTGAAAATGTGGTGCAATAAAAGAGGCTTCAAGAAAGAAAAGAGTATGAGATGTGTATGTTATAGATGTAAATATCACTAGCAGAGCTGTGCTGCAGAATAAATTGAAAGGTTTATAATGGGTTTCTGTCAAGAGGTTGCATAATGGTTAGGAAGGCGATACATGGTTCAAGTCTAGAAATGGCAGCAGATGGAAAAGTATTGATTTATATTAGTGACAGTAGAAAAATAAAGGAAATAATTGAGCTACAACAGCTAGTTTCATGCTGAAAGAACAGTGTTCACATTCCAGTTGCTTGCTGCTGCTAAGTGTTGTGGTGACTCCAGGAGAGATGCCTGTATTTCAACCACTGTCTAGCATGTTTGAGGGCCAAATAATTTAATAGCCATCAACACTGAATTTAATGGTGTTATTCTGTATTCAGCTAGTGCTGTTGAAAGCAGAATTTTGTCTTGATAGGAAACAAAACAATCTGTATTTCTACCAGGCTAATGTAAAGGATGTAAAAGCACAATTGTGCTCAGCACTAGAGAATGGTGGAGATGTCAAAGATGCAACTGTAGCCTCTTATATGCAGATCAATCTATACTGACAGACCCTGGATGACTTTAAAAATGATCACAAGATCACTCCATTCTCCACCACTGGAATGGAGTTTACATGAAATGGAAGATCACTGGAGCAAAGCATCCCAAACACCCCTTTGTTCCCACTTAAAATCCCTAATGAGATTGGAAAGGCACAGAAATCACTTCCACTTGGCTTTATCCCTGTAGTGAGGGAGGGTTTTCTTCTGGTCACATAAAGCAAAATCTGTTCTTTTGTGCCACTTTTACAGGATCAGGCATTCTTAGCTGAGATTTATAATTCACCTGTATAGGGCTGCATTTAGACCAAATGGTTTAGGAGAGTTCCTTGTGTGTCCAAGATCCCTGGGTGTGCAAATCCAGTTTCCTGGTGCCCAGGCAGCCAGGCTCCTTCCTGGGAAATTGGGAGGGATGGTGGTGGGTGGCTGGGTCTCCCTTGACAGGGGCTAGCAAGACAGCTGAGGCAGGAATCTGAAATGGAGATGTGCTCCTATATCTTCCAGCCAAGTGGCATAAACATGACCATAAACCTGAAGAGCTGCATGCAAGGGGACTCCTGCTGTCTGTGCTCCCCTTCTCTCCCTTATCTCTCACCTCTTTTCTGAGCAGAAATGCTGAGCTGAAGCAGGATGGGTTCCAGTTGAGTCTCATCTCCCACAGGGTGCTTGTGCTCCCCTTTCTTGGAGTTTTAGGAGTGACAGAATCCCTGGATGTGATTTCTTTTGTTGATTTATTTTGTGAGTGTAGCTGCATGGAGAGGTGTGCCTGAACCTAAGTCTTCACATAACTTAGCCCTGGAACAATAAAAGTTCTGTAAATTAGGATTAGGTGTTTAAATCTTTACAGGGGTAAACTAAGGCTGTGAACTGCATTGTGTAAAACCCTGTATTTCCATCAGCCTCCTTTGCACACTTAACCCATGAGGTACAGGCTGGATTTGCACTGTGGTGAGGCAGATTTCTGGCAGAGGTGGCCACAAGTCCACATTTGCAGAGCAAGGCTTTAAGGACCATGCTCATATTCCTTTGGAAAATGAGGTGTGCCCAGTTCTGGGGATGCTGCTGACACTTCTGCCATCTTTCACTGGTCCATCTGCCCCAGTAAGTGACAGTACAAAGCAAGAAAGAGGACTGGGATTTCTGGAGGGACCTAGGCTTCTCCTTAAAGGACTAATGCTGGCTGCTGCAGGAGCAGATGGGATTTGCAGGAACCCCGAGCTCCATCTGTTCACAGTAGACACGATGAGCCCAAGATCCAGGGCACAGCTGAATGCAATGGCCAGCCCAGAATTGTCAGCTGGAGGTGAGGAACAAGTGGGTCAGAGCAGCAAGATTAGAAAACAAGCAGCAAAGGCTTCTTGCACTAGAAAATGGCAGAAAAGACTTTTCACCACTGTTGAAATATACCTGTGGCAGAACTGAAAGTCCAGCAAGGCCACCTCCTAAACAGGCCTGGCTGTCCTTGGAACAGCCTTGTTTCCCCTCCTAAGCTGCCCATGGCTGTGGCTGCACTGAAGGAGCCAGAGCTGACTGCAGCATGCAACCTTTTACTTAGTGGGTGGAGCTGGCACAGCAGCATTTGTAACCTCAGAAGCCTGAATAACCTAGTTTCTAAAATCATCCTACTTGCCAGCCTATGCAAAGAACATATAATTAGAGCAGCTTTGACTATTTCTGTTGAAATAGCTCTTGCAGCTTCTTGTTAGTTCTGATAGCAGGAATGTTGCTGCTTCTGCACTAATTGCTGTAACAATCTTCCAAGGGCTCAGTCCTGCAGTCAGTATGTACCATTCCTGCTGAGCATGCTGCTCTTAAAGCTGAGGGACTGTCAGCCCTGGCAGAGCAGGGAGCAGTGCTGCCTGATGTTCTGCAAAGTTTTTTTCTTGCATAAAAGGAGAAGACATCATTACTTGTTATTGATACGGTTCTTCAGTGTAATCTGCTCAGCTAAACTGCAGTGTAATCTTCTCTGCTTCCATCAGGCTCTCCACAGCCAACCTCTGTCCATGTCCATGACTCTCAGGAACAATCTCTTTCTGCTGCAAAAAAATTAGCCCCCTTGGGTAAATGATGAGTTCATCTAAGACAGCATCCCTTGCTGATTAACTCATTAATTTATACAGGGAGAAGGTGCTACCTTAGCTCTGTTACCTGTGACACATTTACCATTCTCCACAATGGGAAAGCTTTCTCCTTGCTTTGGCTGTGGTTCTCAGTTATCACCTGATATTTCCACATCTAGAGCACCAGGGCACAGTTTGCCTCTCCACAGCATGAACTCCTAGAGCTGCTCACCTCAGATGAGGCCACATTTGAGATGGACTTGTTTTGTCAGCTATGGAAGTCTCAGACTCCAGCTGTGCATGCAGAGGAGGCCAAATCTGTATCCTGGAATGGCCTGGGATCATCAGAACCTTTCACCAAAAGGCAAAGCTTCCTTTTGAGAACTTTGGCCAGTGTTGGTGGGGTCAGGCTAAAGCATTTGCAGACCAAGATCTTACCTATGTAACATAGGTTAGAGTGGTGTATTTGAAATACTTTAATACAAATTTATCACTCAGTGCCTCTGGGGTGTTTGCCTGATATGTTGCAATCATCTGGATATTTTAGCAGAGTTTCAATAGACTTGCGTCAAAATCATTTTGCCATCATCTTGACATAGTAATGTAGTCTCCAGTGACTGCAGTGACATTATTTTGCCATCATCCTGATATCATCTATTACAGCATTGTGGTCCCCATGCTCTGGCATTGCTGAGCACTTTGCCTCATTATGCTATTTTCATAAGCTCGCTCTGAAATTTGTGCAAAATAGCTCTGGTTTTCATAGCACGTTTCATGCATGGGGGAGTTCCCTAAAATCAGAAAAGATATTTCAAGTGTACTGATCTGCTATTTTAAGAACACTCCAGATTTTTAACATTTTTCCTTTAAATGACCAAAATGTTTAATTCATACAAAACTGCCAGAAAAAAATGTTCACTTAGGAGGTAAATGATGTTTTACTCAGAGTTTGGCAGGAGTACTGGAAACTGGTTCCAAATTATGCTTTGTTAAACTCTTCATCATTAAAAGCAACATAAACTTAATCTTTTTGGGGTGTACACTGGAGGAAACATTGCTTATTGCAGCCTGAAATAGCCTCAATATTCTTATATTTGTGATCCAGTGACTTCTGTGTTTGGGATCCAACTTCTTTTGAACAAGCTCAGTCCTTTACTGTATCATTTTAAGTCTTGATCACAAACACATCCCAAATATCTTCAGATGCACAGATAATTTCAGAAACTGAGAGTATTGCTGGATTGTCTTGGATAGGGAAAGGCTTATGTCTGGGCTTAGCCTGGCCACATTTAGCTAAAGCCATCTTAAACTTGGCCATATTCTGAGCTTAGGACAATTTCTCCAGTGGGATTGTTCACGTGAACATTAAGTACACACATAAGTATTTGGAGAATCCAAGAGTGCAAGAGACAGATGTAAAGATTCTCACAGACTTTAGTGGCTTTAAAATGGCTTCAGTAGCTTTACACCAGGCCACTAAGGAGCTTCTATTTCTCATATTTGTAGAAACAGGAGGAAAATTTAAGCTTGGTGAGTCAGTCAGTGCACAGTGGTGATCCTCTTGCAATCCTCTCAGTACTGGAGTTTGAAACTTAAGTATGGAAAATGCTGTCTGTGGTGTTTCAGCTCTCTGTAAGCACCAGGAATGCTTCAGCAGGGGGTACAGCACTGACATCACTGGAGACCCAGCTGACACAGGACTTGATGCTAAGTAGCAGTTCATATTTTGCAAGCTTTTTGTAAATGGATGTAGGGTCCCTGCTTCTTAACACCCTGCCTTGGTATTCTCATATCTCTATTCCATGAGTCTCTTTTTCACCTTTTTTTAGTTAATCACATTTTCTAAAGAGAACAGCACTAAAAAAGAGGTACCCAATGAAGGCATTAATCCTTTTTTTCATGCCCTCATATGAGGCCACCAGATTATAAACAAAAAATTTTTTTTAAAAAGTAGTTTGGTTATTTCTTAATCAGGAGAAAATAGCTGGGATTTCTCTTTTTTTTTGCTATTGATGTTCCCCTTTTCAAAAGTACACACGTAGCAGGAGTTTTAAAGTTTCAGCTTTTAAAGTATGTTGTCTCACATTCCAGTACTGATCCTTGCAGTATTGTCTCTTGGTTGGCTGCCCTTTCATTTCTCTTCAATTACAGCTCCCTCAAAAGCTGTATAGAAAAAGATGCAAAAGAATAACACAGGCCATTATTCTAGGCTTTCAGTAGTGATAGACTCCACTATAGCAGACATTCAAATAATGACTGAACTATCACTCCCCTCAGAAGCTGCTCTAACAAAACACCACCAACAAAATTCATGGGGTTAGTTAATGTTTAATCGTGACAAGTTACGGGATGATATGGAATCACTTTTTGTTCAAACCCAGAATTACCTCATGGTTCTGTTAGCTATATTAAATCTTCATTAGTCCAAAAACAAGACTGAAATCAGGCCATTCATACACTGACATCTGCTGAGCTTGCAGATGAATAAAACTTTGTGCTTCTTCCCTACATTCATTGGGTTGGCAAACGAATAATTATTTTCTGTTTGTATTTTGTTCATACAAAGCCATCAAATCATGGTGCAAATACATGCAATAGTAAATCTCCCATTGTCTCTAACCAGAGCCATGTCTGGGTCCATCTATATGCAAGTTGTAAAGTCTGTCCTGAAAAAAAAAAAAAAAAAAGCTGCCTGGTAACCCTGTGAGTATGCCAGAAATCATAAATGTGGTCTGTTTTACAGGGCATGCTGGAAAACTACTTGTGCTAGGGAAAAAGTTCCTGACAGCAGCAGCCCCTGTGCCCGGGATGGGAAAGCAGGCACGTCCATTAGTGATTCCTTTGTCAGTGGGAGCAGCTTATCTTCAATAATGCAGCCAGGGGAAGGCTGAATTCCTATCAGGAAAACACACAGGGAGCTACTACTATAAGCTGAGTGGGAGGAGAAATGTAATGTGGACCAGGTCGGTGGGACTCTGCTGAAGGGAGGGAGAGGGGAGTTAGATAAAGTGAAAATAAGGTCAGTGTCAAAATGTTTCATCAAGAGGCAGCAACAGTGGAGTGGGCAGGGACAGATCACAGGAGATAAAGGGATGGTGGGGAAAAGTAGCCAAAGCAAAAAGCTCAAGGATCCTCTTTGAATTCTCATGGGGTTTTTCCCAAGGAGAAACATTGCTTCTGGAAAAGAATCTCCACTTCCTTTACCCTGGTAGAGGTGCAGGTGTGAAGTCTGAGAGGTTTTCATTGATCCCTGGGGAAAGGGACACTGCTGCCAGAGGGATGGAGATGCTGTGTGAGGAGCACCTCTCCCATCTCAGTGTAGGTGAACAGCAGGAGATGCTCACATCAGGGACAGGCAGAAAGGCCCTGTGCCCCAAAAAGAGGGAGAGAATGGCTTTTGTGAGCCCACATGCTGAGGCTGGGGGGGGTGAGATGTGTGAGGAAGAGCTCAATGTGAAGCAAAAAGGGCTTTTTTCTGGGTGCCCAGAGGCTAAAGCCCAGCACAGAGTGTTTAAAATGCTTCTGCCAGGCTCTGTTTGCATCTTTCATTTTAAAACAATGACTATAGCCATTCCTAATTTATAGTAGGATGCTCAGAGCTGGCAGATCACCAGCGTTGTTTCTTCTCTCCTTGGATTAACCCAGTGTTCTCTGCATTTCCCTGAGTTGCTTCCACCAGCTTTGTTTTGAATCCTGCAGCACCAGCTCAGTCAATCAATCACCACAATCAGTGCTGGCATTGAGACACAAAATAACATGGGGAAAAAAAAAAACCCACTGTGTAACCCAGGGAAGGGCTGGGTGGCACTGTGAAATCAAGAGCAGACACATCCTGCCAGTGGCTACATCATCTCCTCCTTCCCTGCTCTGTGTTTATGTGTGAGTATGCACATGTGTTGTGTGGCTTTTCTCCTTCCTCCTACAAGCTTGTGAAACTTGGCCCAATATGCCAGAAAGATGAAACAGCAAAATACTTAATGGATCCTCTTTGTGCCTCAAATCCAGTCCAGGCTAAGGAGAATGGGGGAAGAAATTGTAATTAAATAATTAGTTTTATGTATTCTTAATACATGCTTTATTAGCATGTAACTAAGTGTTGTTAACTGAATGAAATATGTTGTGTAACAGATCACACCTCCTTTACAACTGACACCCTCAGATAGAGATCAGTGTTTATACAGCAGGGGAATACAAGAATTCTAGAACATTTTGCCTTTTCAACCAGCAGACAAGCCCCGTCTTCTTCTGATTTCCTCAATTTTATTATCATTTTAGCAGTGCCATTTCGTGCTGTTTAAGTTCAGATAAACTAACTTCCTCATTTTCTGGGAGCTGTGACTTTCTTACAGCCCTGTGGCTTCAGTGGGCAGAGATAGTGACATGTGTCTGGGGTGGTAGGAACATGAATATCTTTGTGACTGTGAGCTTAGTGATAGATGTTCTAGTTACCATTTTAATGGGAAGATTCAGCAACTGTGCCATTCAGAGCATTCTGCACAGGGCTAGGCCTCCATTTAAAAGTTTGTTGTAGGGATAAATTCTTGGCTAGTGGCCAATGATCCCATGTCCTCTGCCTGCATGTGTGTTACCCAGAGGCTGTTGTGCAGAGCAGGGCAGGAGGTGCAATGGGTAGGACATGAGACTTGCATTTCAGTGTTCTGTGCTTTGTTTCCCTCTGAAATGAACTCTTAGCTCGAGCAGGGAGTGCAGGCAATGTTTTAGCCCAGCAGTTCAGTTTTCTCTGGACACATGGAGCATTGAGTGAAGTCCCTGGTGTCCTTCAGCAGCTGAGCGCTGCCACAGGTGTGAACAGCGGATGATGGTAAAAAACTCGGCCACTTGTGCTTTCACCTTGGCAGGGCAAAGGCTGCCAGCTGAGCTGCTGGTTGAAGAGAGTGCTGAGGAGTGAGTCCAGGTAGAGAGGTGCCTGCAGGAGGGATCACCTCTCTGCTGGAGCTGAGGCACTGCTGACGCAGCCGCTGACGCCCAGCGCCCGGGGCTGCTCTGGTGCCATTGCAGCATCCAGGCACGGCTGCCATTCCCTGCAGGGAATTTTCCTCTCAAACTGGGGGAATTGCAGCCCTCAGAAAGGGAAGTGGGCTTCTGGAGGTCATCTGAGTCTTCCACTGCTTTAAAAGCTTGACTTCTGTTAAGGGTACATCTCTTGAAACCTTCCAAGGAGGGAGGCTCTACGACCTCCCCAGGCAATCTTTTCCAGTGCTTAACTGGCCATATTATTGCCAAGTGTTTCCTAATGTTTAACCTAAATTTCCTCTGCTCCTGTTTAACCCAATACTTCTTTTCCTTTCCACACTGGATAAGGAACACTACTTCTCTCCTCTTTTAAGAGCCTATTACATATATCCTCCTCAGCCTTTTCTGCAGACTATGAGAGCATTCCTTCCAGTTCTCCTTGTAGCTTGTGTTTGTTGGGCCTCTGGCTACTCCCAGTGCTCTCTGCAAGATCTTTTCTGTTTGGTATCATCATCTAAAGCTGCAAGGACTTGCCACAAACTGCCAACACTGCTCCAGCTGTGAAAAGCTCCATTGTATTCTAAGTAAACGTCCTCAGAATGGCCTGGAATCACCTGTGCAGCCCTTCTCACTTTTACTGTATGCAGAAACTAAGTTGTTCTGATCTAACATAGAAGTCTGGACTAGAAGTATTTCAGAGGAGCAAATCCAGGGCAGATGCCTACAGAAATGTGTTTAACAGCCAGTTTGAGAGAGAATTTTGTAGGTGGAGGGAGACTGTATTTTTCCTAGCTCACTTATGACCATGAGGAGGCTGATCCTGGAAAGCTTTAACAAAGTTGAGATTTATCTGTTGCTTTTCCTCCATTCCCACTGAAGGAAATTAAATTGGTTTAACAAATCTGTGTTTTTGACAAAGCCATGCTAACTGTTACTCATCTCCTTGTTATTTCCTGAGTGGTTACAAATAATGTGATTGTTTCCATATTTTTTCAGAAACTGACCTTCACTCACTGCTCTTTAATTCCCCATTACAATCTTTTCCCTCTCAGTAAGGAAACACAATATCTGCTGGTTTTCTGTCTTCTGGATATTCACCCATATCCCCTAAGATCTCCAAGAAAACCACTCATGGCCCTGAGATTACTTCAGATACTTCAATAGGCTACTTTAGGATGAATTGTATCTGACCCAGCCAATTTGAAAGATCTGATTTATCTAAGCACTATTTGATCTGTTCTTTCCCTGATTTCACTTGTGTTTCTACCTCTTTGTCACTCTTGCTGTCTCCTACCTAAACTCATTTGACCTTTTTGGTAAAGATTGCAGGAAAAAAAGCCCTCAGCCTCTTCAGCATCACCTGTCAATAACTTCCCCTGCCTTGTTCAATAGAAGGCCAGCACATTTTCCTCATCTTCATCTCTTTATGAAGTATGATTACACCCTCTTTTCTTGTTGTTCTTTCTGCACCAATGTGTTCTCATTTGACCTTTGTGATTTGGGCCCTACACTCTCTCTTTTCTCTCCTCCTGGTCCTCAGCAATCTGACCTGGGTTCAACTTTCTGGTGTTTGAGGTCAGAGAGGAGGAGTCCACGATTCAGCAAAGGTGGTTCCTTACAGCACTTCCAATGCTTTTGCTGCTTTGGGATAATTTGCACTCATGCTGTTAATAGAACTATTTTAAGGAACTATCAGCTACTCTGAGTGCATTCCCCATGAGATAATACTTAAAATTCTCCGAGTTTATTTAATATGGCTTTTTTCAAGTCTATTGCTTCTATTTGCTATTCATTTCCCCTTGCAGGAGCAGTGGGTTTTCTCATTCCATGATAACTACCACCAAATTGCATTATGTTTGCTTGTTTTTAAACCTATTTCTCCTGACCCTTGAGATGAAGAGTAAAGGACAATCCCTTCAGTAGCTTCTCCAGCCTTGTGCCCTGCATGACATTGGAGTTCATCCTGTGATCTCCATCAGCCTGTGCCTCCCTCGTGTCCAAGCCCAGTGGCCTGGATGTGTGTATGATTCATCTCCTTGCCCTCCAAAAGAAGGAATTCTGTCCATCTGTTCCTTGTGGCTTTGCTCTGCACACCCCACCCACCCCCCCATTGTGACAGCACCTGTGTTCACTGCCTCTGTTGTTATTAGCTAGGGATTTTCAGCTGGTTGTCTCTGTGTTTTACACCTTGGGATGAATGTGTCTGTGGACAGCATTTTGTCCTTCTCCCTGAACAAGCTCCACTAGATATATTAATATTCCAGTCATGTGAATTATCCCAACAAGTTTCTTGTGCCAATTGATTCATAATTGTGAGCACGTATTAAAACTTCCAAGTCCTCCTGTTTATTCCATGTATTTCTTGCATAAGTTCTTGTGATTACTTTTTTGTGGTTGCACCCAGCATCTATCAGGAGTAACTCTGTGAAGTCAGGGGGTCGTATTTTGCTGTCATTTACATGAATGTCAATCCAAATGATTCTACTGATTGGCAAGAAGTTATTTCAGATTTACTTACACGAGGGTAAAGGAAGAATTTGGCCCCCTGAAATGAATTCTGTGTGAAATAGGTCTGGGCCAGGAAGGTTAACATGTTTCTCTAATTGCTAGATGTGTTATATTGTATGTAATCAGTGTAGTGGCAATAAAATATGACTGCCACACCCAGACTATTTCATCACTGAGAGTTTTTGAATCCTTTAATTGTCCTTTGCTTGTTACTGTGCTCGCATTAATAAGGTGCGGAGTTTAACATTGAAAAAATTGAAAAAATAAATTAAAAGTATTTAAAAAGAGAACTCGGAGATATGCATGCAAGCAGACTGTAGCATGTACTTTGTGCTACAGCAAAGCAGCAGAATGAGGTAGAAAAAGTCAGCTTTTGAGGTTTTATTACTTTTTGCTTTGTGATGACTGGCTTCAAGCCCACACATTTCTTGAATACACAATAGGGAGTTGGGCAAGACTGCAGAAATAAATTTTATTAACACACAATCACTGCAGCACCAGACAGAATAATCTCCTTTAGTCTACTCTAGCTGGCAGAGTCCTCTTTGTACCAGGTCAAGTCAATTAGCAGTATAATGTACAACAGGTTTTGTTTAAAAAGGGTTTAATTAAAGTTTTGTTACAAAGCTCATACAAACTAACAATCTGTCTTTTAGGGATATGTATTATCTAGAAATTGATTTTAACTTAAACACTAATTTATAGACTGTCCCCTTTAATAAGTATAATTCCTCGGAAGATATTAAGATCCTCCTGCCCCAAATAAATTCAGGTCCTGATTCAGCAAAACATGTAATTACTGAGGACTTCAATGAAGCCACTCATGCACTAAAAGCTGAAGGTGTGCTCCAGCACTTTGCTGAATCGGGGCCTGACTCTGTAACCCTGCCCTGATTGCACACAGGGGCCAATTCAGCCCTGTCTGCTGAGAAAGAGACTTAAAACCATTTGTGATGTCTTTAAAATCTCTCATGCAGGCCAGTAAGGATGGGAGCATTTCCTTCTTCTAGATAGAGATGGTTTTCACAAGTCCTGCTATCTTCTCAGTCCTTACATCTAAATACAGTGATTTACCTGTGCCACCTGTGAATATACTTTTCAAAAATAGAAAATATTCACCCTACTAGTTATTTGGGGTTTTTTTTCCTTTTTTCTCTTCCAAGAAAGCAAAAGCTGGCTCCCCAGAAGATGCAGCTAAGTAGAGCTCTATTAACTTAAATGGAGCTATGCTAATTTATGCTGTTTGAGGATGGTAGCCCAAAAGTTCAAATAGATGTTCTTAATGAAGACTAGCAGTGCTACTCTGGTGATTGCTACCTACAAACTTTCACAGATTGTAATCCCTTATAGAGTAAAAATACCCCTAAAAGCTGAAGAATATGTCCCATTTCAGGATAACTGATAATAAATCCTCATATGTGACTTTTTAATTATTATTATTATTCACAAGCAATACAATTTAGAGTAACAAAGTGACTAGAAGGGATTTCTGTGCAGAAAAGATTCCAGGGGTTGTTTGTTTTTTTTTGGCTCTCTCCTGGGCAGTGTGGTTAACTTTCACCAAAACCTCTGGATCATTCATTCTCCCAGTGAGCAGGAGGCAGGTGAGGTGAGCTCTGCAGCCTGCCTTGGACACCCCAGAATGTGCTGGGGGTTTATTTACAGCATGTGCTGGAGCCAGGAATGCTGGAGCCAGGAATGCTGGAGCCAGGAATGCTGGACCCTGCTGGGGCATCTCTCCATGCTGGGAGCAGGCTTGGGCAGCCACCAATCCACAACCATGGCCAGAGACACTGGGAAGTGTTAGAGGGCATCTGTCTTCTCAGCACACTTGGGAAAGTTGTGCCTTTTTTGTTGTGATGTTTATTACCAGAGCAAAGCCTCCTTATTTTTTATTTTTACCTTTTAAATCTTTGAGTCATACGTAACAGAGGGTCAGAATTTGCTTTGATTAATCTCCAATCTGGAGCTGCTGTGTTCTTCCCCGTGGTGTAAATCTAGGCTGCAGCTGGTAGGGGGTTGTATGCTTAAAAAGAAAAAAGCCTCAGTGCCACAACATGCAAAGTAGCAGGCTTGCATTGCTTGCTTCTATGTCTGAATAGTCTGAAAACCAAAATATAATTCAAATACTACTTTTCCTGCCCCCTTCTGCCTGAGCCCTCCAGAGCTGAGGCAGGGAAGGCAGGTGTATATTTGAAATATGTGACAAGAAAATAAAATGGGGGGCAAGCAGAGGGAGAGAGAAAGAAGTGCATTCAGAAAACCTGTAGAAAAGAATAAAGAAAAACTTGAATAGAGCAATAAATTCTGTGGGACAAGCCTTATACTGTCAGCTTCAGTGACATATCCCTTGATTTCAGGGAGGCTGCTGACACTGAGCTGTTCAGGAGATTTTGCTCTGATGGCCCTACTTGTTTGAGCAGAGCTGTTGGGTGGGGATGCCTGGCCCAAATATACATCACAGGCTGCCTGCTAGCTAGAAGAACAGGCTTGCTCATTTAAAATTGAATCAGACTTCGAGCTTAAGTTTGCAACAGAGGAACATAAGGTATGAAATAGTTTGCAAAGAAATCTTAAGTAATCTGATAAATTCTCAAACCAAACTCTTCAAGATGCATCCAGGATTAATGCCCAGTTATATTACAAGTTCAACATGCTGGTCAAAGCCTATTTTACAAAACCTGAGGAGCCCTAGCACTCAACAAGGCGTGGGGTTCCTCAGGAATAACCAGCAGGCTCAGGTGTGCTGGGGACACAGGGCACAGCCAGTGCTGCACCAGGCATGGCTGCTGTTCCTCCTGCAGGCTGCCAGGCTGAGGGACAACTGCAATTAGACACAAATATTTCCCATGCTTGGGTATCTTTACTTGCCATTTTACAAGTCTGTGTGTGACCACATTGTCTGTATATGGAGAGAGACAGAGATGAGTGTTTAAGGACTCAGGTGCTATTTCCTTGGCTCTGCATAAGTGGAATGGCTGTGCTGGAATGTGTGCAAAGCCTCACAGGTTGTGAGCACTAAGGACAGGAGCAGGGAATCAGGGATGAGCTGGTGGCAGGGAGAGAGGCAGGGAATCAGGGATGAGCTGCTGGGAATGGTTGGATGTTGCAAGGTGCAGTGCAGGGAACTGCACTTCCCAGCAGTTCCAAGGTCCTGCAGTCTTCCAAAGGCATTTGCAGGTTTAAAGTTAAGTGTGTTTTTAGAAGTGCAATTGAGTTTGAGGCCAAACTGATCAGCATTTTAAGAGTTCCAGCCCAGGACTGTAAAGCAAAATAAACCCAGGCCTCCATGTGCCAAAGCCTAATGTGTTAGCCCGCTCTTTCATCCACCCTTTCCTTCCCTCCCCTCCAGAAACAGTCTCACCCAATTTTACTGTACTGTAATGGAAAATAGGAACCAGAATGCACTGGGACCTCCTTTACCAATTTTTTCTAATTTTTTTTTCAGTCCAAATAGGTCCCATAGACCTCTCACCAAGTGATTCCAGTTCTCTCAAAGTAGCCACATGGGATAAAATACAAACAGCATTAATCCTAAAAGACAAAATTCAGCAGAAGAAAAGAGTTGCAGTGAAAATTAAAATATCTGCAAATGAACGTAGCTAGCATCCACCATCCTTTTTACATTCACAGCGATCTTCCTCTGGAAAAAAAAAAAAAAAAAAAAATTAAGGTCAACATACAAACTTCCTCTGCTTCCTGGAATTCTTACATATTTTCACTATGATAACATGATTTGTGTGTGTGTAAATGCGAGGGGGAGAGGCGGGAGGGAGCTGGCAGAGCTCCCCCTCCCCCTCGGTCCTGGGAGGATGCCTGAAGCATGAGCTCAGCTGTTCAGCTCCGAGCATGGTGTCATACACTTCCACAAGCAAATTCACAGTGACATGGAGAAAAGAAGATCTGGGGCCCTGCCTCTGAAGTGTTTGCAGTGTCCACGAGACAGCTCCTGCATAAAGGGCTGTTTATTTGTTGAATTAGCAAATTGGTACACACGTGGAGGGGGGGGGGGGGGAAAATATGGGAGCAATCCTGGGGTTTTTTCTTTGGTGCAGTCACAAAAGTGTGTTTTCTTCTGTGTGAGCTTGTTCTGACAGAAACTCAGGTCTTTGCATTTCTGCTTCCTCTCCCCTTCCTCCCTCATAAATAAATACCCTTAAAAAAAAAGGTAGCTCCCAATTAGCCATTAATTAAGTCCTTTACTGGTTTAAAATAAATAGTTGCTGAAAGCTTAGGATGAGGATCTCAGCACAAAGCACATCTGTACACCATGGTTGTGCTTCTGAGAAACAGAATTTAAATGATTTGCATATGGCCACCTAAATATTTAATGGGTTTGCAGTTTAGGAAAGCTGGCTTAGAACTATGCAGTGCAGCCTATCATCTCCTCTGGCTCTGCTGGCTGTGTTGGGTCAAACGTGTTGTTATTTTTAGGGCTTGATCCTGGAATTTCAGAAGCTGTCGGAGCCCTTGGCACCATTTTAACAGGGGGCTCCCCTGCAGGATTGTGTCTGCACACAGCTGAGCAGGACACCTTCAAGTTTCTAAAGCTGCTGAGAATCTTTCACACTAGCATGGTATCAGTTCTCAGGCTGCTTTACAGCCCCTCTTTCTTCCCCTGCCCCTTCCCCCACTATGGACAGGCTCCCAAGCCCAGCTGAGCATTTCACGAGTGTGCAGGGCTGAATGCACATTCACAGGAAACAAAACCCTGAGATACTTTCAAAAATGCAGACACACACACACACAGGGCTTGTAGACAGCTCCAGGCAGGTGCAGTGTTCATGCTCCAGCCGACTGTCCCGTGCTGCTGCAGGACAGAGGCATTGCTGCACTCTGAGGCCACAGTAAAATATTAACTGAATGGAAAATTAAAGGGAAAAAAAAGAAAAAAAAAAAAAAGCAGCAGCTCTTCCCAGTGGAACTGTAGCATTCTCTCCCCTCGTCGCATTCTTTTGAGCTCATTCATTCCTTTGAGCTCCAATAACAAGTCAGCTCTTTGTATATGGTGAGACTTGTAATGGAGAAGAGAGAGAAATTCCCTCAGAAGCAGAATCCTGTCTTGCACTTTTTGCAGGGATCACTGTGCTTCTCTGCCAGCCACAGAGAGATTTCTTCCCAGTTCCACTTCCAGGCAGCCTCTCTGGCACAAACCCTGTCCCTGTGCTCTAGAGATCAAGTCTCCCATCACAAACATGCATCCAAATAATCAGCATTTTTTGGAGCAGTCATTCCAAGTGCTTCATCAGGTAAACACTGTGGCTGACGAGGCCAGTAGCCCTGGGGATTCTTAATCTCATGCAGAATCAGGTTTTACTGGCTAAATCCCAGTAATCCAAAATTCCTGTTGACTCCAATGGGAGTTGCAGGTGCTTGAAAACCTCAGATTTATGGATCACTTCATTCATCATTCCACTGCAGCCTTGTCTGGACAGGAAGACAGTAACCTTTAAAGAGCAACACTTCACAACCATTAAGGAGCTAATATTTTATGCATTTGTATCACAGTTGGCTCCAAAGCCAACCTTGGCAAGTGTCTGGAGGTTTCTCCTGAGAGTTATTTTGTGTGTTAATACTGCTGCTCTGTCTAAGGTGTTTAAGGGTTGTTTCTCTGATCCTTCTTCATTAGAGGTAATTGAATAGTTTAGAAGCCCAATCACTGTTTGGCTGTGTCTTCCAGTCAACAAGCCCACTGATTGAATAATCTCTCACAAGACACAGAGGCACAGAAAGATAAGTTTATCACAATTTTCTAGCACTCAGAACATCTTCAAAGTGCTTGACAGGCCACTAATTACTTTTTTATAAACAGCTGTGGATTCAGATCTTGCCAAAATGCAGGAAGATTCCCGTAGCTCATTATTTCAATTTCCCTACTTCACTGGTGACTTGGGCAACAGCATCCTCCACACAGTTCCCTCAGTTGGGGGGAAAAAAATTCCCTCCAGTTGCTTTGCAAGGAGTTTCTGTGCAAGCCCAGGTGCCAGCCCCTTCCTCCAGGCTTCTGAGCTGCTCTGTGTTCTTTCTGTGCTGAGAGATTTCATTTCACCACCCCCAGCGAGACAGAGTCTACCTTCTGCCTGAGGCAGAGCTGCAGCTCAGCCATGCCAATTATAAAAGATGCCTCCCAAACGTGTATTCCTGGTTTCCAGAGTGACTCCAAAGTGTTGCCACACCTATCTTTCGAGTGGCTAAAAGTTACCAAAAGGCAGTGTGGTCACAGGGAGTCACATACCGTGCTGATGAGCAGAGCGTGAATTGTTAACTAGACAGTCAGGGACACTTGGATTTTGCTCCTGAAATCCCTAGCTGACAGAGACAAATCTACAAATCTCTTTTCTTTTTCTTTTTCTTTTTCTTTTTTTTTTTTTTTCTTTTGTGGCTGAATTGTTGTCTGGCTTTCCATGCTTTGCTGGGACATACCATGGCTTGCTTTCCTCCTAGGCATTACACCCAAAGTTGCTCTTGCCTCTTGCCCCATCTCTTTAGGCTGCTCTGTATCAGGTGAGCTCCACCTGAGAAAACTGCTCCAAGCCCTGTGCTCCATTTCATTGCCATGGACTTCAATCCTGCTGTCTCAAAAACACTTTCCCATGGCCCCTGTGGAAACTGATACGTGCCAATGCCAGCATGTTTCAAAACCCTTCAAAATAATGTGAATTTTGAATTTGTGATCACTTTCATCCTTGGATTGCTGACTCCCCAAAAGCCTCAGAATCACTGCACCAGCAATTGTATCCAGATCTGTGGTTAAGTGTCCAGAGATGCAGCTGGAGCAGAGCAGCATGACTGCTGTACAATAATTTGGCAGCAGGCTAGGGTTAGGGTCACCTGTGCTATAGATACTTTAAATCTATCTGATTAAACAATGTTAATTAGTGGTGGTTCTTTTTTTCTAGTACAGTCAAAGCTGTTTTTCCCTAATAATGAAAGAATGCCACCACCTTCAGCAGTGATTTCTAAGGCCTGATTAAGGAATATTTGTTCAACTTAGAGAAGAATGAAGTCCTACATATATGTAAATACATCCCCACTAACACAGAATGGCTTTTTGTTGTTCTCCTCTGTCTGGAACGTGAACAAAAATTTATAGTCTCCTGCTGCATCTAATTAGTGAATCTGACCCTTAAATTGAAGCACTAGAGGTTTGTGATTTCTAAGTCCAACATTTCTAGGCTCTATCATTGAAAAAGAGGCTTCATAAAAGACTCAAGGGATGATTTCTAGGATGATTTTTAAAAGCTGGTCAGATACAGCCAGAAGATAAAGGCATGCTGTGAAGCAGTTGCATGGCTGTCTTGGTTCACATTCACAATGCAGAGCAAAGGTAAACTGCTCTCAGCATGGATATGTGGGAAGAACTTGGCCTTGTACAGCTCCCTCCTTGGTACTAGCCAAGATAAAAATACATCAGGATTACCAGCATCGAGGAAACTAGCATATGGTGCTACCACAGAATGCAATATGAATATACTTTAGAAAACCATTATTTTTCTCTTGAGCAGTTTCTCATTAATCTAGGTGCCATTCATTCTCTGCCTGGATTTTTTCCATGTTTTCATGTTTTTTTCCCATGAAAAGAGAGGATATGCATGAATTAATTGAATTGCCGATTTTTAATTTTTTTTTTTTTTTTTCAAATAGTTGTGGCAGAAATAACTTTTCCTAGCCAGGTTAAACAGCCCCTTCAGCTCAGCAGTTAACACCTATTGTTGCTGTCAGCCCCTCTGCATTGATTTGGGATCATGGTGCTCTTAGTGCTGAAGTGCCTTGGGAAGTTGCAGTGCTTCCTTCTCTCTCTCCATTCTTTTCCCTGCAACAGCAAGGTGATCTCACCATAATCTGACAAGAAGTTGTTTTCAAATGCTTTAGGAAGAGTCAGAGTGCTCAAAAGGAGTTCAGGGGTTCATTTCTGAGCCAGTTGAAAACTGTCCCCAAGTGAGAGGGTTCCTTCCTTCACAGTGTGAAGGTGATCACTGTTCCTCTGTGGGGCTGCTGTGTCTGGGAAATGGGCATCAGCCAGGCAACATCCTCAGGGCTGGAAGCTGCTTCCCAGCTTTTCCATCCTGCCATGGCAAAGCCCAGCTTCCCTCAAGGTGTGTGTAAACTGCAGGTGATGCTGCTCCAAGCAGCAGCTGGGAGGCAGAGCAGGATTCACCACCCCCTGTGGGAGAGGGAAATGCTTTCCCTGTCCCAGCTGCAGCAGCCACAGCAGCAGGGAGGGAGCAAAGAAGGTGTGTGTCCATCTCACAACCTTTACCTGCACAGGTTGCACTGGCTGGTCCTCTGAGGCTGTGCCCTGTTCTCCTGTCCCCAAACTTAATCTGTTCTGCACTGTACATAAACAAGTGAGAAGACAAAAAAACTGCAAACTGCTATCTTGTTTATTCTGTCAGTTTTGCCACCACTGTCAGCCTTGAATGTTCTGTATTTTTGTAAACATAGAGCTCATTGGGGCATGCAACTGACTTGAGAAACGTGGTGGTAAAACAGGAAGGTTTTTTGGAGAAAAATATAAAACCAAACCCCTTCTCTGAACACTGAGATGGGCATGGAGCAAATTTTGCATGCAGCAGAATTGGCAGCATCTTTCACCAAATTCCAAAAATGCCATTGGATCCTGTGGCACATCCTGGCAGCTCCAGCAGCAGGTGAGAGACCTGTCTCCACCCTGGAGTGCTTCCCTTGGGAAAGGGAACACAGCAGAGTGGGCAGCTGGAATTAGAGGTGTGAACACAGCAGAAGGACCAAGAGAAATTCTTAAGGAGCAGTGGGGCTAAATGAAAGAAACCCTGTGCAGGAATGCTTTGGGTGAGCAGGAGCAGAAGCTGGGCAGGAGAACAGAGGGAGGGGGGCAGCCTGAGAGGACACAAGTGCTGGAGCTCCCAAGCTCCCAGTGGTGCTCTCCTTTCTGCCTTTTACAAGTGCTGGCAATTCAACCATCACTCTTGGCCCTAATGTACAAAGAGTAACTCTACTCATCATCCCTTTGCACTTACATGTTGTGTAACTAACTTGTAAGTTATATGTACCTAGAAGTAGTTAATTTCAGGCTGTTTCTTGAGTTATATGAGAAGTCTGAGGTTGCTGGTCCTGTACTTTCCTTTGGGGGACAGGGAGGGTGGGGGCACAATTTCTCAGGACCGTGCTGCTGTATTGATTTGAACAACAAAATGCACAATTCTGGATGGATGCCACAGTTTTGCTGATATTGTATTGGACATAGAAATGTATCTTAATAGCTTTTATTCATTCCTGTACTGAAGGGAAGTAAAGCTTTATTTTTTCGATTCAAGAAATCTGACACTAGTTGAGGCACCACACATTTCTACAGAAGGCTGCAGCCTCTAGCAAAGGGATGCATATTTATATGAGAGGATATGCTCAGTAGCCCTGGGAAACCAAGAATTGAAATCAATAATTTCTAGTAAATCACAAACTGACATTGGCAGCATCCTAGTCTGGCTGAATATCTGTATCATCACAGACACTCTTCTTTAATAAACAGAACATACAGTGTTTCATGCATTGCTTTTGCATTTTCTTGGCAACTGCATAAAAGTATGATTTCTAAGCATGATCCAAGGGATCTCTGACAAAGGAGAGAGGGTAACATTTGTTTCTGTGAGCTTTATGGGTTTAAATCTCAGGGCCAATTCTGCCATCAGGTAGTTTATGAATATTCATGTAAATTGTTTTGAGTTGAAGAATATGTAACTTTGCCATGTATCTGGCATGGAAGGAATACTTTGACAGTCATGAAATAGAGAATGTTTTAAAAAATAGCTTTAGCAAAGAGAGGACAGCTTTAGAAACGAAAGGGAAAATTAAGGAAAAAAGGTGTGCTTCCTGAGGAAAGCAAAATTATGTGAATGTAGAAGCATTTTCTTATGCTTAGATATTTAAAGCCATTTGGAGTATCTTGTATCCTTTCTGTTGACTTCTAGGGGAACTGAGGCAGGTCTGTATGTCCCTGATCATTGCACTTGTGTATGAACTGTGTGATGCAGCAGTGAGAAACAGCAAGGCTAGAATTACTGCTAAGCCTTGCTTGTGTTTTTCCATATTCTGAGTGGTGTCTTACTTGCAGTCAAGTACAGGAGTCAAATAAGTGAGTCCTATTGCCTAGACCTATTGTTAACCTGGAAATTTGGCAGGTGATGCCTGCCACTGTTTGCTCCTGATCCAATTCCCCCCCATGTGCTGGGAGCTGGTTCTGTGCCCACTTGGCTGCTGGAACAATTTTTGATAAATGTGGCAACGCTGCTGAACATAATGCTTGGAGAAAAGGCATCTCCTGGGGAGAGACAGGGGCTGCTTTAAACAATGCCTGAGTGTTTGCAGGTACCTCTCTCTTCAGCAAATGACAGCTTTTATTCTTAGATGTGACTGAGGCTGCAAGGTGGAAGGTGCAGCAGCCTCAGACCTGCCATCCAACACACCTGCAGCCCAGCACAGGGTTTGTGCACACATCACAAGGCAAGAGGGGAAGGTGTTTTATGCACAAGTCAGAATTGGAGAAGTGTCATTCATTATCAGACATTTCAATGTATTGTTGCTGACAATAGAGCTATTAGGTGTGATATTATGTTAATTTGTAGCAGCTTCTGTGCTTTTAATGAAAAATCTTACTGGCTGCAAGATGGTCAGAATTGAAATGTCTGTAAGTCTTCTACAAAAGCAGCTCATAGAATCACAGAAAGGTCTGGATTGGAAGGGACCTTTAAAAGTCATCTGGTCCAGACCTCCTGAGGTACTAGAATATGTTTTGTCAAGCCTCATGGCCAGGACAGCCTTGATGCCAGGAGAATCACATCTTTTCTGCAGAATCCTACAAGTAACTTTTTCAAAATAGGACAGAAGCATAGCAATAAGGTAGTCTGCAACATGCTTAGGGTAAACCTAACCTGGGAAGGTGAAATACTGCCCTGAAGAAGCCAGTGAAAGTTTTGTTATTGATTCCAGAGCAGCCAGGGATTCCCTCAGGTCAACTAGAGTAAATATGCCTAAAGAAAGGGCTCATAATTTAATCACCAAAGACCAAAATTGCAGCCCTAAAATCCCTGCTTAGCCATTACCTATCACTAAAAACGAGTGATTTCTGCAAGGGATTTGTTAATTGCTTACACTGCCTGAAATTATGGTTTTGAGCACACCCCAAGCTGTCCTTGCCACTGCTGAGCATCCCAGCACACGCCCTACAGGGCTGATGTGCCACCTCAGCCCAGTGCACCAGGTTTGGCAGCATGGGCACACTTGGCACTGGGCTGCTGGAGTGACATCCAGAGCCTACATGGCTTAAACCAAGTTCAGGAAAGTCAATGCTGCCACAGTTCTGTCATGGACTAACTGCTAAAAGTGTCTTGGTTTGATTTCCCTCTGAGAGCACACCCCACCTTACAGAGAACACAAACCACTGCCTGGCAAGCAGAGCCCCTTGGCAGCCAAAGGCAGCAGCATCATTCCTGCTGCAGAGCAGGCAGACAGGACTCCTATACACCCTACCCATGTCCCTTCCTTTTGGGGAAGGCCTTTGGTCCAGTTTTATGAAGTGAACAAAGAAAATGACAGTTCTTAGGAAGTATTCTCATCTCTCAGGAACTTCAAATGTTTGGCAAGAGTCATAAATGACAAAACTCCTTGACAATAACTGGTGTGAACTGAAGGTGCTGCATAGAAAAAGTGACGTGGAGCCACTGTTCATCATCTGATCATGGTGTTGTCAGTAGGTCCAGCTAGAGTGTGTGAATCCCTGTGTGTTCCATACATATGTATTTCAGTTCAAAAATCTCCAGGGAGAAAGATGGGAGCCCTCACACACCCGTGCATCTTCAGGGGAGGGTTTCTGCCACTGCACACTGGGCAGACAGTGGCACCTCCTTCCAGGGGGAGCTCCTTCAAGCACGGTGAATGTGGATCTTCACTCAGCCTGCTCATTTTAGGTGACTCCTGCTCAGCATGTTGGCTCTTTTAGATCCTGTGCTGGTGCCCCAATGCTGTGTTTGGGCCTCAGCAGCTCAGATCTGGTCTGGGCAGCCTAAACATTGGATGTTGATACACCTCCCTTTAGTCACTGAAACCTTTAGAGATCTGGCCCTCAGAGACTGTAGAATTCAGGCTGTTTACACCCACAAAAGTTTATTATTTTTGTGTTTCCTTTTTTTTTTTTTTTTTTCAATTGACAAAATAGATCAAAGACGTTTTAAATAATATAGAAGGCAAAAGCACTAGAAAAGCAAACAAGTAAGTTTCCAAACAACGCAAACTGGAATGCCACAAATACTGCTCAGGGAAGCAGGCTCATTGTTACAGCTGTCACAGGCAAGCTGGAGGCTTCAGCAAAGCTAAAAAGAAATGTTTCTCTCTTGATGAACTGATATTGCCAATATTTATTAGTTCAGGGTACAAAGATGGGTTTGGAGTTCTGTAAGTTTACTGCAAGTGGAAGGTGATTGCTGTCTGGAAAACTTTCAGGAGAGGGAGGCCAGATTCTGGCTCCACTTTTATGTATTTGGTCACAGTAAAGGGGCTGTATTCAAATAACTTTCTTCCTAATTTTACAAAGCATAATTTACTCATAGCACTATTTCAGGGATGATCTTAGAAACGAGACATTTTATTACAAATGCTACTAAGTTTTCCACACCTCGTACATTGAGTCAATGTACTGGGACAGGGTTTCCAGCATCTCCAATTTATCAGGATAGGAGTGACAATTGTAGTGATTTAGCAAGGCAATAAAGTGAAATTATACCAACAATTATTTGTGGACCCAGTGTGCTCTCCTAGCTGCCTGCAGCTTGCTCTTCCCAGTTCTTTCTGCACCGTCCAAGAGGAGGTCTGAATAGGTTCTCAGCTTTCAGTTGATGATCTATCAAAATTAGTATTCAGAGGTTGCAGCTTGTAGCAAGCACATTTATAGTCATATGAGAAGTGCATGGCTTTATGGGAGCTCTCTGTTTGGAATTGTGTCTGTCTTCAAAAAGACATGTACATAGCACAAAAGATGAAAATGAAAGAACTCTGCTGTTTCCTTCTTGCTAACCTGGGTTCACCTGGGCGCGATGAGTTTAACCCTTTTGTGTTAGGAGTGCTGAATGTCATATGTCATAAAGGGACAGGAAACTTCACTCTGTAAGAATAACTCAAACCTTTACACTTCATGCCTTGGGCTCTCTTTTCAGTGATTTGAGCACTTTGATTTGGAAGGGGGAAAAAAAAAATCTATTAATTGCCAGTAGCTTTCTGACCTATCTGACTTTGTACTAAATGAACTTGAAGCTCTGCAAGGAAGATGCTAAACACTCTAAGCAGCTTTTTGCGTGTTAAAATTTTGGCCACAGGCTGGTTCATTTTCGCCTTCATGCACGGAGGAAGAAAATTTAAATCCTTGGATTTGTGAGGTGTCCAATTTCTGTAGAGAAGAAAGTGTTACTTCCCCTTTAAGCCTGGCTCCGTTGGTGTGTGTGAGTGTGCGGTCTGTGTGTGTGAGTGTGTGTGTGTGTCTCCTCCTCTTTGAGTGACACAGCACTTAGATATGCCTATCAGTAACTTAAACCCCACAAACTCCACCTTCTAAGTGAGGAAGCTGTGGGTTGATGGAAATGTAGTGAGCAGATCGAGACAGACAGTGAATCATTAGCAAACTGCAACGCCAGGATGAACTTGTCTGGAACCTAAAAGGAGAAAACAGGCTGCGAGTCCTCTGCGGCGCTGGGTTTGCTCAATACAGCCAAAGTGGATCTAAAAGCCGGTTGATCCCCAGTCCAAGATGCTGCTGGTTTCCCAGCGGGTAGAAGCACCACGGATGGAGCCGCATATTCCAGTAAGTAGCATTTGAAACCGATATGCGCTGGGAAAGTAGGAGCCGGTTTTAAAGGACTTAAACACCTTCGGAACAGTTGCTCGGCGGGCTGGGCACGGTCGCAGCCAGGCTGGAAAGTTTGCAGGGGCGATTCAAGAAAAGTGCCCACCTCGGGCTCGCTCTGCCCGCGGGTCCCGTTGCGCCCCGGGCCGCCGGAGGGAAGGGGACAGAAACTTGAGGGAAGAATTTCGCCCTCCATTCCGGTCAGAGCTGAAGTCGGACCACGGAGAGAGAGGAGGGCAGGAGGGAGAGGGAGTCCGTGGGCTTTAAAATGGTGGTGAAGAAGGTGATTTGCGGTGCGGTGCGGTCCCGGCACGGCGGCGGGGCAGCCAGTGCGCGGCAGCGGGGAACGCTCCGTGGGTTTCCGTGTCGTTGCTCGGGTGGTGACGCGCTGGGCTGCGGGAAGAGGCGGTGGATGCTGTCGGGGACGAGCGGGAGCGGGGACCCGCCGGTGCGCCCGGCGCCGCCAACCCGCCGGTTCTCGTGTCAGTGCGGCCGGGCCGGCTCAGCCATCGTCCGGGGATTTCCAGCTAAACTTGGATCAGACTGGCAGGGAAGGATAAACCCGTCATCGCCCGGGGACTCCGCCGGGAGGGTGTCACGCGTGGAGGGGCTAGCGCTGGTCCCTCTAGTATCTTTCTTTTTTAAAAAAAAAATAATTCCTGGTATTTATGTTGGCAGCCGCGTGCCTGGTTATTTTGGGAACCTGAAGCGCACGTTGGACAGGCAGGATTGTGAACAAAAGGCTCGTCCGAGCCCCGAAGGAGCGGAGCGCTGGGTTATTCCTGACGGGAGCGTGGAGCTGCGGGAGCGCGTGTGCGGGAACAGCGCCGGGCGCGGGCGCTGCCGCCGGACCGGACCGTCCGCGCTGTGCCCGGGGCAGAACGCGTGAACAAAACGCGTGCTGACTCACGCCTCCAACTGTTTTGGTTTCTTGTGCCGCGGTTAAGATCGGGGTTCAGAGCGATGGCAGGGTAAACACGGCG
>WEIU01014851.1:1616713-1700077 GCA_013389925.1 Aegithalos caudatus
GCCGGGAGGGCGGAACGCTTCCCCCGCTTATATAACGCCAGTCTTCCCCCTACTTAGCCCCGTAATCCCCGGGTAATGCCTAATGCCGGTCCCGCGGGGGGCTGCGGGGTGGCCGCTGCTCCTCCCGGAGCTTCCCCCTCTGGGCAGAGCCGATGGGGGGAAAGCAAGCTGCCGATGCGCGAGATGAACCATATGGTGCCTCCGGGAAAACGGGGAGCCGGAACGGCCTCGAACCTGCCGGTGTGGGAGCTGGGTGCTGCCCCTCCGGCATCCCCGGCACCTCCGGAGCGGGCTGCCCTGGCTCCATCCCCGGGAGGAGCTGCGTGCTCCGGAGAACGGCGGCGGAGGAAGGCGCTGAGGGTGCCCGGGGGGGAAAGCCTCGCCCCGGGGACACGGGGGAAGCCCCCCGAGCACGGGGGGGTTCCTCCGGCCAGAGTTGTTCGGTTAAGTTACACGCGAGCACCTGAAAAAAGCAGCGATCCAGCGCTGGCGCTGCCCATTTTCAGTCCTCTCTCCCTGCCATATGTTTAGAAGGGAGGGGGGGGAAATAAAAAATGCACTTTGGGAAGGATGCTCTCAGCTGGAGGAGGAGGTGGGCTGGAGGACGGGGTACAAGGAAATTCCATGTTAGGAAAGCATTAGCAAGGGGTGACTTCTAATGTTTTCCTGCCACTGACGTTGACAGTGACACACATGTGTGGGTTGATATTGGAACGTCACAGAGTTTTTAAACTCAACCAGGAAATAGTCTGTTGCTCAGGGATAAAAAACAAATAGTCTGTACTGTAAGGCAGGTAACATGCAGTTAACAGCCCTCGAGTGAGTGAAAAGCTCACAACTGAGCAGCTCAAATTTAATTCAGCTTTTTATTTTCAGAGGGATTTTTTTTTCTCTTTTACACGTGGTTTTTCAACTCTATTTTTATTCTTTTTAAGTAATACTTCAAAATCAGAAAAGCACATACTGACAGGGCTTTCTGATGGTCCCTTGTAACTAAGTATTCTGAACTGTAAAGTGTCCTGGCTTCTTTCAAAGCTCAGGTAGTTGTTAGAGGGTTTGAAGAGAGATTAGTAATTAAAGGAGGCAGTTATATTTTAAAAATTCTTTTGTGTGACTTCCTCTTAACATAGGTAGGAGTGTTTAATAAATACAATGGTTTGGGGTTGGTTTTTTTTTACTGACCCTGCAGTGAATGTTACAGTGTGGTAGCATTTGGAGATTTAAAACGGGATTAGGGAGCTATTGTTCTAGATGGTTTCTGAAGATGCAGGAAGATTTACTGGAAGAGTTCATGATCCCAGGTGTCAGGCTGACACTCTTGCCCTGACTGAAGTGGTCACTAACTTCCCTGGGTGTGACTGTAGGACAAGAATTGACTTAAGAATGGGCTTCATCAGAGAGACAAAAGTTAGGGAGGCAGAAGGAAACACAAGGGCAAGAATAACAGTAAGTAAAATCCCTGAGTCGTCCTGTAGGTTAAGTGCAGTGCAAGGCACTGGTTCCCAGTAATTTCATCAATAAATGTTCTATGTTACTTGCTACTCTGATAAAAGTCGCCTTAAAATAACTTTTTATGAGTACATAGCCATGGGAAAGTGAAGTAAATCTTGCAGAAGCTGTGACAAATGGGTTTGTCCAAACTGGGGGATGGAGTAATAGAAGGTTGAGCTCCTGAAATAGGGAGAGGGTCAGAATCCCAGGTTTTCATTGTTCCCTGGTGCTGGCTGTGTCAGCGTTTCTCAGCATTTAGGCGAAGGTGACTATAAGTTACAATTCATTAGTAATTGGTATGGTCTCCAAATAAAGATAGCTAAATCAGTTTAAATGGTGCTGGCAGCTCTCCAAGGACTCCTCTTTATATCTGACACATTTGCTGCAAACTTCTTTGAGGAACAATTAATATTGTACACTGCTATATCATCCTCTGTGGGAAGAGCAGTGATGTAACTCACTACGAAGGCTTTCTACCTGACGCTCCAGTTTGACTTGCAATGTTTAAAAAAAACAACATTTTGAACTGAAGGAAGCAGAAGACACACCAAGGCTTTGTGTTGAACTGTTTTATATCAATATTGATTTTTTAAGGGGGTTTGTGTTATAAAGAGGGAGCTTTTATCCCCCTGAGCTCTTTGGCAATTATCTTCCTGCCATAAATGTTGATATGCACATAATGGATGTAGCTAAAAAATCTCCTTATCCCAGCAGAAAAGGCTGACTGTTTGTTGGAGCAGAGAGAATGCTGAGAGTGTGAATAGACAAACCCATATGTCGCTGGTGAGAGAGATAAATGATGGACAAACAGGAGTTGGTTACTATGGATCAGCACAATAAACCAATTCCCATCATACACCTCTCTTAATAATATCCCAGTCTCAATGCCATTGACGGGTAACCTAGGTAGCACCAGTCAACTGTAAGTTTTTCAACTGTTCTTTTATACATCTCAAAGAACAGTTGGGACATTTCTGATTTTTTTCAGATGTTGAGTGCTAAAATTACGCAGAACTTCCTTCATTGCCAGGAATTTTGAAGGGGAACTTTTAGAGCACGGCTGTAAAATGCCAAATGTGCTTGGTACCACTGTGTGCTTGTAGTGAGTTTTGTGTTGTGCACCCATATAAAGGGGTTACCCTTGAAAAGGCAGTTGCTGAAAAAATATGTGATGAAACTGGTTGGGTGTATAGCACTGCCCTCATTAGGGTTGTTTCAGGATTGGACTGGCTTTTGGAAGGTACTGGAATATTATTTCGAGTGAAAATGGAAATAGAAAAATGCTGTTTAATTTTTAAAAACAGCCCTGTGGAACAGGCAGTGATCAGTACCACAATTTTAACTTTCTGTAATTCATTTCAGGGCTGCCAGCAGCTGAAGAGAAACTTTGCAAAACAGTCTGTGCTTGTATCACACTCTCTTTCCCTTGTTCTGTATTATCACTGCTAGTGCTTTGCACAGAAAATTGAAGTCTTTGTCATTTAGAGGTTTCACTTCATGCCCTTGTCTTCTGGTAGATATTTTTCATTGCAGTTGCTATGGGCTGGCCTGTTAGCTCAGCTCACAGTGAAAGTTTATCTCAGGGTGACAGCACTAAGCAGGGCTTGTGGCTCTTAGGAGGTGACTGCATGGTTTTAGAAGTCACCAGTTACACTACCAGAGAGCAGAGCAGTCAGGGCAGGATAGCTTGCAAATGCAAATGAGTTAGAAGGAGTACTTATTCCTCTTGGGAGCCCTTCTCACTGATAATACTTTTCATTTCATTAAATAGAGGAAAAAGTATTACTAAGTCATTACTTTCCTTTAAGAAGAAAATCCTTATTTTGTGCAGCATTTACTGGCCAAGTTGCAGGAGGTCTTTCAGAGCTGTTGCACCCTGGGTGAGCTGCAAGGTGTTTGTTGGGTTGGGTGTAGGAGCTGAGTACCCCCAGCTTCCTCCTTCCAGGGCTCAGCCTAGCACTTCTTTTTCATTCTGCAGTGGATGAGGCTCAGATTTGATCCAAGAATTATGGACTCAAGGATCAGTACAGACAGGGAATGGTGTACCTTCACCCTGCTCACTCTCTCCTGATGCGGGAAGTGACATGGAAGCAAAGCAGGGCTCAGTGTACCATCCCTGATGGATGAGTTTTACCTGGCTCTTGGCTCCTGTGGGGAACCTGTTGTGCCCAAAGGGAGAAGGGCAGAGGAAAAGCTTCCTCCCCTCCCTACCCACTAGCCAGCTGGGCTGGCTGGAAGCCACAGGCTGTGCCCAGGGAGTGTGGCTGGAGGCTGGATTTATTGCTTTCAGAGTAACCCAGGCGTGGGAGATGCAGCGGGATGCAGGATTTCATGTGGCCCTTTGCTGGGAGCACTGCCTCATCCCTACAATGAGCCATTGATAAGCACTGACCTGATTAAAGGGCTGCTGCTCACAGGAGGCTGGGGTGCACCCAGGGGCTGCTGGGCTGCCCAGAATTCCTCTTTGGGAATGGGTGGCCAGGCTGAGGAGGGGGAGACCAGAATTCACTGGAGTGTCCTGTGCACAGGAAGGGGTCACTCTGTGACTTGTTGAGATCCACGGTGCTTTTCCCTGAAGGGACTTGGCAGTTTTATTGATAAAGGAGTGTTACATAAGTACCCCATCAGGCATGTCCTAATTTGTTAATAATTGATGATCTGGGTAGTACAGAAATGCTGGTGGTGTTAAAGGGCTGCCACACCGCTCTGCAATCTCTGCAAGGCTCCTTGCTTGACTTTTACTTCAATTGTAATACAGGCTTTTTGCTTTTTTTCCCATTTGGTTTGGGGTTTTTAATTATTTTTAGTGATCCCATTGCAGATGCTTGTTGTGCCATCCCATTTGGTCAGGGACAGCTGGGTGCTGAGGCTGGTGCAGGCAGGATGGAGGTTCCCTCTGCAGGGCCAGGTGTTTCCTGTGGGAGTGTGTCACCCCCACACCAGGAAATCTCTTGAGTGGCAGCAGCACTAGCCCAGGGAGAAGCCCATTCCTTGCACCTTCCATCTTTGGAGGGAAGGTATCAGTGTGGTGGGAATGGAGGCAGTGGTGCCTCTGCAATTCCTGCACCAGGATTTGCCAGCCTGGGAGCCAGGATGCTCCTTGCACAGCACAGAGCAGGTGCCCTTCAGTTACCCCCCTGTTGATAACAGGCTGTGTTTGCTTGGATTTAAAACCTGGCTACTTTCACGTGCCACAGCTGGAGAGATTGGGAAAAAACATTTACCTCTGCTGACACACACACAGAGAAAAGAAATACTGGGTATCATCATCGTGATCTGGCCACCTCTTTCTTCTTGCACGGTTTTTCTTTTCTGTGTAAGTTTCTTTTTCTCTAGAATCAAGTACCTCAAAACTCTGAGCAGATTTGGGAGTCACACCAACCCCAGACCTCCCCTATTTATTGCTTTCAGAGTAACCCAGCACCTTTACTCTGTTGAGGGCAATGAAAAACCCATGTACCTGCATTAAAATCCAAAGCAGCGAGGTAACTTTCTAGTTATGTTGTGAAATCCAATGCCATTGTTGGCTTTTATTAACGTCTCGAGGTGGATTACACGGTGGTTAGCAGGCTGTTCTGCTGGGCAGGAGACTGTCTGTAATTTCAAGTGGTTGATCCTGATCAGGCAGTTCAGGCAGCTGCAGCAGCAATCCCTCGGAGCTGTAAATCACATTTGTCACAAGATCTGCCTGGTAGTATTGGCTGCTCCAAGACTTACTCCGACTTCTCAGCATTCCATCCCTTTGGTTGGATCACAGCAGTGAGGGACTTGCCAATCTTCCCTGTTCTTTGTGCCTAATTCTGAAAGACTGGCAGGCTTTATGCTCTGTTTTCTGAAGAGGGCCCAGCTTTACTAAGCTGCCTGTCTGTCAGGGATTAATTTAACCTCTAATTACTACATTTTCTTCACAGTTTGCTGCACATGAGCGTGTTGTAACAAAAGCACAAAGAAGTATGTCATTTTATTTAGCCACTACTCTGAAATTAATTTAGGGGGTACAGAGTCAGATCTGACACACTTGGTGTTAAAATAATTGTGCTGGCATTAGAATTAAAGTACATAATCTTGTTGTTTCTAATGATACAACAGTACTAGTGTAAATAGTGTTGTTAAGTCGTTAGTTATAGCCACAGTAATAGAAGTGATATCTGCTTACAGAGAAACACTCAAATAAGCATCTCAGCAGAAGTTTCCCCAAAATAATTCATGGTTTCCTCAAAATAATGGCACGGTTTCTACTTGATTCTCATCTGACATTTTGGTTCAGGATTATATATCTAAGTGTAGTTTGTTGTTTTTTTCTCAAAAGGTCTGCCAAATTGCAGCAAACAAACATTTATGATGGATTGGCCTTCTTCCAGCCTGGATAATGATTTTTGATTTTTTTTTTTTTTTTTTGGTTTTGTTTTAACATGTGGCATGATGAGAACAGTACAAAAGGCCGTATGTCCTCTTGTCCCTGCTCACAGTGACATCAGCAGTGCCACAGTTCACAGAGAGCAGCCTGCTGTCTTGAAGGAAGAGAGTGGGAAACATGGGATGGCTTTCTTCTTTTCCAATTCCATAATATTTACAGCAAAGGTGTCAGTTGTTTGTTTTCTTTTGGAAAGCTTAGGCTTGAGAAACGCAGGCTATCTCCAGTGTAGGTAAATGAAGCTAAAATGTAGCTAAAAGTTGTTGGTGTTAAATCAGAAATGTGCACCCAGCACCATGTTCATCAACTCAGAGTCAGGCTTGTTACAGTGACTTTGAAAATGTAATTTCTCATGTAATGTTGGACATGAAAAGTCATTGGTTGTGTACTGACAGTTTATTTCTAAGGGAAACTGAAGATTGGCTGTGTATTTTTGTGTCGTGCATTACAAAGCCTGGGCCCAATTCAGTAAATCTCCTTTAGTAAAAGCTGTAAGTGCATTTGATGGGAAGCTTCCCCTGAAGATTCCCCAAGGTCAGGTAGGACACAGTTACAGAGTCACACCTTGTATTTGCTTTCTCCAAAGGAGAAATAATGTGGCATCGTTATCCAGGCTTGTGAGAGCAGTGACACAGGATTGCCAAAAAGACTAATGGGAGCAAAGTGGTGATTGATTCCCTTTACAGTAGCAGATCAGATTATTTCTCTGAATTCCTTCTGCAGTTCTCTCAATTCCCACACTGTAACCAGTTACTGTAATTATTTACTCTAATTACTTCCAATCTACAAGTAAATCAAATTAAGATCAACTGATGTGAGGGATGGGGTGGTTCAGTGAGCTGGCAGTCAGGTTTGGGGATGCTCTCACTGGTCACAAGTGCCCCAGGATGGTTTGATAGCCCTGTGGAGCAAGCAGGATTTTTTGGGGATGAGTTTTCATATAGCAAGCCAAGGCCAAGTAATGTTTATTCTAGTTCCAAAGTTGTCAACTTTTTTTTTTTCAAAGGGCCTGACTATCTGTATGTATGTATTGCTGGAGGCAATTTTTGGAGTAAATAATTCCTAGGTTGTTATTTGTCCATTGTAAAATGGGAATGATGGTGCTTTACCTTTACCTTCAAACTAAGTATCCTTAAATAGTTTATAAACCATCAGTACTTGTTACCAGCTGAGATCTTTAGGGTCCTTTCAAACAGTTGGAAATTATATTCAAAATAAAGGCAGGTATATCCTACTGGAAGTGTCCCCCTTCCCCCCCTGTGAACAACAGTTTTATTTCTTTGCTTTAGCTGTAATGCCAACTCAGGTGGGTTTTTTTTTATTCCCCCCAACTTGACATTATAGTATCTTTCTTTTTGCTGAAACTTCATAATTTCATGTAGGGGTAAAGAAAATATTTAAAGACAGAAATGGCATCTACCCTCAGGCGTGTATCTTAATGTTTTATTCTCTGTCAGGGGTCTTCATAGTTTCAAGTTTTCAGCAATGGTAAAAAAGTCAATATTTTACAAAGACATTTGTAACAGTTCCAGACACACCAGAAGCTTTGTCCCCATGCATTAGTATGTAACATTTAGTATGTAAACATTTGCATTAGTTTAACAATAACTATGTATCACTCATTTCATGTGCTTATCAGGGAGGATAACGAGTATAATTTCGCTTTGCTTGGACTAGTTACTTAAAATCTTACTAGGATTTTCACAAGCCCAAATTTATATAAGGAAATAATTCCTGAATGTATTTGATATTTCAGTAACCCAGTAGATTTTGCTGTTGGTCAGGTACTTTTAAGGACTTCACTTTTTCTGTGAACTTACTTATTTTCTTAATTAATTGTGTTGGTTTAAATAAATTCACACAGAGAAAATCTCAAGTTTATACAATCTTCTAGTTAGAAATACAGTCAAAAGGTTTTGATCTCTGGCTGTCAAATGGTGACTCATTAAAAAGGAATTTTTGTTCCTCCCTTTTCAAAGGGTTACTCACTACCAAGCAGTAAATATCTAGTTTTGATGCTACTGCATTGAAATGCTTGACATTGTTGATATATTAAGCCCAAAGCCTGTAAGACTGTTTATTCACAGGCTTCATGGGGGTTTTTTTGTTTGTTTTTCTCGATTGAAGACACCCATTGGGGGATTTTCTTCAAGCTTTACCCTGTCAATTTGAGTACAGACTTCGTTTGGATTTTAATAACAGAGGGCCCTGTCCATACTTCAAGCAGTGGGTCATTCAAATTATTTTTAAAAACACATGACCAAGCAAGCACTAATTTCTTTCCAATTTTGCATTGGGCAACATTAGACAAGGACATTGGAATTCATCTAAATTTAAAAAAAAATAAATTCTTTGTCTTCCACATCAAGGGTTGTGTGCTAAGCATTTTCTAATACTGCATTGCATAAAGCTGAAAATAAATTGTACTGAAGAAAGACAGACAAAATCCAGCCCAAGGCATGCCCTTTTTTCTCCATTTCCATATTAATCTTGACTCTCTGATCCATCTCTTTTGTCTTGCTGTTCTTACCTATTCTACACATTTGATGGAAGGGCACAAAGGCATGTTTGAATCTTCCATCTCATCTCCTCTTCTTAGGAATGGATTGGCTGAATTTACATAGCATTGGGAAGATGTTTTCTTGGTTGCAGCAACACTTGTGTTTGACTTGAAGCAGAATGAGAGTGCATTTGGGCTTTTCAGTCCTTATGAGATGTGAATTTCGGTCCCTGATCCCAGGAGGTAGATCAGACTTAATTTCAAGTGAAAGTCCTGTGTCTTCAGATAACTTCCCATGTCAGTTAAAGTTCAATATTCTTGAATTCCAGAGATGTAGATGAGTCAAATCTGAAGTTTAGGGCAAGTGTGAAGGATGTAAGAGCAAATGTAGATGTTTCTTGTACTGCAGCTCTCCCCTCCCCTTCAGGGCTCCCACAGTCTGTCAGCTGTAACAGAGTGATTTGATTACTTTGTAGTGTTAAGCTAAAGGAATAAATCTGAGAGCCTTGGGAATGAGGTGCCAATCCAGCAATCAAACCCCAAACAAGTTAATAAACATGGAGCATTTCTGCTGGGTGCTGCTGCAGAAATGCTCGTTCCAGGAATGCTTGGGGCAGCCGTGGCCATGGCCCAGTCCATTAGTGTAAGTACATCCCCTCCACACACCTCCATCAACTGCAGGCTGGGGGATGACCTCCCTGTTTTGAAGGAGAAATGTGTGTTTTCTGCTGGTTATAAATTATGAAGATGTTGAATGTCTCAGGATGAACTGTTTACTGCTCACCACCTCGCTTTCCATTCTCTGCATACCTGGAGAAAGCTTGACTTAAGGAATCTGAATTGCCCTTTCTTTAAAAACATTTTGGCCTTACAAATTAGCTACAAATTTCTATTTTCCCCTTGTCATTTCTTCTCTCCCCCAGCCCATCATCCCACAAACTAGCCAGAAATAGAGCATTTCAGTGTCTATCCACAGAGGTGATTTGAAATCCAAATGACACCCTCAGACTGGTTCCTGGTGCCCACATGCCAGGGTGGGCACAGTCCAGAGTCATTTGGGAGACAGTGTACCTGGAAATGCTGTGAGCTACAGCAACAGTGGCAAGTGTTGTTTAGTAAGAAAACCTGTACTACTTGTCTGCATGGACCTGACTGTGCATGTGGGTACTTCTGCAGATAAGACCTGGATTACTTACAAAGAGCCAGCCTGTAGCTTTAATTTTATCATATCTAAGAATGGCAGTAATGGCAAACTAGCCAGGAAATGACCAATTCTGGCTGCCCACAGGGCCTCCCTGTGGAGCATCTACGTGCATGTTATTTCAGGGTATTCAGTGAGCAGCTAGTTCAGCAAATATCCATTTGTTGGTGCTCGTGCCTGGAACAGAAACAGGTACAGCCCTTTGTACAAGAATGGCAGAAAATGTGCCATTGAGTGCTTTGCCATCTGCTCCTCAAACCGTAGCAAAGCAAACTGTTAAACTTTGCATGGAGCTTAGGGCTTGATTAACTTCAATTACCATCCTGTGGTACATGTTTGCAATGCCTAGGGGATTAGCTGGCATGTATTTTCAAGAAATACACGTTCATTATTCAGAGGGGTTACGCAATAACATCCAGTGGTCATTTCCTTTCGGAGCAGAGCTGTGTCGCTGGTGTAGCCTGTTTGTTTGTGTGCTCATCCTGCTGGATCCCAGCACTGCCAGCACCAGAGGAGCTCCTCTGTGGCACTGGCTGCAGGGGCTGGTGCTGCTGCAGACACCCATGGAGAACCAGAGACCTTGGGCTGTAGAGGTGAAGAGGTCCAAAGTACGAGGAGGCAATGGTAGGGGAGAGAGAGCTGGGATGGGCTGGGATGGGCTGGGGCCAAAGGGAGGGCAAAGCCAAGGAGGCAGAGCTAAGGAAACTGGGCTGGTTTCCTTTTCATCTGGGAGATGATGGAGGCACAGCAGGTCCAGAATGGCCTCAATAAGGCTGGAATCTCTCATGTGCCTGGTCCACAAGGTCCAGCATCTCCTACGACTTCCATTCAAGCAGTAAGTGCTTCCTGTGTGCAAACTTGATCTGTGCTCCTTGGGCACTGACTTCCAGGCACTGCTTTTCTTTATTTCTGTTGTCTCTTTTAAGTTTGCACCCCTTTTTCTTCCCTTGTACTCCTCCTTCCATGCCTTTGTTGTGGTTGCTCTGCTCCTGGGATCTCACCTGGCGTCACCTTTCCAGAGGCAGGCAGAGCTGTGGCAGGGAGCAGCACAGTGAGGGCTGTGGTCAAGCAGCACTTGACCAGGGCTGTGCACTCCCCATGAGCACAGGCATGGCTGGGTTGGGTTTGTTTTGTCAGAGGGATTTTTCTTTGGGTGAGCACAGTGCTGGGGCAGCCCAGGTCTCACAGCTGCTGTTCCCTGTGCAGCTGTGGGATGTGAGCTGGTGCAAAAGTCGAGTTATGACTGCCCTGCCATCCTTATTCTGTGAATTTGCTGCTTTAGATAGAAACAGTGAGGGCAGCTTTCACCTGGCCAGCCACTGCAGGACAGCAATGCTGCATGAGCTGAGTTTGAGCTGCAGAAGTTGCTTAAGACATTAAGTAAATAACCTGGCACTTGACCCACATGGAACAGCAGAAATGCCCGGAGCAGCATTGCCAGCCTGCCCCAGGCCAGCTTTCCCTGGGCCAGCCTTCCCCAGGACAGCCTCAGGGGCATGTCTGCAGGAGACCAGTGCACCTTGCTGTGCACCAGGAACCTAGTTCAGAAGATCATCTCAGCTGCTAATTAGACATCTTTCCAAATCTCCTTCAACAGCAATTTGGGATCTTAAGGTGGTCTTGGATTCTGTGAACCGAACACGGTAATGTTCTCTTTTACAGCTGGTTCTGAAGCATTGTAGCTTCCCTAAAGTAAGGAGATGTAATTCAGTGTTTATAAAGGCAGACAGGAAAGTAAAAGACTCTTTGGTTCTCTCTGAGAGCTTTTTCAAATGTAGAAAGAATGAGTCACTCGACATTTCATTACTGAATAGGAGCTGATTTACAAGTGCGTATGCCCCGAGATGAATGTCGGTGGATGAACTCCAATAGTTTTCCTCCATGACCATGCTGTAAATGGGCTTCAGCCAGTTTGATGTAATTCATTCTGTGGCACTGTGCTGTCTTTTGAAATGGAAGCATCATCCTTCTTATGATCTTCTGAATGCTAGAAAGCCGATTAACATGGGAATTCCTGATTAGCTTTAATTCAGCTCTACTACTCCAAGAAAGCATAGTTCCTGAACTGCACAAAGAAAGCCTCTTCAAGCACGGATCCAAATCAGTGTGCTGAAGATCCTGTTGGTAGGTGTGGTGACTGTGATTAATATTTACTTGATGTCTTTCATCTTCCAAGTGCTTTACACAGAACGAGCATTTCATCTTCACGAAAGACGTACGAGTTAGGTGAAGTCAGTTTTATTCCCTCAGCTTTATTAATGAAGGCAGGGAAACGGAAGCAAAGAGATTAAAGTGGTTTGGTCACGGTTACAAAGAAGGCCAGCCCTGAAACTGTGTAATTTCATGTTTCTATTTCTGAGTCCAGACTAATGTCTCTTCCTGGTAAGAACAAGCAGCAGGACAGACTTTGGAGTAAGAACATCATAAGAATTCAGGCATCACTTAGGCTGGTGCCCTGCCAGCCTGTTCTCCTCCCTCCTCCCTTACAGAAGCATTCCCACAGGTTGCCACTTGAGTTGCAAGGCATCCATGGATCTTTTCTTAAGCTGATAAAATGGCCCAGTTTAGTCACTGGTCTGGTTGGACATCTGAGAAATAAGTGTGTGTTGAGATTTCTGGAATAAAAGAGTCTCTGCTGAAGTGAGTGTGATGAGATGCATGTATAATTTTAATCAATTCAATGGCTTACTGCATTAGAAAGTGCTTAAATTGCATTGTTGAATTTTAAGCATGGAGGTGGTCTCATTAATCTGGAAAAATTACTTGTTTACCTTTGGTTTGGATAGGGCCACTCAGAGATCTCTGTTTAAGTATACACTGAAGTTTATTGCCAAATCAGGGCCCTGGTTTGCAGCAAGGGCCATGTCACCCTGAACTGCAGACTGGCAGGGAGCCTGTTGAGGGCCCAAAGGTAGATTTTGGTTAAAGAGCTCCCTATCAAGATGAGTCAGTGGACAAAGCTCAACATCTGAGAAAGTTCTTGTCTGAGAAGGCATCTGATCTTCTGAAAGAGAAGCCTCCCTGGTAGATGCATGTGAGCTGTGTGCATCCTCAATCTGGTTGTGCAGCTGGTTGACTGTAATGGAAACCCTCACCTGGGAGGCTCCCCTGGGAGCCTTCCTCCTTCTGTGTGGGGAAAAGCAATTGTCTTTTAGTTCCTCCAGTCCTACCTTCAAGAAGAAAAAGAAAAGATGCCCTTGCCTGAAACTGAAATCCACTCAGAGACGGCGAAGCCATAGAAGCCACTTAATTCTGTCCAGATTTGACTGTAAATTGAGCCTCCTGTTTCACACAGAATAACGATTTTAATGCTGCAGTGAGGAGTCACAGAGTGAGAGAAGGGAAGCAGGAGAGAGGAGCAGTGCAGCCCCTCTCCCCTCGTAAGGCCATGGTTCAAAATGCTTAATTAGTTGTTTCAAACCCGTGGCTCTTCTCCTTTGAGGCAGGAACGATGTATCAGCAAAAGCTGACCAAATTGATGTAGCAAATCAATTCTATGGTAATCCGTTTATTTAAACTTTGGTGCTTAAATTTATAAGCTCTCCTCGAGTGTGCCTGTGCTGCCGTTCATTAGCCCGTATTCTTTTATGCTCTTGCTCGGAGGTTTGTGCTGCAGATAGCAAAATGGCCAGGGCATGCCACTCGAAACTGCCTCCAAATGTAATTCAAGCAGGTCTGCAATAATAGTGCTAAAAGAAGAGCTATTTAGCGGCGTTATTAATGGGCAAAGAGTTCAGGCAGGATTATGAAAAAGTAAATTTTTATTAAGAGTGGAGGAGCTAGAAGAATGGACTGATTGCCCTGAGTCCTCGGGGCCCTTGAGCAATCAATTTCCCTTTCTAGTATTCAGTTACTTGCTAATTGTATTGATTTTTATCAAATATGTGTACAAATCAATTTTATATTTTAGTGCTATTAAAAGCTTCCTTCCTTCCTTGCAGGCAGTGCTGCTCTGATCATTCTCATTGTCTTCCTTTATTTTAATGCTTTTATCCTAATGCATATTTTCGTTAGGACATGCATGTTTTTCTTTAGGACATCGAACTAGGTTAGGATTTTACCTCGATGCTCAGGGGTGGAGCAAATAGTTGTCAATCAGGCCAAACCTCTGTGTAGTCAGTGGAACTGTCTGCTTAAGGAAAAATTGCAGGAAAGGGATGTGTGGTGTCATAAAATGGGTGGGTGCAAGTGACCACACAGAGTGACCCCCTGAAGAACAGGAAGCACGGCTGCCACAGGATGGGGATTGTGCTGCAGACAGCTTGTAATGAGAAACAGAGGGGATAAACTCTGAGCATGATGCACTCCTACTGAGTAAAGGGGGAAATGAATCCTGGGTGAGAAAAATGAAACTCCTTTTTTGTTAGGATGACCCTCATTGCTGCTGCAAACCATGTCACTTAGGCACTTCAAGTGAAGTGGATGCTGGAGACGTCTCTGAGCAGAGTGGATGTATTGAGCTCTGAACAAAATTCTCCATTTGTGTTTGTTTATGCCCATGGCGATTCAAATTGTTCCTGTCAGAGGTACCTGTTTTGTGAGACAGCACAGGCTTGTGCTCTCCCTTTAATGTGAGCCAAGCAGTTTGGGTTTGGGGAGAATCTCTCTGGCTGTGTGTGAGCCTGAGACATGGACTCTCATAATTTAAATGTTTGGTGCGTGTACAGCACTGCCAGAGATGGTGGGGAGACTTTGGACTTTTAATGATGTGAGCAACAGTTACAAGAACAAGGGGAGTTAGCACTCTGCTTTTCCACTTGTCTCTGACTTAATATTAAAACTGGAGAGTTGATGGTGGTGTGTTTTCCGCTCTTATGCCCAGGCACTTTAACAAAATACTTTTATACTTTTCCTCAGGAAGGAAGAGATGCATTAGCAAGTATTTGGGTGTATACACATGTAAAAACACACCTTACATTAAATCATCTAAAACAGCAGTACATGGAGCATTTCATATTTTACGTGGGTCACTCTGCTCTTTTTGATTATGTTCCCCTCCCTGGTTCCTGATGTTTCTTCATCTCACAGCAAACCCAGCTGTCTCAGCCTCTTCTCCCTGCCAGTTGCTGCACCCAAAGGCACAGACCCAAACCCTCCTGCCTCATCCAATGGCATAAAGGACCAGGATGCTGGTTCCCCAGGATCCCCCAGACAGGAGCTCAGTGGGGAGCAGGCATCCTTTGTGCCCCATCACACATTTCTGCTGCACTCCCCAGCTGCCACTGTGGCTTTTCCTGCCACTTTTGGGATGCTCGGTATATTCAGACTCCACCATCACCACTATAATGTTTTAGAAGCTGCTTAGGAGAAACCAGTCACCTTGTGCTTTGGTGTGTGTGTGCACAGAGAGTTCCCTGCCTGCATTCCCAGCTGGAGTGGGGGCACAGATCCCTGCCCAAGGAGCGGGGCTGTGCGGGGCAGGAGGAGCACGTTTTGGTCATTAGGTTTGTACAGCACCTCTCGTACAAGAAATCCCAGCCCGGGTAAGCCGTGTGAGAGGTCATTATAACACCGAGAAGATAAATGCACCGGTTCTGCTGGAGGCTGTCCTCGGGCTGTTTGTTGTGTGTCTCTAACACTGTCACTACATCACACACTTCCTCGATCTCCGTATTACCCTACAAGCCTGTCTAATGGGATCCTCTGCTGCTGATTCCAGCTTACCCTGACCTACTTCTTTCTTGTGTCCCAGCAAGCTGTCAGGAGCTATCAGAGCACTGGGAGCTGAAATAAACACTCACTGAGGGGAAAAGCAAGGCTGTCTCTAGTGAATTTAATTAGCTTTGTTTAACTGGCTTGTTTGCTTTGTAAATCACATCATTTTTAGTCAAATTTAAGGGATAAAAAAAAATCTGTAATTAAAATCAAATGATGCACGACCTTATTAAAAGTCAAGGGTTTTAGAAGTTCTGTACAAAAAGTCGTTTAGTTGGTAACACATTTGCAGCGCTCTGAATATTTTAGGGAGAACAGGGATGAAACTGAGGTTCTTTTTGGGTTTAGGATCTTTCTTCAGTCTGGAAGGAGATGGGGGCTTTTTGAATCGTTACCTTTACCTTTTCCTGAATATGGGCTAAAAAAATCACTTAGGTCTTTTTATCAACATTGCAAGCTTGCTGCATAAAATTTTAGAATCCAAATAAAGATTCTTACTGTTCCTTTCTTTCCTGTAGCCTAAGCATCAGTATATTGTGCATAGTTTGAATCCTTGCTGTTGTGTGAGGCCGTGGTGTAAATCCTGGCTTCCCCTTGCATGTCTGTTGCATTTTTGAGTGTTGGAACTGAAGTCATTGTAATTTTGACTCTGCCAGACAAATGAAGCACTGACTAGGCAAGTCATCACCAGGTTGAATTTGAAAGTGCTTAGAGTGTTTTTATCAGACAATACATTTTGTCTTTCAGGTGCTTTACTATATTTCAGTGTGGCACATACTTCTTCTAACAGCTGATGTTCTTGCTCTTGTCAGTGTAGGGTCTAATCCTCTTGCTGTTGAAAATGATAAAAGCCCTATGAATTCCTAATATGTCTTATCAAAATCTGGCTCAAGTATAAAATGTCTGACCCCAACTTCTGATTCTTCTTCAGCAGAAATATGTTTCTGCCTTGCACCACGCGTGCATATTGATAGAGCCTCCTGAGCACGTGGCTTACAGAGATACCCTCATCCTTGTGCTGAGCTGCAGCATGAACAGAAAAGGATTAAAGGACCACTGAGAAATAAATGGGTATGCATGAACTTGCAGTCTGAGAAACAGTAAAATATGGGATAAAACTACTACCCAGGAGTACGAGAGGAATTAAAAATCTTTTCCACAAAGGTGCAGAACTTCTTTGAGTCTTTTGAAAAGGATGTAAGATTGGCTAACCTGTAGTACTGCACTGAGAATTACTCGTGGTAATGATTTCATTGAGGAGTAAAATGAGCAGCCTGATTGCTCAATGACTTCTGAGTAACTCACTGACTGAAGGATCACTGTCAGGTTTCAGGGAAGGAAAAGAGAAATGTTCTTTTCTCAGTGGGGGTTTTGGAGGTCCCTTGGCCCCGTTGGAACACGTGGTGCTGGAAGCTCTCTGCTGTGCCAGGAGTGGAAGTTGTATGGAAGCCTTACAAAAAGAGGCACAGAGAGAAACTTCAGTGGCTTGAGAAAATTGAATTGGAACAAGAATATCCAGGTGAGGGGGGTAACTGAGCACCAAGTGGTTGAAGTCAAGTTGAAGACCAAGTTTGTGGTCTTTCAGCAGCAGGGAATGAGGCAAGGAAAGCTGAGACATCCCAGTTCAATTCCAATATCTTCCATGACTCCAGTGAACAGAGAACAGAAAATTTGAGGTATTATAACTTCAGAAACTTCGCTCACATTCTGTGGCTTTACTGGATCCTGTATATATCCCTTGTGGATTCAGGTCTGAACTATTTTTGGCATCTGCAGCTGAGCTGTGTAGAGTGGGAGGACTACAAGTGCTGCTCCTGGGTCATCACTCCAGAGAAAGTGGCTGAGGTGCATATTGTGGAGCTTTTATCACAGGCATGGAAGCAGACACCTTTTATAATCTGGTCCAGTGTGAATAGCAAGAAAAATTTATACCCTTGATACCCTATTGAGAGGTGAGTGGTGGAGCAGGGAGGTAGGAGGGGGCTAAAGCTAAATAAATGCTCATTTGGACCATTAGCTGCTGAGTGGTGCTCACTGCAGCTGAGAGCTGGGTGTGAGGACAAGGAGACCTCAGCACACTGTGGGAAAGTGGGAATTTCGTGTGTTTAGCAACAAAGGTGATGAATGGCTGTGTGCCTGTCATCCCTGCCACAGCTCCAGCATCCCTCCATTCATCTCCTGCTGCAGGAGGAGGGGAGCAGGAGAGGGATTCCTGTGCTCCTGGTGGGAATCAGGGACCTGTCCCAGCACCTCCCTTTGCACTTAGAAAAGTGCCTGGTGTGCTCTGGGCACTGCTGTAGCATGAATAATAAACATTTAATTCCTAGCTGCTCATATCTGGCTGTGGTTCTGTTCGGTGATGCTTTGCTTAGAGGACACAAAAAGGGACAAATGTTCATAGGGCTTGAGTCGTTTAACTTAAATCAACCTCCTCCTACCCACTATTGACAGATCAAGAGAAGCAATGAGGCATGTTTAATTACACATGCACTCAGTTTACAATTAGTCTGCAGACTGATTTTTTTTTTCCTTTTTTTTTTTTTTTTTTTTTTTTTCTNTTTTTTTTTTTTCTCCTGACACCCTAAGGAAAAATTGGGTCCTACAAGAGGTTTTACTGAATGTAAGAGGAGCAGGGCTGCAGTGGCTTTTTGTTTTTGATGTTTTCCTTTTTAAATTTAAGTGGAATATCTTCTAGGTCAAATGATTTAATCTGATGCTCTAATGTGACAGGGTTTAGCAATCCTTCTGCTCCCCTTCTGCTTGTAATAAGTGACAAAAATATGGCTTCTCGCTTGATAAATGGGTTAACAGTATTCACAAGGCAGGTAATAGAAATCCATATTAATAGGTGGAAATTGGCTCTTGATGCCAGGCAGGAGAGTCTAATGAAAGTATTATTGTTTTAGCTTCCAGCTCCTTTGGAAGCTGAAAGGTAAATGCCCGTATTATGTTCTTATTACCTATTTATCACACCATATAGCTGAGTGGATATTTATTAAATTACATTCACGTTTAATGCCTGTTTGTATATTTTTCACTCAACGTGTTCTCAAAGGAAATTCTCTGGAAGTGTTTCAGAAATGCACAACTATTTTCCCATTCTCTTTTTGTAATGTAAACCCATTGTTGCCAACTGTCAATATACAATTGGCTTGGAAATTAAATTGTTTCCTGCTAAGCTGTAAGAACCAGCTAATCCTGCTCTATTTAATTTAGGAAATAAATATTTAAAAATCTGAAAACACATGGTATTTTGGGTAGTGTTGATTCTATTTTAGTCTTTGAAAATACCCAGGATCCCAAGAGTTGGGCTTACCTATTTTCAGCTTTAATTTAGCATTAAATTGCTTCATCAGGGATTTTATATATGACCTTCTGTATGTTTGTGATTCTTTTGAGAATATTTAAAATAGTACTGAATACCATCAAAGATAAGAAATTAGGAGCCTGTTTATTAATACACCTACTTATCATGCTTCTCCAGTTTTTACATTCTTATTTTCTTCTTAAGCAGCACTTTCAATTAATTCCATCTAGATTAAAAGGAAAACAAAAGAAAAAGAGGAAAACTAAAAGAGCCAAAACTAAAGCCAAAAACCCAGCACAGCTCAAGTATTCCCACATAGCTTTGACCTGGAGGGTGCTGGGATCTCAAGGGCTTTTCTGTACATCCTGAGAGGCAAAAATAACATAAAGGAAGGTGGGCTTGCATTTTCTTCCCCCATATTATTTGCAGTTTTCAGAGCTCTGTGGCTGTGGTGCAGCACTGGGGGTGATGCAGGGAGTCAGGTGAGGACCAGGGCTGATGTCCAAAGGCTCCTGGTTTTGTGTGTGCCTTGTCCAGCAGAGTCACCACCTCCTTCCTGAGCCAGCATCCTGTACTCACACAGCAAGAGGGATGCCCTGCTGGAATTCTGTGCCAGTTGATTTAAGCAATCCCAGACAGGAGGTTTGACTCCCATCCTTACCCTGGGAAATCACCATAATGTGTGGAAATCTGAGGAGTGTATCCTTCTCCCAATACCTGGGCTTGGTGCAGGCAGCTCCTGTGCTCACACAGAGCCTCAACAGCTCTCAGAGCATCCTGGCCAGGCATGAAACAGCTCAGGTGAAATGCAAGGGCTCCCACCCATGGAATCCTGCTGGGGGATCAGCCTGTAAGGTCTGGACTTAGATATTACAAGAAGACCAAGTGGGTTTTTGTTTGTTTGTTTGTTTGTTTTTATTTATTTAGAGGCTTTGATAGCTCTTGTCTGCTTGAATTTCAATTTCAGTGGAATATTGTATTGTATTGATCCATCAATATTGTATTGATCCATCAGTGCAATCTGTTAAATACTGCTATTTGAGCCACTCTGGCTTGTTTATATTAAGGATAAAAAAGTAACCCAGAGCTGCTGCACACATTGCAGCTCTCTGCAGTGTGGGCAATAATGCAAACACTCCTGCAACAAGCAAGTTAATCACTTTATCACTTTTATTACAATTTAGCTGCCACTGTCCTTTAAAGACCTAATCTTTGTCATTAGTGGTTGCAACAATGCCCAGTGAACATACTTTGAAGTGAGAGAGACTGGGAAAAAAAACCTATATAAAAGAATACCATGTTGTGCTTCACTTAGTACTGATTTACATTATTAATGTAAGAGAACAATTCAGAAAACAGTTGTCATCATGCTACCATTTTTTAATAGTCTAGAGAGAAACAACAAGTCAGTCTTCTGGGGTAAGTGGGGCATATGAGCAAGTAGCAGTTCAAGGAAATTTTAGCAGGTTTATTGGGTTTTGAAACTTTAGGCATCTTGGATCAGCAAATATTTTTAATGTTTTAAGAGCCATTGCAAGCTCCTCCTTAGGTTTTGTATATATAAAAATATATATAGACCCAGAAGTTTATATATATGAGTGTATGTATATGTAGAGATGTAGAGAAACTCCCATCTCTGTTAAGCATTGTAGTTGTCATGGGAATAAGCTCTTCAAACTGTTATTATTTCAGTTTTAATAATCTTAAGTCCTTTTTCAGTACCTGCAGCTCTGCTTTACCTTTGTGTTCACTCAATGTGATGAAGACTCTATGGACTAATTAGTTTCATTTCTGCTTATGGCTGATATCTGATAGTTTTCATTCTTTTGGCTTCTCAGATCTTGGTCAATGCTCTGGTGTGTTTGCTGTCAGCCCTGCAGGGAATGGTTGTTCTCTCTTCTGTACCCCAATAACACATATTGCAGCACTGCACTGGTTCCCTTTTTTTGTAACACCTTTAAAATGTGGCTCTGTTTGAGGCAGGATTTCATAAATCACATTGATAGAAAAGTTGCACTGGGTCCTTTTTCATGTAGTGTGACAGTACCACAGAATTTATAGCATTGCAACTTATCTGAGAGACACCCATAGTAACACTGGGATTTTCTGACCTGCCTGAATTTCTCTCCTCATTCCAGGCATCTGTAACTATGCCTGACTGTTAATTTTTTGTTTAATGATGTTCTTTACGATGAAATTTTTCCAATTGGTGTGTGCTTGGACAAGCCTTTAATAAGATTTTTTTATTCTCATGATTTATTATCTTACTCTCCAACAGTTTGAGCTTATTGGAGTTAATTTTGAGTTTGGATTCTGTCCTTGGAAGTCAACACGAGGTGCTTAACACAAAGCAGGGATCTTGTAGATCCTACAGCAACACGAAAGCAGCTTGTGGCACTGCAAACAACAGCAAAAGCACTCACAGGTTTAATATGTTTGGATAGGAAATGCCCAAGAAAATGCATTTCTGAGCCCAGCGTTGTTTGTTAAGTCACAGTGACGCACAGCCAAGGGCCTGAGGAAAAGTTCAGGAGCTGCAGAGAGCGAGGAGGAGCTCACCAGTGGAACATTTCTGTGCAGAATTTGTGGGCTGTTTATTGATTGCTCAGGTCATTGGTGAAAGGTCAACAGCTCTGCTGTGTCGGCAGATAAAGACAGAGGAATGGCATGTTGAGGTCACGTTGGAAAGGAATTCAGTCACGCTAAAGGAAGAATCTTTTTAAAGCTTTATTTACTCAAAAAGGGTTGTGAGGTATTGAGCTTGCACATTTATGACCCTTCAGTGTAAGATTAAGAAATCTTATTCTCGGCTTTCCCTGGGAGTTTTCCCCTTCCCTTTACAATCTGCTTTTAAGAGTTGAACAATTTTTAGCTCACTGATTAATTCCTTGCTCCTGATTTTGTGTCTGGCAAAGATTAGAAGAATATTTCCTTGTGCAAAGGAACACCGGTGGTTTTTTTCTGAATAACCAAATTTTGAAGCTATTATACCCTATGGTTAATTTATTTTATTGTTACCTCCAAGTGCCTGTAGAGTGCTGAGCCCTGTTTGTGTTTATTGTGCTTTGCTTTTAGCCTGGATGAAGGTAACTACTGAGTGGCAGGGCTGAGATTTAACACATCTGAAAGGTGAACTGTTCAGGGCAGAATTTAAATCAGGAGGACTCTTGTCTGAACAAGGCAGTGCCACTGCTCATCAGCTGCCTGTGCTGGGATTTAGGCAGGCAGGGTGAAAACAATCCTTCTCATTTTATTTACCTCCATTAGCAGCCAATTTAAATGAACGCTAATAGGCCATTATTGCACTTTAGAAAAAGGGTGCTTATACAAACACTTAAATTCAGGGTTTTAACTAATCCAGTGCAGATTTGTTTTGCAGTAAGCTGTAAGTAGATGGGGAGCTGTTTTCCAGATTTGGGGACCAAAACATCTGTCAGTAAGCATGGTATTCTCTCTAATGCAAAGTCCTGCTCCAGACACAAAGTGGGTGGCAAAGAGCACATTTGTTTCTTTAGTCAGGTTGGGCACAAAGGCAATAAGTGAATAGGGTCTGCCTGTATAGAAGATGTGAGAAAAGGTTTGTATGTTGGAGACAGTGTTGCTGTGACTGATGATTTTAATATTGTCACTTAGTCTGGGCTTCTAAACTCCCAAATTACAATTTTTTTTTTTAAATCCCTGTCTCTTTCTTCAGTGACTCAAAGCTCCCGAGTTTACGATCAGGGTAGATTTTTTAATATTTTAGTATTAAAACTAATAAATCCTTCCTTTTAGATCTGCCAGGACTGCTCAGGTAGTTTGCTTCCCCCCTCCAACCTCGATGCAAAGCACTCTGTAAAGGTAAACGTGTGTGGCAATACTACAATTCATCACAGATTTTCTGAATACTAGAGAAGAGTTATGTTAGACCAAAAATGACTGTGATAAAAAACAGTAAAAATTAATAACTAATTTTTTATTTAATTTATTAAGAAAAAAAAAAAGGAGTCTCAAAGATGAAATGAATACACTGCAACTTGCCTGTAGTTGCTGAATCACATCCTGCTCCATCCAGAAGTAACTACATGTTGGCATCTAAATGGCTGTTGAGTCACCTCTGCAATATGAACTGGTGATTTACATTCATACACCAGAAAAGTGTCTCTGTGTAATAGTGAAAAAAAACCACCAAACAAACAAACAAACAAACAAAAAAACCCAAACTGGTTTTTACCAGAGGATGTCCCAGAGGAAAAATCTCTGGATGGGGTTGGGTTAAGATTTCTATTGACAGCAGATAGGAAAAAAGGGACTTGCAGGGAGAAGTGAGGAGGTGCCAATTCCCAGCTGCAGTGATGGCCAGGAGCACATCCAGGAGCTGGAGGTGCAGGAGCCACAGCTCCCTCCTTCTCCTCCATGCACGCTCCCAAACCCTAAAGCAGAGCCTGGGGAGCAGCCTCCTGCAGCTGCTGGCACAGCAAGGTGCCAGCCCTGTGCCCAGAACACCCTGACTGTGTTTTCTGTGTGTGTGCCCTCCCTGGGCAGAGAATCAGCCCTTTGTCTCAACAACTCCTTTCTCCTTCTCTTTTCTTTCTCAAGTTTGCTGTTGGTGGCTGGGAAGCAGGGAGGGGAGTGGGGGAAAGGGAGGGGGAAGCCTGCAAAGATGAAGCAGCTCATGAAAAGAAAGCTGCTGAATGGGCAGATTGTTTTATCTGGATGAGTTTTGTGTTCCTGACTGTGTTGCAAGGGAAGGTACAGTACAAACAGTGTTCTGGCTCACACACTCCTGCTTCAGCCAGGAGATCACTCTTTCTCCTGCTGCTGCTCAAAAGCCCTGAGCCTGTGTTATCTTTTTTCCCCCTCCCCCTGAAGGTATCTGTTTGCTGCTGATGGCATTTCTGTTTAGCAAGGGTTGTGTTTACACTGTGAGAAATGGGAATTTGTCTGGAGGATTCTGTGCACCCCCTCAAAGTGGCATTTCCTATGGCCACTGACTCCAAAGGGTCCTTGTTCCCAGCCTCGTGTGCTCAGCAGCCTGGGAAAAAAGCCCTGGAAAGCTCAGGATAAAACATCTAAGTGAGCTTCAGGAGGAAATGTGGAATCCCTTGGAGTGGGGATTGCCTTCATTGCCTGAATCTCCTCCTGCTTCTCTCTTCTTCCATCAGAAAACTTCAGGAGCAGCTGAGGCTCTCTCAGCTGGTGGTTGCTTTGGTTGCCCATGTAATCCCAGGCTCCAAGAGGAGCTGTGGTGATGGTCTTTGAAATGAAGAGGTGGCCTCTGGGTTATTAAAGGTCATCAGGCATCTGCTACGAGCTGAAGGGATTTTGTGCAAGCAAAAGAGCAAAAAGGGTGTATGGGTTTTAAGGGAAGAAAAGAAGAGGAAAAAATTTTAAAGGAAGAAAAGAAGAGGGGAAAAAAATTGATGGTAAGTTTGTGCTTCAGGTTCAACATGGCAGGGAGGGACAGGAGGTGGGATGTGTGTGTCCAGGCAAAATAATCCTGATTAAATAAGCCCTGTGGATTCAGAGCCCTTGAAAAGAAAATTCCTCCCTAATGCAGCTGGTTTGGTTTTTTCTCATCCTGAACTGTGTCAGTGAGACACTGAAACCCTCATCAGTGGAGGGGGGAGGGAAATGGTGCTGCTGGCCTCTTCTGTGCTGAAACTGTAATTTAAGAATGAGGGAAATTTTAGGGCTGCTGGAAGTTTCCTGGTGTTTCATCTGAGAATAAAGTGCTAATGCATCCCCCCAGTGAAAGGTAGGAAGCCAGTGAGCAGGACTCTCCTCAAACACAATGCCTCTATCTTGCTCTGTTATGCCACAAAGGAGTGGCTTGCTTAATCTCTGAAATTAATAGAGCAGAGAGGAAATGGCTCTTAAAGAGATGTGTGTCTGCTTCCTTCCTGTGCAGAGCACAGGGAGCCTGGGGCGCCCAGGCAATGTCATTTCACATAACTAGAGGGCTCTTCTTATAAAGGACAATTACAGTAAGTCTAGCAAGGCTGGGATTTTTCACTTTTCAAGGGTTTTTTCCCTGCTAGGGTGGCGGGGATTTTTTTTTTTTGTTTAAAACCTGGGATATTATTTTGGTGGGAGATGATGCTGTGAGAGTTTGTCCCACATTTGCTTTCTCAAGAGATTTTTTTTTTTTTTGGGAGGGGGTGGGGGAAAAGGGGGGGATGTCTGCCTGTTGTTTAGTGACACCAGAGAAACCAGGCTGCTGCTCCATTCCCTGCCACTCTCAGTACAACAGCCTAAATGTGTTTTGAGCTCTTGTCCTAGGAGAATGTCAGTTCAACCAGAATTAACGGAGTGTATTCTGGTAGAACAGCTCCTTTTTCACACTGTGTTGGCCCTTTACAGCAGTGTGTTACTCTTGGTGTGAAGCCAAATTGACTGATAAGCAATGCACTAGATTTTCCTGCACGTGGTCCAGGCTTTTTGCATCTCTACAAACATTTTTAGCTTCAGGAAAAAGGTCTAGTGCTCACAAAACTAAACCCCACCTAGCTACTGTCACTTCTGAGGGAGGGAGAGAGAAAAGTTGGCTTGCCAGGAAGCCTTCAGGATTTTTGAAATGCTTCAGGGGGAAAGTTGGGAAGACCAGGAAGGGCTCCTGGATACTGTGCTGCCCCCAGCCCATTTGATTTGGGACAGGGGGATGCTGCCCAGCACATTTCAGAACCAATTTTAGTTGGGCAGATGATGCTTTGCTCTGCTTCCATTCCTTAACTTTTGTTGATAATTTATGTGTGATTCTGCACAGTAGAAATATACCTCCAACTCTGCATTTGAAACTGCTGTGTGGAGTGGCAGAACATCATCCAGCCGTGCTGTGTGCCTTGTGCATTTATTCAAAAGAAGGGGTGTGTGGATTGTGTGGGTTTTGAGTCACAGTCAGGGGGAATCTGTAACAAAAAGGCTATCTGTAAAGTGCAGGACAGTTTGTTCCCTCCTAGCAACATGATGTGTTTTACATATGAACAATAGTAGGGTTGCTTTGCTGAAAATGTGGTTTTGATATTAAGATTATCAGTGCTGCCACCCCTTGTCCCTCATTTATTATGGGACTCACTGCAGCAAAACTGCCAAGTTCTGGGTGCTTTTTCAGCTTTCATTCAGCTGCATGATTTGTAATGACTGTGGTGAGCTGGGGAAAGGAGGAAGTCTAAATTTGGGCAGTTGTGCATCTATCTGCAGCTAACGAGGCATCTAATTTCTATGCAAATCTGATGCAGCTTTAACAGAGCCCTGGCTGTAAGTTCAAGTATTCTGTACTATTTTTCAGTATTTTTCTGCACCTTTGCCACTGCCAATGTTTTAAGCTCCATCTGTTTCGGATTTTATTTATCCAAAAGATGAGGTGGAGAATTGGCTGCTGTCAGTGCTGCTCACCAGTGGTGGGGAGAGCTCAGCAACCTTTGGCTGCCTGACCCCACATTACCCATGGCTGCTCTAACCAGGTACTGGAAATATTCTGTGGGGATTGTATTGTTGCAGTGTCCTTTCTCTTTTGATGCCTATTCAGGCTACATCCATGTCCCAACCATCACTTTAGTGCCCTGCACAAAATTCCCCTTCCTTTTAGCTTCACAGTCTTGGGGGCAGCTCTTCTCCTGGTTTCAGGCAGGTACCCAGCCCCAAATATTGTGACCTTGTCTGTCTTGTCAAGGAATTATTGTGCTCCACACAATCCTGCCTGAGAAGGCAGCACAGCACAAGGTGGGATGGCTACAGTTTAAAATAGAAGATGGCATAATGAAGTTCTTAGGCTAAATGCCAGTGTAAAATTAGCATTTAACTTCCCCCTTAGAATTTGCCTGTTAATTAGGTATCACTGTCTATATTGGAGTCATTTTTAGAAGTTGTTACAGAAATATTAACATGACTGAAATACATTGCATGAAATTATATTGTGCATCAAAGTTTTCTCCTGGTGGGGGCTTAGATCATCCAGCCTAGCTGGGAATGGTATTATTTTACTTGTTCTATTATAGACATCTAGACACATACACAGCCCTCAGACTTAAAGGAATGTGTCTGCAAGGTAAAATAATAAGCATATACCAGACAGTCCACAGGATTAGAAGGCTATTTAAATGAGAAGAAAAAGTGGGGGGCAGAGATGAGAGGGGAAGGAATTCTATGCCTTGTAACAATGCCCTATTTCACCTTCCAGCTAGGACTTCTCAAACTGGACCAGGGCACTGGACTTTTCCTTCTGAACCTATCAACCTATAAAGCCAGGTTTTAGCAGGTTGGAGAGAGGATTTCCATTACATCCTTTCTTTGAACTTTTCTTTTTTTTTAATAACTCTTAATGCAGTGCCATTCATGCATTTTGATATCAAGTTTCACCAACTTGCAAAACGTTTCTCTTCTGGATGTTTTCCCCAAAATAGATACATAGATTGTGGCACTAAGCTGATGGTGTTGGGCTTCCCTCTGCTCCAGGACCTTTCTGAAATCCTGGAAAAGTCTGGGGTCCAGTGTGTGCAGGGCTGCCAGTTCTTGCAATGCCTCCCATTCCCATGTTGTCTTTCCAGATGTGGGTCCCATCCAGCTGGCCTATAATAGCTCTGCCCATTCCTTTTCCCCAGCTCTGTTTCTTTTTTTCCTCCTAAGCATCCCAGAGTTGGAGGGATGCAGGCTCTGGGGTCCAATGCCATGCACCACAGGAGTACCAGAAGGCAGGTAATTTGCATTTTAATAACTCCCTCATTATGTATTTGTCTGATCCTGTCAATATTTTGCATTTTTTAAACTTTGCTGACTGCAGACACTGTGGGCTATCAAGTCAATAATTAGATTGCCTTATTTTCAACCCCTCAGTTATAAATTAGAGCAGCCCAATTCTGTGTCTGGAGAGCAGCTGGCCTGTAAGTGAAAGGCAAAAGATTTGAGGAGAGCATTGCACACGGATTTGCTGCTGTTGGGAATGCCTTTGGGAACATACTTACAGCAGTGGGGAGAAGGTCAGTCCTTTTTCAGAAATTAAAATTACAGAAATTAAATCTTCATCACAGGACACAGCATCACCTTGCCTGTCAGGTGAGTGTGGTTCTTCCCACACCAAGCAGGAGGGTTGTAAACCTCACCTTGATTTTATTCCACCTGCCTAATGAGGTGGGGTGCTTTGTTTCACCTAAAGCCTGAGCTAATGGCAGAAGCATTAAATGCAAATTGCACCTCGAGGTCCCCCCTTGAATCACACAGCACAGCTTGTACTGCCACTGATGCTGGGTTTATCTCAATTGTTGTCTAAGGCTTTGGAATTGTAAATGTTTGTGTTAAAGGTGTACTTTCTCTTCCTTGTAGTGCAGTTATTTGTATTGCACGTGGGGTTTGAAAGAAGTCAAATATGGAGAGTGCAGAAACAATAAAATCTGTATTCATGTCTGGATGCACACGTGTTTGGAAGGTGAGGGTGAGTGCTGGTGTTGCTGTAAAAGATGTGGAGATCATTTCATCCTCAAAAGAGCAAACTGTGAGTGGATACACAGATAAATGCCCACTGAAATCAGCAGCAAAGTTTCCAGTTTTTTCACCAGCTCAGGTCCAGTTAATAAAACTGAATACAGGTTGTTCTGAGTATAGAATATCCTATAATTTCAGAGAGGAAAAGCCCAAGTTCTGCTTTTATTTTAAGCAGTGTTACTGATGAGCACTGAGATACCCAAACAGAAATGTGCTTATGCATGGGGCAGTGGAGAGCCTGGTCCCCATGAGATATGGGAATGTGGCAAAATGGGTACTGGGAGGATACCAGCACCAAGGAACCCCCAGAACAGGTGAGCACAGACAAGGGCAAGGTTTGCTTCTTTAAATTTGCATCAGGAACGAAGGGAAAGTTGTGGCAGATGCATTGGAGAGGGAGGAAAAACATTATTAGAAGCTGCATTATTTTGCTTACTGTAAATAGTTTTTTGTTCAGCATGGGAAGACAGCAGCTCTTCCTGGGGTTGTTTGCTTTTCTTGCGTGACTGCTTGATGGTTCAGCCTGTTAATGGACCAGGTTTCTATTAAAAGTGTTTGGTTTTTTGACAGCCATGTGCTGCAGAAGCCAGGAGCTTATTATGTACTGGTGAAGGCTGCCACTGTTTTGTTATATATGGAGACATACATGTTTTTAAGGGAGAATAGAAATTCCTTCTGGTTCTTGGTTTGCTCTTAGAGTTAGGCACAAATCATTAGAGAATATTGGAAATGTACTTGAGGTTAATTCTCCTTCCTTCCCATTCAATCCATGAGCTCCTGTACATTTTAGAGGAGAAGGAAGTTTGGCCTCTTTCAGAAAACCCAAAACTGATGTGGGTCAGTGAGAGATCCAGACCATGGCAATGTGAGAGCCATTGAGGAATCCCATAACACATTTTGAAAATGGAAATGGGCAGTCCTGAAGAGCCCCTGGTTCTCGGGGTTGCTGTGCAAGAGCTGCCCAAGGTGCCCTCCTGAGAGTCACCCCAACACCCTGAGCCCTGGGGTGACAGCAGAATCTCACCTTGCACAGGTGCTTGGGGAGGAGAGCTGCTGGCACAGCTTCTTGCCAGCCTGGTTTTCTTCCCAGGAATCCCATTTTCCTGGCAGAGCTGAGGAGTGGAGCCCTGGGGAGCTCCTTCCCCACGGTGCAGTTCCATGTCCCACAGCAGAAAGGCTGTGTTGGGAATGAGCAAAGTTTGTTTTCAGGGAGTTGCTCATATTGACACTTGTGACTTAGTGTCTGTCTTGTTACAGAGCAGATTTGTCTCACATAAACCAGGAAATGCTGGGTAAGGCAGGGCACAGCTGGAGCAGAAACTTCCCGAAGTCAACACTGCCCCAAAGTCACCCCATTTCTCCCCTGGGTTATTTTTGGTGTCTTCTTGTACACTAAGGAAAACTACTCCAAATTCAAGAAGAAGGAGTTGTTGTGTTTTTTTGTTTTGTTTTGTTTTGGGTTTTTGGGGGGTTTTTTTTTGGGTTTTTTTTTGCATTGGGATACTGATAAATTGTGGTGCATTTTTCCTTCAAAGGTACACTTGACATTTATCTGTCCCTGTTCATATATAATGAAGGGGGAAACAAAAGAGGGAAATTGTATTTCAACTTTAGGTGCTCAAGAGGAAAAGAGAGGCAGTTTTACTAGGGAAAGACAGGCTGTATCTGATTACAATTCCTTATTCTTTAGGCTGTCATTTACGCCTGGATAAAGTAAATATAAAATGCTGCCAGGTTACAATGGTGCTATTTTAAATACACTGTCCAAACAATTGTGCAAAGAAACAAGGTGAAGGACTCATTCTGTGTTGGTTTTCTGATTAGATTTTGAAATAGAAGCAAAGTGAAGATGACTGTAAAAGGGAGAAATATAACAGCTGAAACCTCCTAATAATTGTGTTTAATCATACTACACCTTTTTTGTGCATCTGCACCTCTCATGTCTGTACAGAGCTCAAATAATATCAGTTCTTTAACAGCTTTTACACCAGTATCAGGAGTAAAAAATAGGTTGAGTTTTTTTAATTTTTGTTGCTTTTACCAAATTCATGCAGTTAAAAATGTCCAGTACATTTTAGAGTAATGAAACAGGGTGTAAGCCTTTTTCATTAAAAAAAATCAATGTATTTGGCAATGTGTTGGGCTTTCTATTTGCTGCTGGCTCCAGACCTGACTCCAGTGTTTTGTGTAAGAAAGGCTGCACTAAAAAGTGCAAGGCCAGCTCTTGCAGCTCGCAGGAACACGCCACAGTTCCATCCACACAGTCCTTTCCTGATGTTGCAGCAGTTAAATCTCACTAACCCACCTAAGGATAGCTGGAAGAGAAAGTTCCTCCCATTCTTTCATAAAAAAAAAATAAAAATAAAAAATGAAGAGCTACCTGCCCTCCAGCTGTGTTTGGAGAATTCACAGCTGTTCATTCAGGTTTGCAGAGTTTGGCCAGTGGTTGTGTGTGCTCCATCCAGCCAAGCCAGGGATGCCCTGTGCCTGCTGCTGCCTCAAACCCTTTTTGGGAGAAAGGCAGAATTCTCAGTAAATCACAGGATTCAGAGGCAGCTGTGATGAATTTATATAGAAAAAGAGTTTTGCCTTTGCTTTCAGACACTAGGAGAAGAGCATGTTCTCGAGCTTGAGAACTTTTAGGGGAAGTAGTGTAATTCTTATGGGTAAACTGAAATGTCATAGCTAAAAAGCAGCAGCAGGTTTGTCATCCTAAACTAGGTACACACAGTTTAAGTGTTCTGACCTTTCAAGAATGTGTTTGTTCAACTCCAGACATCGTGTCTGTATTAGAAAATAGAAGGGTAATTAAGTGTTGATGTTCAAAAGCGTACAGTGAGTTTTCCTGTAATATCATTGTTTCTTAGTAAAGGCCAAGTCTTGCCACCCAGTTTCTCAGTTAAAGAGCCCTTACTAGGATAAGGATTATAACCCAGGATGTCAGCCTTGATCTCTGGATGGAGGGAAAACCTCTACTCATTTGAAAATTTAAGTCCTTTAAGAAGGGGTTCAGAAAAAAATCAAAGTACCTGCAGGGTTTTGGTTTTTTTTCTCCTTAACTTGATGCTCCTGTTGCATGATGTGAATTGAACACTTTGGACAAAAAGCTGTGATACTCTGAATTGAACTTGTGCTATGCTTAAAAGGAAAAAAATAACTCTGACCAAAACAACAAAAAACCTTATATATATTGTAGACATGGTGAATTGCAGCCAAAGTGCATGGGCACTGCCTCCTGTGCATTTCAGCTTGCTCTGGTGCTGCTGCAGAGCCAAGGGACACCCTCCTAGCCCTGGTACTGTTTCCCAGACACACCTGTGCTAGGCAAGAGGAAGCAAATGAAAACTGTTTGTTTGGAAAGTCCATTAGTGTTTAAAGAGTTCTAATAAGAGGATGTTTGATCACACGTAGCACTGGGAGAGAAGGTAAGTGAGATGGGGAAATGAGGAGTCAATTTGTGAAGCACTCACAAGGTCTAGGCTTTTCTGAGGGTTTTCAGGTTATCTTGTCCCCTTGAAATTAAATTGCAGCCAACTGTCTAGGCTCATCTGCAAGGCTTAGCTAAGACACTTAATGAAAAAAATCGTTCCTTTACATAATTCCCTTCCTTTCACCATTAACAGGATATATGGAATTCCATCAGTACTTCCTCTGTAAATCAAGATATTGGAGGCTATTGTCTCCATGTGCAGCTCCAGCTCAGTGTGCAAAGCATTTCATATTCAAAGCTCCAAGGGTCAATCATCTGATTAATCCTCCCATTCCCCCAATGAGTCTTTTCTCTCTTTGTGGTATCCCTGTAGTTTTGAAATGCCTTATGCAGATGACTCTAAAAGCATTTCCAATGCACTCAGAGCTGCTGCAGCTGCATGTTGGTGCTGCACCCATTGCAAAAGTTCCTAAAGGGAATGAAGGAGGAAGCTCCAGCCATCCAGGAGCCTTCCCTGAGATACTCCACTACACGCAGCAGAAAGTTTCCAGCTCTTTTCCCCCCACTGCAATTCATCTCCCCAGAGTTTTGCAAAGAGACCAGGACCACAGAAAGTATTCCCAAGTGGAGCAGCATGCTTCACCCTGTGTATTCCAAACTAGCTCCTCTGTTATGACAGATAACTGCAGTCTGGCTCCAAAGCCTGTATCAGGGATTGGTAACCCTCCAGGATGGTACTTGGCACTCAAGAGCTAACACATGTTTTTGTTACATGAGCATGAGTCTAATAAAATGGCTCACTGGTTTAATATGCCCCTTTGTAAAAACAAGGCGCAGTCGGATTTAGAAATTGTGATGATTTGGCAAGTTCAATTATTAACTTCTCTTGCAGGGTTAAGCTTTGACCAGAAATTTGCCATGAACCCATGGGCACATCCTGCTAGGAAACAACATGCAGAAATCCTTTGCTGTCCTACTTGATTTATCTGCACAGTGCAAACTCAGAGTGTAGAGCAGTATTTTCCCCCGAGGAAGTCACAGCAAGCTCCATCACCACTCCAGAGCAGAATGTGCTGAGGTTTTATTGTTTTTGTGCTTGAAAAACAGCTCTGCTCAAGACAATGCACCTTAGGAAACTGTAGCAGGTCCCAAACTGGCCTGTTTTATACTCTGCTTTCACCATGTTTTGGGAGAAAAGTTGGCATGTAGTGAAGAGCCTGAGCTATGTTAGCTATGCAGTGTCCTGTGGGATTGTTTGTGAACACAGCAGCTAAAGATAGGAGTGCACCACAGAGATGCTAAAAATACTGTCCAACTCTACAGTGGTTGTTTAGCATTTGGAGAGCTATAGTTGGCCTTACACAGACAAAGGGAAGATGCAGTTTTGCAATTTGAATATGCAAATGAAGCCCTGATCTTGCAAATGTGCAATCATATGCTCAAATCTAAAAAGACCACTTGTATTCCTGAAGTTAAGCATTGGCACGATTAAGAGTTTAATCAGTCAAACACAGTGTCATCAGAAGTTAGTGTGATTGCATGGCAATGCAGAGACTTTGCTTCAAAAAACAGCCAAAAAAAATGTCATGTTGTGTGATTGAGATCAGTTCTTTACATTCCACATGTTGATACTTGGAATTGTGTTGCCTTATAAATCATCTCTTATTAACACAGTAGGTTGCAAACAGTTTCTTCTTTAAATTTCTATGCATGATTTAGTAAACAGTATTTTAATATCAGTGGGAACACATGCTATGCTTCATGGCTTTCAACCGTGTGACCTTTCAAGGCAGAACAAAAGCTTAGAAATGAGACTTTACATAAAACTGAGAAGTGTAGAAAGCTTAAAAGGCTGTGTAATTCACTTCTGCAGCAAGAACACCATTTTCTCTAATGTTGTTTGCATAAGTCAGCATTTATGTTGTCAATTTGCAGTGATGAATGTGTGATTAACACTGCTTCTAGGACAGAGGAGAACTGGTATCTGTAGCAAGTCAAGAGGTTCTCTGGTTAAAACCCAAGTAACTTAGGCATTGCATGTGCTGGCAGAGAGAATTTCTCCAACTCCTGTGTATTTTTAATTCACTCCTTTAGTTAGGAGGAAGGAGCAAAGAGTGAAATGCCATCCCTGATGAAATCAGCGTCCCAAAATATTTATAGATTCATAGAATCATTTAGGTTGAAAAAGACCTAAGATCATGGAGTCCAACTGATTTATTTAATTGAGGCCAGGATTTCAGCAGCTTTTTACAGAACGAGGGCTTCAGGACTGGAATCTGTGTTTGGTTTAGGGTTTATAGTACCACAGATATGCAGAACCCCTTCAAAGGTCCCTGGGGAAGTTCAAAGAGCAGGAATTACAGGAGCAAGGGCTGTATGCTGAGCTGGTCATCTCCCCGCTGCAGGAGGAAAGGTGTGTACAAACAGCATTTGTGCAATGAATCATGTCCATATTCCAGCTGAGAATAGCAGAGGTGCTGGGTTGGTAAAGATGAAAGGGGTGGGATAACATGAAGTAGTCAGAAACAAATTAAATATTCATTCCTCTGCCTTACAACACATTTCTCCTTCTGGCTGTTAGACAGATTTCTCTCTACACCCACTTTCTGTGGGACACACTAGATTGATTATCTTTTTTCTCTGAGTCAGGCTGGGCTTTGTGGATCTGTATTAATCAATATCCTATTTATTGTTTCATTTTCTGAAAGACAGAGAGCATCAAAGGAGCAGGAGAGGAGCAGTTCAGGATGTTTCTTTCCTTGCCCACTTGTTCCATCCTTCTTTAAGAGTTGTGCTCCAGTTTCTGAGACCACTTAGGAGAAACCTCAGACTGCTCTTTTAAATGTTTTGTCCTGCCCTAGAGGAGAGCTGTAGATTCAGTAATAGATCATTTGGCAGGGCAGGCAGTCAGCAGAAGGGCACAGGGCTGGCAGATGTAAGGGTGCTGGTGTCAGCATTGGGGGCTGGAGCTGTTATTCTTTGGAGGAGTAAGTGTGAGTACTCCAGCTGTTGGAATAAAAATGCTCCTTTTTCAGACTGAAATCCCATTGTTTCTTACCATTCTGTAGATTTGAAAGCTTTTTGTCCCTAGGTTTGACCTAATTGGAGGCTCTGCCTCCAGGCTATTAATTCCCCAACCATACCTTTTGACAGAATGGCACCTGTAGTTTGGTGAAACCACAGGACGAAGTGTTCTGAGGTATTAAAAATACAATACAATATGTAGCAGAAAAGAAATGTCAGACTGGGTTTTATCTGGTTATCTAGTAAATGGAAAACCTACTTCAGAATTTAGGAACATGTACATCCTGTTTCTTCTGCTTGTGGCCATTGCATAACTGTGCCAGTGTTAGGGGCTGAAAAAGAACAGAGAAAAGGATCTTACAAATCCTAGGAGACCCAAGTAGCAAAAGCATCACTTTTTGCTCAGTGGAGAGGATCTGCAATTCTCCAGCCTAGACATAGCTGTGAGAAATTAATGTAGTCTACAAAATTACTGCAAAGTGTTCCATAGGACTTTGAATTTAATGGACTATAAAAAAAAAGATATAAAACAATACTGTTGGTATTAAAACCGAGGTAAGATGAGGTAATACTGATGGAAAGGCATCGAGTCTAAGATTGATCTTGATTTACAGCCAGATACGAAAGAAATGCTCTTGTACTACAGCTTAAAACCAAGAGGCAGGGAACTTGTTCTGTCTTCAGCTGTCTAGTTAATAACACTTGTCATTAAATGGGACGTGGAAGTTACAGCCAAACAATCTGCGTGACGTGATTGCTGTGAGTCCTCAGATGACTAATTACCAGGCATCTGCACAGAGATCTCCTGCTAGCAGCACAGCACAGGGCCAGGCACTAGTCCTGTTCTTCCAGATCCATTTGTCAACGGCGATTTTTCTCCTGGAAAAATTTCCATTTTCACGGTGCCATTAATAAGGAAAGCAGATGAATTGCTAAGGAAAGACAAGATGGGAAGGCTCTGAACATTTGTTTTGATAGGGCAGATCTCTGTTGGTGCCTACTGAATGGGTCTGGTAATTCTGTCTGACCTGAAAGCTATCAAAGCTGCTGATTTTTTTTATATTTTGTTTTATTTCTTTATAGTGAATGCTGCTTGGCCTCTTGCATGCATCTTGCTTGTGCAGGATGGAAAAATAGGTATATTCTTAGCTACATCTTTTTTCTCCTTGGAACTCATCCTACATTGATACCTTTATCTATACCTTACCCTACACATCTACCTTTTTATAGACATTACTGATGTTTCCTGTGATTTTGCACAGGGGTAATTAGAAAAATCTTGCTCACAAACTTGCTGCTCTGCAGGCTGTAAGTTGTTCTATTTGAAAGCAAGGCAGATCACACATACTTCTATCATTATAGTTGCATTCACACAAATCAGGGCATGGGAAAATAATATTTGTATATTTTCTTCTCCTTAATTTTTGGTTAAAATTTAGAAAAAAAAAAAAAGCTAATATCTTAGGCTCATGGTAGTCCAGGTAGAATTTCCTGTTAGTTTCTGTGGCTTAAGCTTCTTGTAAAATCACATTATTCTGGTTTTGTCTAGTCATGATGTTTGATGTTTGGGATTTCTGTGCTTACCAGCTAAAGGGCACAGTTCTGTGTGTGCAGCCAGGATTGCCTCCCTTGCTGCATGGGGACTCCAGTGCCAGGTCTGCAGTCACCTTTCAGAAGCTGACATGTATTCAAGTGAAACAAGAGACCTGTTGTACTCAGCAGTGTCACAGGGAGCAGGGATTGATCTCAGCTCTGGAGCCACCCTGCAAGGAAGGCAAAGCTCCTGTTTGGTCTCTGAGAGTCACAGGGGCTGTGTGAGCACAGCTCCTGGTTCCTGCAGCTTTGCACTCAAAACAGGAGTGTGAGGTTTATTAAGGGAAAGCACACACCCTGTTCTTTCTCTTTTAACACAGCTTGAGGTTCCTGATTTACAGAGGGAATAAGTGGGGAGGGTCTCAATGAGTGGTGCAAGTAATGGGGCAGAGGATCAGCATCAAGTCAACTGATGCTTATGTATTGAGGGGACATCAAACTCCCCAAATGCAGCAGCAGTGTTTAGGAGGTGATTTACATGTGCACACCTAAGTAGCAACTGCCAGTATCTGTTGTTACTTTATTTGTTTTCAAGATGGGAGTTGGGAGAAGCTGTAGTGTCAGGTAAAAACCATCCACATAATGCACACAAGCTAGCTAATAACCAATGTCCTTTCATGGTTAAAGGGACTGCTTACATCCCCAGTTCCTCTTCTACATCCTCCCTTCCACTTGCCTATTTCTATGAGCATGATGAATAGAAGGAAGTCCACCCTGTGAATTTTCCCTGTTCATAATCCTTTCTCTGCCACCACACCTCATTACAAATGGATCTGCCACCTTTGCAGCCTACAAGTTCCCAACAGCCCCCAAAGTGGAGTTTACTTTGGGACTCCTTACCTGAAGAATTGGGGAATTGCAATTTTTAACCACACTGGTAGCTTGGAACTGCATTGTGATCTCTTTCCTGACCCTGTAAAATGACAACTTCATGTCCATCCATGCTCAAATTGTTTGAAATCAGAAGGGTCAAACAGCCCAAAGGAGTAGGAAGAATGTGATTTTAGCTTATGTTTAATCTTAGTGTGGAGAAAGTGAGTGGTAGCTTTCATTGCTTGAGCCTCCTTGAGTTCTCCTCCTTGAGTTCTCCTTGTAGGCTGAGATATGACTTTGATAAAATGTAGTTTATGTTTCTCGTAGTCAGGTCCTGCTTTGGCTGCTCACTGGTCAGCAGGAGGCATTTTTTCTTGGATTCAGGTCTATAATGTGAGTGTCTGTTACCAAACTGCAGGCAGCAGGCACAAACAGAAACCTACAGATGTGCTAAATGCACTTACTGCAGTGCCAGGTCCTGCTGTACTGGAGTGGGATTGTTGCCCAGGAGCATTTGGGGTTTGCTGTTCATGTGCAAGCCAGCCTGCTACCCAACACAGAGGGTCTGCAAGTAACTGCTGCTATTTAAAAGGTAATATTATATATCAGATCCACTTTCCAGCCTTTAAACAAGCAGGCAAATTCTCACTTCTTTTCCACCAACTGTCCTTAAATATTAGCAGGACAGTAAAATCTATTTGGAGTGTGGATAAATGAGCAATAGAGAGCACAAAACTTCCCAAACTGTGAATATAAGGCACGGGAGAAAAAAAAAATTGTGAATTTTTCTTGTTTTCTATGGAAAATTGCCAGTTCTGTTCTCTCATTGCATGACTGTTTTTGTCAGAACAGATAGAAACATTTTAGGTTGATGGGCAGATAGGTCTCGCTGAAGCTTGTTGAAGCCACAGAGGCTGAAGTCTTGATCGCTGAATGCTGCAAACAGTTTGCCTCTGGCAAATACATACTTCCAGTTTTGGCAGTGTCTAGTGTTTGAAAGAGACAGAGACTGATAGATTCTCTGGTCAGTTCAGTTAAGCAAACCTTAGACTCAGGTTTTATGATTTGCAGAGGGAACAGTTTGCAATATGCCTTGTAAAAAACACTGGGGGAAAAAAAAAACTACTTCTGTTTATCTCAGGCTTCTGCCTTGCTCAGTCCTTCCACCAAAAATTAAACGTGCTCTATCTGTCAAAATAATTCAGATATGCCAGATCTTAGCAGGCTGTTAGTGACCTGGATTCCCCAGGTGTCTTGCTCTGAAAGGCTTTGTGCAAAGCTGCCACCACATTAGCAAATCCCTGGATCTGTGGTGAGACTCTCTTCCCTACCTGCCCCATCTCCTTTTACAATCATTTCTTTTCCTCAGTCAAACAAACAGAAGAGCCAACACCTGGGATTTCTTTCCCAAAGGTGTTGAGACTCTTAGTGAAAGAAGGTTATCTGGCTCACATTCTGGATATCCCAGTCATGGATCCATAAACTTGAATTTATTGAATCAGGAGAGTCTCCAGGGCAGGGGCAGCAGCATCCCCCTGGTCTCAGTGCTCCCTGGAAAAGGCTGTGGAGGTGTGGGAATCACTGCTGTAGGTTGGATCTGTCCATGGCACTGAGTGCTGTGGGATGGTGCAGATCAATAATCAGCACCCTGCAGTTGTTGTAAATCAAGGCTTGACTCTCTGACAGGCTGCAGGCACAGGAAGAGGCATTGAAATACCTTTCCTAATGTTTATTTCTCTCTCATTTCTCCAGTAAGTTGATCTAAATAGGACTCTCTGGTTAGAGGTGGCTTGTTTCATTTGCAAGGCTGGAGAAACACAGCTCTCCAGTACAGGATGCAGTTGCTCCTTCCCAGGTTCCCACTTGCAGGTGAAGGAAGGCAAGGAGCTGGAGCAGCAGCTGAGGACAGCTCATGTGTCACAAGCAAAGAAAAGCTGAGTGCTTGCAAAGCAGGAGCCAGTCCAGAGGTGCCCATATGTGGTTGGTTATTAAAATCCAATGGAACCATCACAGTATTTATGTATTTATGAACAGTTTGATCACTTTGCTTCAGTTTTTGCCACTCCCTGCCTTCCTTTCTCCCTTCATTGAGTACCAGTAAGTTCCTCAAGGCCAGCACCACCTCCTAAGTTTGGAAGGTGCCCAAGGTCACCCTTAGGGCCTCCCCAGCAAGCCCAGCTTGAGGAAGGCACAGCCAAGGACTGGCTTAGGTTGCCTGTCCCTCCTTGCACAAGAGAAGCCTGGGGAGTGCTCTGCCCACATGGAGGGCATCACTTTGGTGCAGGGAGGGAGCGTGTGACAAATGAGCTGTTTGTAACCACAGCTGTGCAGCTCCTGTGGCCAGAGCAGCATAAACAGTTATTATTTATTCTGGTTGTGCTGCCATGGCCAGCCAGCAGCACTGCTGCTGCGTGACTCAGGTCTTTCCCAGCAAGACAGCCTGCTGGTTTGGAGAGGACAGTGGGGCTGGGATCACTGCTAAAAGCAAACCTGAGATAATGGAGAACTCATCATCGGATATTCCCTGAATCGGAGAGCTGCCTTTGTTTCCCAGGTATTCCCAAACAGGAGTTAGCCTGAGCATGCCAGTGCATTTTAATGCATTTTGACAATGTCACAAGAGCCCCTTTGTTGCTTGTCTGCTTCGTCCTTGCTTGCACATCTGAATGAAGCTTTCCCATACTGAGCCATGGGCAGCCTCCAGCCTAGGAGACTCTGTGTGTGTGTGGTGCATTTCTGAAATATTTCCATTCACTCCTCAGGTATTCAATTTGAAACAGAGCTGCCCAATATACTAATCAGCAGAGAAAGGGGAAGAACATGCTTTGGTGTTCTTCTCTTTTCTGTTGATTTTGTCAAATTGTGTAAAAAAGGAAGAGGAGAGAGAGTTGGAATAAATCGGGTTCTTCCTAGGGAGTCTGGAACCAGATGAAGGAAGCAAACAATAAAAATATTTTTGGTAAGGAAGAGTCTAGAAAAGCATAGGTAGGCTTCAAAGAGATAGTCTTGCAATGTCTGGGACTGCAACAAACAGCTTCTTGAATTAGTGAAGTCAGGACCTCCTGCTCCTAGAAGTTGTAGTGCCTTAGGGATGCTCTCCTGCCAGCACTGTGGTTGGGTGTCTGAGCCAGGCAGGGTCCCAGTAACATGGAATTGTGACACTGTCCCCTGCACTGCTCAGGGCTGCCAGGACAGCATGGGGAGCAGTGACTGTGAGCTGGGGCTCCTCACACCAGCACCAGCCCAGAGCCTGCTGTGTGGGAGAAACAAGCACTGAGGTGTCAGTGGGGAGCACTGAAAACAACCTCTCAGCCAGAGCAAGGAGGGATTTCTCTTTATAATGGAAACTTCATACTTAAGTGCCTGGTGACTACAGTTTATTTTTTACACTGGTGATGTGCTTGAAGCAGAAGGATGATGGCACCCAAGTGCCCCTTTTAACCAAAATTATTCTATGATTTGTTTAGTTGCTTTAAGGAGAATATCTTTCTCTCTCAAGTTCGGGGCTGTAGTCAAATCTATCTTAAGTAAAAGCAATGTTACTAAATTCTGTGGAGTTATACCTGCCTGCACTGGGAGAAATTGGTCTTCTGGATTTTATGGTACTTGTGCAAATACTCACCCAGGGAACAGGAATCTTGCTTTGCAAGGGAACATGACACCCAGCTAATTTCACTGCCTCTCTTACAGCAAATCTTCTCGGGAGGGCTAAGCAACAGCATCCTATTTAAAAGTCTGTCCCAGTTTTGGAATACCTGTGCCATCGGAAAGCTATGCCCTTATTTTATCTGTTTATATCTAGTAACAGTCTAGGGAAATGAAGTTTTGTTTTCCCATCACATGTATTCCCCAGTGCAACAGTTAAAAAAAAAAGAAAAAAATTATTTTCCAGAGTGTTTAGAAAGCCCACATTTTTCCCCAGTAACTCAGAGCAGAGGAATGTCCTATGGCAAAGGAAGAGCTGGCAAGGACATGCATGCCAGCATGTCAGCTGGCCAAGGGTGGGAGATCCCCCACCATTTCCTGCCTCAAGGTTCCCAGGGTGCAACTTGGGAGCACACTCTGTTTGTTTTGGATGTGTGGAGCCCCTGTAAATACTCTCTGTACATGTCTGAGTTTTAAATATACATAGTTATGCTCCACCAACATGTTTCAGCCTACACAGGGCAACATCTGTTGAAACATGCAATTCTGGCTTAGCTTTAGCAGAGAAAATGAAGGAAAACAATTTCATCCATCATTAGGCTAACACTTGGGAGAAGATTTAGGCCTGGTTCCATGTCCTAAAGCTAAGCAAATTTCGGCCTCATCAGCAAATGTCTGATGGTGCAGCAGTGTCTGGCTGTGCCACTGGGGCAGGCTCTCACAGAGCAGCAATCCTGCTGCCCAAAGAGGCTCTCAGATAACCCATGTGCACTGGAAGCAGCTCCCCTCAGCTCTCCCCAGCTCTGTGGTTTTTGAGCACAGCCCAACTTAAAGCAGTATGACTGAAGATCACTTGAGTAAAGCACTAATAACACTGTAAGGGACAGCTCTTGGGGAATAAAGGGAAAATACCCATGTGAGAAGGTCTCTGCCACAGTGCCAAAGCTGCTGTGTCTGGTGATGGAGGGTAAATGAAATAAAAGCTGCTCAGCAGCTCATTGTAGCCTGCAGACCTGCCATGGTGATCATGGGCAACCAGCTTGTATCCTCTCACTCTTCTAAATGTCTCTGTAAACTGGATACCAGCATGGCAGTGCCTGACACTGGTCCCAAACTGCAGCTGTTTAGAAAGCCACTGCAGGCACAAATCTGCCATTGTCCCTCTGCCCACCAATTCAGAAAGAAGTGATGAGAGGGCACTGGTGTGAGCCCAGCAGAGTGAGCCAGCAGGCAGCCTTGCACAGGTCAGAGCCATGCACATTTGTGGGGGATTGCCTGAAGATGGGCTGAATTTAGGGGTGGACATCAGCTGTTTGCACAGTGCAGAAGGAGCTGCACGTGCTGTGCCCACCCTGTGCCCTTCTCACATCCTGTGGTGACAGTGCTGTGACACTGAGTCTGTTTTCTGAGAGCACCAAAATGCTGCACTTGTGCAAGGGCTGAGGCATAACTGTGATGTGTTTAAAAATGAGTGTAAAATTTAGAAGTTGGTCATGTGCAGCATAGTCCTAGAGTGGAGCTGGTTTTGCTGGGGTTGGTGGGGACACTTTTCTGGTGATAGGAGCTTTTATTAGATGGGATTTTTATAGCACTACATGATGGGAAGGACTTGGACTTGTAGCCCAGAGCTGGGAGAGGCTTTACTGGGAGCTGGCCTAGAGGAACCAGTGTTCTTTCATTTTCCCATTGCTGATCAGATTCTTTTCTATTTACTGCTTCCCTCTATTGATAAACAAGGTCATAATGCTTATTTCCCTTAAGTTGAAGCAGCAATGTTAAGGTCTGATTAATCCTGTGACATACAGGTCATGCTTGTTAAAACTGAAAGCCATAAATGATTTTATGTGGAAGAGATTGCCATATGCTGAAATAGTATGAGAAGCATTGTTTTCAGTTTCACTTTCTTTATATGTAGAAGTCAGGTTTCTTTTCCCTAAGATTTGTGAATTTACAACTCTATGGTTTCTTGTAGATCAAGGTATTTATATAACTGTATTTTGAAAACATGTCCATTTTTATGAATGAGTGGCAATTCTTCAAAAGAATGAAGCTCACAATGCCTTAGACATAGAAGAATAAACAAAAATTAAGAAGTTTAGCTGTTACTTACTCTTTCTGGAATTTAAAACATTTGTGATTAGGAAGCTTGAAAGTCTGTTTAGATAGATAGCTGAGAATTTGTTTTGTTTTGTTTTGTTTAGAAAGTATGCTAGTTATTTCAGATGTTTGGCCTATAAAGAATGTAAAACAATTTAATTGTCTCAGGTCTGAATTTAATCCGAGTCACTGGCAGCAGGTCACTAAATTCAGTCCAGGGTTTCATTCAGATTTGCCATTTAGACCTAAAAAATGTCACCATAAAAATGTTGGCATGTTTGTTATGCAGGGAATATAGTGTCTTAATTGAAATGCAACCAGAAACTATTTTAAAAACTTCTATTACAGTTCACATGACAGACAGTATTTGGTAGCTTTTACATCTGTTTTAAAGCCAACTCATGAGATTTAGCCTTTGTCTGACTAGAACTCTTTTGATTTCGGTGAAGTTGCACACATTTAAATCCTGATTGAATTTGTCTCCCACGATTGGGTTTTTAATTGCATGATTTAATTTTCTTTATCTTCAACCCAGCGTTGCAGTGTGGAGCTTCAGCACGTGTCAGAATATGGTCAATAATGGATCCTTTCTTCTTCCTTTTTTTTTTTTTATTTTCACAGTTACAGGGATCCATCAAAAGAAAACTGGAAGATGATAGCTCTCCTGCCTCCAGCGGCGTGCCTGATGTCACTTTCCCAAATGACAGCAAAAGACTTTGTCTTGACGATGTGAACCTTGCCATGGGCCAAGGTGCCAACCCCAGCATGGCATGTCCAGAAATGCAAAGTTCCCCATTCTCCACTGGTCACAGCACTTCTTCCCTGGGAGTCACAGGGCACCCAGTGCTCCTGGAAAGCAATCACATCAATGGTGGTGGCCTTGGCTCCCCGTTCTCAGTGCCCCCCAACACAGAAATAAATCAGAAGGGGTCCATCGGAGGGCAGGCCAACAGCATTGTCCATTATGATGAGAAAGGAAACAGCTTGCAGTCTGTGGACCAAGAGCTGCAGGATCTATTGGAAGAGCTGACCAAGATGCCAGATCCTTCTCCCAACGACCTGGATCTGGAGAAGATTTTGTGCAGCAAGGCTGAAGATCCACTTGGTCTGAGTCATTCCCAGCCAAACATAAATACCACTCCAAAGTCCTCCCCGCAGACTTCCCACTTGGAGAACCACGTTGCTAACAAAGATTTTTCTCCAGGCTGCAATCCAGCCAGTGGAGGATCCCCTCAGATGAGACCATCATCTGCTGGAGCCAACTTCCAGGTTCCTCCCTCCAACAAACCTGCTGCATCACCCATCTCCACAGCAGCTCAGAACAAAACCCAGCCACCACCGATGCTCCCAGTCCCCTTGCCCAACATGCCAGGCTCCAACTGGCATGCTCAGCAGCTAAAACAGCTGGCAGCCAGCAAGCAGGTGTCTGGTACCAAGCAACAAGTCCAGGCTCCCACCTGGCCAACTATGTCTCCTCCTGGTCTCTCTCCACCTTACAGGGCAGGATCATCCCCGCACCATCAACCTTTCAGTCCCCAGAATGTTATGGTGTCTGGCATGCCTGCTAATAATTTACCAGGAAACAACATCCAGAGCCCTCAAAACACTCTGCTTTCAAGCATGACTTCCAGCAGCACCCCATCCAATGGCCCCTCTCCCCCTTATGGCTCTGAGAAGCTCTCCAGCCCAGCTCTGAGCCAGCAGCCCTTCAGCCCTCAGAGCTCCATGCTGCCTGCTCTGACAGCAGCCAGCTTGCCAGCCAGCAGCATTAAAAGCCCACAGAACAACCTGGTTGCCAGCATGGCCTCCACAAATACTGGACCTTCTCCACCGTACAGGCCAGAAAAGCTCTCAAGCCCTGCCCTGCATCAGCAGCCCTTCAGTCCTCAAGGCACATTAATCTCCAACATCACTCCCACCAGCAACCCCACAAGTATGCAGAACTCGCTTTTTAAATCAATGACTACAAACCAGACCAAAAACATGAACATCATTATGCAACAGCCATCCAGTAGCTTACAGCCAGGTCTGGTGAATGAGAACCCCGTCAGCCAAGACCAGTTTTCCTTCAACAACACCAAACCACTGTCTCACTTTGCCTCAGAGTCAGCTACTCAGAAAATGTCCCCCCTGACTGCAGGACAAGGGCAGCAGTCCCTCATTCACTACCTGCAGCAGCAGCAGCAGTCTCCAGGCACGCAGCAGTCCCAGCAGAGCAGCAGCAGCCAGTTCCTCCAGCAGCAGTTCCGACAGCTGATGCAGCCACATCGGATGCAGAGGCAGATGCAGGCTGCCACGCTGCCATCTCAAAGCAGACAGGTGAGAACCTCTCTTCTGGCTTAGGTGGTTTATGTGAAAATACCCAGTCACTTGTTGTCTTATTTCTGCTTTTCCATTTGTGTTCCAAATGCGGCGTCGCTAAATTTCTGAGGCGTTGGCAAGGCAATAACATCCTCTGGTGTTACAAAATTATTTATTTCTTCAACTAAAAGTGTACCGTAATTCCACCATGCATTGCCTGGTTTAGCCTGGTGGAGGGCTTTGTGCTATTTTAAAATCATTTTTTTACATATATAGGTGATAGTATCTTTTAGCTGATATTATAAGCTCCAGAGATAGTCTCGTTGCATGTTTCATGTTATCCTTTCAGAGGGAGTATCTTCTTTTTATCTTAGTGCCCTTCAACAAATTCATCTCTTTGTAATGCTTCTGAGGCTAGAAAAGATCAGGTGGGGTGAGAAGTGAAGTTTAAGTGTGTCCTTCATGGACAGCAGGTCAAACAGTACAGCTCCTGAATAGTAAAGAGGCAGACTTGAAATACCTGTTAGTAGCATTTGCCAGAAGCCATTCCCTGCTTTGGATGAGGGCCATTCCCCACCCATGGGGATACCAATCAAGCTGGTAAATGCAAAAATGCATCTGGCAAAAGTGAGGCACAGCCCTGGTTTCTGTCCAGTGACCTTCTCCCAGGGGTTCAGTGAGAGGTGTGGATCTGCTACCACCCCAGATCAGAGAGGTGTTCTGTGAACAGAGTCCTGGCAGCAGGGGAGGGCTCGGGGACTGAGTCTGAGAGCAGCCTGGCTGTGAGGAATAAATGTCTTTTTTTGTTCAGAAGAATAGCTGGAAACACTGAATCTCACCAGCAAACCAAGGGCTTTGTTAGGCTGAACCAGCACTTTGTAAGCAGACTCCTCCAAGCAGCTTGGCTGTGCACACAGTCACTCATCAGCAGCTCAGGACTGAGAGAGACACTTCTGTCCCAGCAAAGCAGAGACTGATCACTGAGACTCTGCTGGGATCTGCTTGAGAGCTGAAGTGTGAAATGCACTCCAGAGCCAGGTCTGCTTTGCTCTTCTTCCCTGGTTCTGAAGGAGGGGGATTTCATCAATCTTGGTGTAACACTGGTGAAATTAAATATTGTAATGTCCTGTGATAGCAATGAGAAATAGGGGATAGTTACTAAATACCAGCTTCTGAGTGGAAATTCAGTGGAGTGCATTGCCACCGTGCCCCTTCAGGACCAGCTCACTCTTTTCCAAGTTGTGCACACTCCATTCTCCCTCACTTCGTGCAGCAGCCTAAAACAGGAGGCAGGGAAGGATGGTGACTCACTGGATTTGCTTATGCAGGTGTAGAACAGGTAACAATGGGGCACATCCAGTGCCCCATTACCACTATTCAACAAAGACCTAGAGCAGTTTGTTGCTTCAAGCACATGAGGACCCTGCTTGTGTTTGGTGGGACCAAGACTAAAGAGAGTAGGGAGTCCTACTGGCTTGGGATGCAGGCCTGTGGATAAATATTCCATTGAAAGGGAGCAAAGTGCAGCAGTTCCACGAATTACTGCCCACCAGATGCTTTACTCTGGAGGCAGGTGTGGGTGAGGAATACATTCATGGTGTTTTCCTGCATCTTGGATGAGGACTAATAAGTTGTTAACCACAGTGACATGATCACTTTTGATCATACGTCCATGAGCTTTGAGGTTTGGGGTTTTTTTTGGCTTCACCACTGAGTCTGTGAAGTTGGAACGTCCTTGTTGGATTCCTGAGGTTTCTGTGCCCCAGTTTTCCCTGCTTTGCATTTTAGTCTTATACCTCTGAACCCTTTGCATCACTGATTAGACACAACAAAAAAAAAAAAAAAATCCTGAAGTGAGTCTGTCTAATTGGCCAAAACATTGCTTCTTTCGAGCAACTTTCCTGGTGCTCTGCCTGTGCTGCATTTTCAGCTGATTCTCACTGTAGGGGGAGAGAGTTATTATAATCTTGCTGCTATCAGTAAAGATCAAGGACAGTTAAGACAATGATTACAGGTGATGAGCATTTTACATTTTCAGACTAGTTAGGTAAGCTTATGGTGCCTCCCCCATTTTACAGGGAAGACTTATTACAATAATTACACAGCAGATGACTGTGCTTCAGTTTTACAGGCTGTTGAGCTGCTGAAGAAAGATGGTGAATGTTCGGGAGTGGGGAATTTTTGTAAGGTTTTGATAACTTTACTGCAAATCTCATAGAAGAAAATGGATTCTGAGTGCCAAATTAAAAGAAAGATTACATAGGAAAATTATTTTGTGTAGGAATCCTTGAGTCTGAGGTACTGCTTGGAATCTAACATGGAGATCTGTTATTTGTCTGCCATAGAATTCTTATTTACATTGAGAGGTTGGTACAGGAGTTTGGACCCCTCCTCCTCTGTACCAATTTTCTCCATTAGAGTGGAGCAGCCCCAGTGACTGTGGTTTGGGTTTCCAGCAGTGTATCCCGAGCTGAATTTGAGCTTTGCAGAATTTCAGTGCCAGTTCCCTCCTGAGGCAGGTGATGAATAGGACTTTTCAAGCATAAAGCAGTTGTTTCATTAAAAGGCACAATGTTAAAAATTCAGAAGACTGGGGAGACGACTTCTGCATCTCAAAAAATCCGTACATTTCTGGTGGAAAATTGCCCTTTTTTAACCTCATTCAAAGAAATTTGCTCAGAGAAAAACAACAGCATTCCTTGAAATGTTGTTTAGCGCTTAAAAGTTATTCCCTTACTCTGTGTGTGTGTGTTTGCAAATGTGACTAAAATTTATAAAAAGAAGGCATAGTTCTCTCTTCTTTGGAGCAAGAGGTGCAGCTTTGTGCAGGAGAAGAATGTGGATGGTGGCCAGTTGGAGGGAGAACAATAAACCATGAAATTTGATCCTTGTAGCAGGCACAGCAACACGGGGAAGGGAGCAGCAGAGCCGGGGTGAGCGTTTTGCTGTTGTTCCACTGTGTATTAAAGCAAAAGCTCCACATTCCAAAAGCGGGGTTACTGCTGCTGCCTCACAGCTCTTTCCATAGCGAGAGATGGATCTTTTAAATGTAATCAGTCTGTGTCCCGTCTTCCCTGGATGACTGGTGGATCTGATAGGGCTAATCTGGCCCCATCTGAAGAGCTGTGTCTTTATTGTTGAGCGTGGATGGGGATTGATGGAGGCGCTGACAGTTTGCATTGTGTGACACAGCAAAGCCCGCGGGGATAACGCTGCTCTCAGGCCACGGGCAGGGTTTTGTTTTATTCCTGTAGGGATGATGCCTGTGAGTGAAATCACACTCAAAAGGTCTGGCATTCGTAAATCCCCGGTATAAAGATGGTAGTAAATGTCAAAGGTAGTCTCCAGAAGTATCCCACGCTGTTTGCAGGGGTAAAGCTTCACCTCTTGGCTTTAGTGGCTGTTTGTGGGAGCATGAAAAGCTGCATGTGCCCAGGCAGGTTGAATAGTTGGGCATCTCCCTGATTTTCCTGTCTAAATAGAGTTTGTACTTGCAGATTTCCTATTCTGGAATGTCAGCTACCATGAGCCCAACTGTGCCTTCAGCAATGCTGATACAACAGCCCACTTCCAGAGGAGCTCCTGTGTCTGTAAGAACAGACACAGGCTCAGGGATGCTCTCCTCCCTGCAGGCAGGAAAACCGGCCTACAGGTGATACTCACAATTTAAATCAGGCTGGAGTACAATAACCCCTTTGGGGGGCTGTTTCTTTTCCAAGCCCAAGGTGATGTGAATGAAAACTGGGGATTTTCAGGGAGAAGGGCAGGGTTGCCCACTGCCTGCTCTGTGTGTGTGAAGTGCTGGGGACCAAAACAGCAGAAAAGGTTGTTTTGTTGGGGGGATGTAGGTGATAAACAGCCATTGTCTGGGAGGGACACGCTGTGTCTCTGAGCTCCACTTGCACCTTAGGAACCAAATGTGTTATTTTTAGAGCTCCCTGCATTCCTGCTGACATCCAGAGAGTTGTACACTGGATTGTCAGTGAAGGGTATATTTGTTTCATCTCCATTGCCAAAAATACTGATAGAGAAAAAAATGACAAGAGAAGAGACAGAGAGAAAACTTAATGTTATGTGCAGTAAAAGTGGATGTGTTTTTACTACATATGGACTGCATATGAGGTAGAGAAGAACCCTAAAATACCCTTTGAAAAGCAAAGCATTTCTTTGACTGTGGTAAAAGCAGCAATACGTTATCTGAGTTGGAAGAATAAACTGAAGGTTGCAGAGACACACCAAAACTTCTGACCTAGATTAAATATACTTAATAATAATAAAAAAAAAAAGTTTAAAGAATCTTTCAGAGCGTAAGTTTTCTAAATATAGAAACAAAACTGAAGAAGAGATGTGCTGTTATAAAGAGCAAACTGACCCAGAGGTTAGATGTCAAAGGTTAAATAACTGTAATAGAATACAAAATACAGCTTTTATTAATATAAAGAAGTGGTAATACCATGGCCTGATTTCTGGGTGCCTTATATTATGGGAAGTTATTTCTGCCTGTGAAAAGTCAATGCACTGTGACTGTTAGGTGAGACTATTCTGACTCAGCAGCACTTTGTAAGCTCTGATGCAGGTTGATAAAGCATTTGGAAAAACAGAGAACACAACCTGCACCATCTGAGTACATACAGTCCTCCTGCAAGTACAGGGGAAAATAATGTTTTGTTTGGGATTTCCAAGATGTCACAAGGCAACTTCCTAATACATAAAACAATGAGAGTATCATGCATTATTAATAAAACCAGAAGTACTGGCCAGATTTCATCTGCAGTTTCCATCCCCTACCCTTTTTCTTCTGGTGTCAAACTTATTTTTAAAGCCACTTTGAATGAAATTCTACTGGTCCTCTTCTCTTCTCTTCTCTTCTCTTCTCTTCTCTTCTCTTCTCTTCTCTTCTCTTCTCTTCTCTTCTCTTCTCTTCTCTTCTCTTCTCTTCTCTTCTCTTCTCTTCTCTTCTCTTCTCTTTCCTCTCCCTTTCCTCTCTTTCTCTTTTATCTTAGGAACCAAGTTTTTTAAACACTACCTTTTTTTTTTTTCTTTTACCAATGCTGTGAGGAGAAAACCAGATTTGATTTCAAAGGGCAATGGTAGCACAATACCAAAGCAAAGCCTTTGAGGGATGGAGAGCTTTTGAAGGCAAAGCAACAACCCCTTCAGCTAATTAAGTGCCTTTGAATAGGGGAATAAAGGAAGCTGGTGATGAATCTGGATTACAGGGAGCAGTAAGGCTGAGCCTGGAGTTTGACTTCTCCACAGATGTAAAAACATCTTCTTGAACAGTCATTTCTGAATTTATATTTATCTCTGTGTTTGCAAGTGAGTTGATATTTTTTTCAAACTTGGAGATTCTCTGTTCTCAAGAGAGTCTGAGAGGAGCTTGACTGAAGCTTGACTCTCAACTGCCATCCTCTCCCTGCCCTCCCCTGTGAATAAATAATGTCAGATAAGTTTTGGAAAATAAGAAGTAAACTTGTGGAACAAAATGGGGTGTTTGGCCTCAACATATCAACAGTAATACAACAATTTCAGAAGTGCAGTAATCAAGATAAAAAAACCTTAACCTTAATTCTGGTCTTCTGAGCTCATTGCTGTTTCACAGTGTTGTTTTAAATCTCATGTGTTGTCTTCTTGTGTTCCATTTTGGGTTTTCAAAGCATTCCCCTGTTGTAGTGGAGCCCTTGGGGCCGTGTCTCGACCTTCCCCCTTCTTTGGCTTGTTTTTCAAGATGTTTGCAGGCACTGATGTTTCCAACAGCTCTGCCTAATGCACTCATAATTCCTTCCAGTTTAGCTCTCTGTTGTGCTGAAAGCACTCTTGGACACCACACAGCACATCATTAGGGGAAGCAATCTGCAGAGGAGAAGCCTGTAAATAAACCAAATGTGGGGAGCATCCTCCCCCACTCACCCACCTTTTGGGTCTGAAATTAATGTGGACACTACCCCAAAGCTGCAGCACTTCCCTTCATACACACAGGTCTTTCCCTTGGTTATGACCTGCTTAATAAAATGGAAGATACTCTGCCAGCAATTGAGCATTTAGGGCACGGTCAACTCTATGGGAATCTCACACTGGACAAATTAAAATCCAATTGGAAAGAAGAAAGAGGCTTAGGAGGTACTGTAAGCAGCAGTGAGGGGTGCTGGAGGCATTCAGGGAAGTCTTTCTCTTCCTTTTGTGCAGTGAAGTGATGCCTGCAGGGTTGTCCAGGCTGGAGAAAGAGGAAGCAGTGCTCATGTGCTGTGAGCACAGAGGGAAATGTGATTTACCCCAGAGAAATTTAGGGCAAGGTGCTGCATTTCAGCCTGGCAGGCTGCTTGCAATGTTTGCAGGGGCTGCAGGCAGGGGCTGCAGACAGGGCTTGTGTCCCTGCATGGCACAGGGATTCTCTGTGACCTCTGGAAACCTCTTGCTTTTGTGGTTCTTTCAGCTCTAAGCAACAGACAAGTGCTTCCTTCTACTCTGCACTGCAGGATGGGAGACAACCTCATCTCCCAAGGGTGTAGGAAAGTGGTACTATCATGCTGAAAAATGTCTGCATCTCCAGTTGTACCCAAACCCCTCTGACCCTGCCAGCCCAGGTGGACAGCTCCTCTCAGGTTTTCCAGGCAGCTTGTAGCAGTTCACAAATGTTCTGAGTTAAAGATAAGCTCAATCTGTTGATTCTGTTGGAGCATGGTATGTAACCTTGATTTTTGGGGGTGCTTTCTACCCAGCATTGTCTTGTCACAGTCTAAAATTCTATCAGTACTTCACAAGGCAGAAATATGTGCAGAACCAAAGCCCAATTTAACCAGTGGAATAAAGGCAAACAAGTGGGTAGAGAGTCCCTGGGATGGTGTTAATGCCATGCCTGGCTCCAGGGTGATGGGAGCAGCCCCTTTGCCTTCCTGTTCTGCTCCTCTGTCATTCCTGCACACCAGCTCAAAGTACAAACATGTTTTGATTCAAATGCAATACCTAGAAATAACTTTCCTGGTAAAAATGAACTCGTTGGGTTTGTTGGGTTTTTCTTTTTATTATTATTATTTTTTTCCTTTGGGCATTTTGGAGAAATTTCAGTGTGTGGGTGGGGGAAAACAAAGCCGTGACTGTAAACAGGAACTGATATTGTCTGTGGGACTGAATGGGGAGAGAAACTGAACTGGCTTCGGTGATTCTCTCATACATCTGTGAGTCTGGAAACACTGGGATGATTCACAGTTTGCTGATTAATACAGGAGCAAGCAAAATGGTGTGAATTAACAGCCATTACAGAGCTGCACTGGATGGCAAATATCCCCCCAGAACAAATGATGTTTCATGAAGATTGCTTAGAGGAAGAGGTAATGGGTCTTAAATAGGAATTAGAAGCAGTCCCATCAAAGCTGTTAACATTAAGGTTTGAAAGCCAAACACTATTATGGGCTTTTTTCAAAAACTGTACATTTAGGAAGCCTATCAGTCTGCCCTGTTGGCTGTGTAATATTTCTGTCTCGAGCACTTTGGATATTTCAAGCAGCCAGCACTAATAATTGATAGAAATCCACAATCAGAATGCAGCAGCTCTTCTTAGGGCTTTGAAGGCTAATCACTGTATTACATGTTTTAAAGTTAAATTTTTTATAGCACATATAAAGGCAAATATCGTCATTATCATAATTCTTAAAAGCACTACCATTAACAAGCAGTAATCCTGTATTACAATTTAACCCTTGGCATATAGGAATGCTAAAGGATGAAGGTAGTAAATGCATCATTTCAGTATAAATAATATTCTCTGTATAACCAGCAGAATTATTTAACATTTGTCATTGAATTAATGAAAACGCAGTTCCTTGGATCAGTGTCAGGCAGATGCAGATGCAAATGCAGGTTTTGCACAAGCTGTGCTGAGCCATTTTTCCCCACTACAGAATTGATGAGAGACCCACAAGGAGGGTAAACCCTTTAATGTAGCCAAAATAATGTGATATCCTGGCCTAAGACATTACATTAACAGCTTGATCTTGTAAAGATTCAAACACACACGCCCAAATTTACGCAGTGGGAGGTCATTCCAGGACGACTGCAGGATTATTTCTGAGAGCAGAGTGAATCATGTATGTATCTAGGCTCTGTGTGCTCAAGAAAGACCAAAGGTGGAGCAGAAGGATGCAGCAAGGGGCCCAGCAGTCTTTGGCAATGCTCTATTAGTGCTGCAGCAAAAAAAATAAAAAAATAAAAAAGGGACTTGGAAGCTTTGATGCACTTGTTCCTGCCTCAGCTCAAGTTTACATTTGAATTATTTTTGGCTTTTCTGGTGATTTGGTTGTTGTTGTTGTTGTTACTGGGGTTTTTTTTTCCTCTAGGGGTTAGTACCAGCATCTCACAAACTTGCCAAGCTTCGGATAAATTAATGTTTTAATCAGTCCAGGGGTTATTTGAAGTCTTCTTGTGTTTGTTTTTTAAAGAAATCAATTGCAGAATGAAAATTTGCCCTTCGTAGGAAGAAAAGCTGCCCCATCCTCTCAGGCACAGCAATAAAAAAAGCAAATGGGGAAAAAGATCTTAACAAAACACTTTTCCCCTCTCTTTTGTGATTAGCAGGCTGCTAATGTTAATGTGTTTCTTCCCTTTCCAGCAAGATGAGGACATATTACTCTGGAATATCAGTAGTATGTATCCCTGTCATAAACAAATCAATTTCTCTTAGTGTTTAAATACTCAGAGCTTTTGAAAGCTTCTCTTTGCATAATAAGTATGTTTAATATTTCCTTTACTGTCTGGCATGAAGAATAAACAGTTCCAGCCCTGGGTTGAAGGGTAGTTTACAGGGTGCTCATACTCAGGCAGTCTGTTTTCTCTCCCATTGCTCTCAAGGCTGCATTTAAGCAATGAATGAACAACCATACGAGCATTATTTTTTTGTTTTGTTTTGCACAACCCCCTTTTTCTCCTCCTTTCCCGCTCAGTCAGCACGCTTTCTTGCAGTGGCATTTTAGTTTTCGACATGGACTCGTGTTTAGCAGCATAGCTGGATGATGAGTGTGAGATACTTTTCCCTCTTTTCCCAAGAGATGCCCTGTGACTTCCTCTATTAGTCCATTAATCGCCGCAGCTCAAAATTCAGCCTGATCAAAGGAGCAGAACGAGGTTGTAAAGTGCAGATTCCAGCAATTGACTTGACTGTTCGGATTCCCTGCTGAGCTCATTTAGAGCTGGAATTAAGCTATTCCTGCTGTATTTTTCGTCCTTGGCTGGGCTCTTAGCTGGGCTGCGCTCGGGAGTGCCCAAGGCAGAGCAGCCCCTGACTCCCCCAGAGCATCATCCTGCCGGAGCAGCATCCATCCCCGGTGCCAGAACAACATCTAGGCTTGGGTTGATAAGAATAGAGATAATTTTACACTGCTTTAGTTACTCGACTGCAGGAAAAGTGGAGAGCCAGCTCACTGAAGGAGGAAACCTTGATGATTCTGGTTTTAGTTTAAGCATCAAGTTCCCGTCTCTTGTAGGATCTTTACTCAGGTTGGGGAGCCTGCCCACGAGTGGGAAAAGCAAGAATTAAAACAAGATTTAAGTGGGAAATTTGTAAACAACGTGAAGTTTCTTGTAAAAGTTTTCTCGACTCTGTAGTGAGTCACTTCAGGAATATAGTTGGTGTTAATGCCTGTTTATACATGCAGTTAGAAACTGGTGCTGTTTTCTCTCATTAATAGTCTTGTTTTTCTTGTTTGCTTAGGGCAAAAATGCAGACTGCCCATACCTGTGGTGTTTGCAGCAGATTAACATCTGCTTTTGCAATTCTTACACATCTCAAATTCCTGCTGATGTGACTGGGAGCACAAGCTCTCCAGGAATAGTGTCAGAATCTTGGTGTCAGTATTTGTGATTCTACAGTTCCCCAAAGCGTGTTAATATCCCTCAAACAGAGGTAGAGTCATTTGACGTGTAAGTTCTTATCTCATTAAGGTGAATTATTGTTACTGAAATGTGAATGGCATTCTATTATCAGAGAATATTATGTATATAATGGTTTAAGAGCACCTAAGGTCAGCAAGGACAGAGAAATGCTGATAACATCACCACAGACTGTGTGATGGTCCTGAAATGTGAGTAAATCTTTAACTGAAAAAGGGTTTTGCTAGATATATCAGTGTTTTCCCATACTTTAGGACTTGGACTAAAATCCCCAACATTTATTTATGTTGCATTTCTTTTTCTTAAGGAAGTTAAAAATTACTCCTTAATAAGAACTTTTTCATAAGAAAAAAATCTGGCATGAGGGGGGATATGTCCCAATCTATTTTGTGCCCAGTCCAGAGTCTGAGCTTTTACCTAGATAGGAGGCATATATCTATATGTCTGTGAATTCTATTTTAAAAAGAACTGTGGCCTTCATGGGGGACCTTATGGGGAATAAGGTTAGTAAGGAACTCTTCAATGTGTTGCTCCATTCTAGGTTGACACAATCTATAAAGTTCCTGTGCTTTAGTTTATGGAGAGCTAAATAATAATCCTCAAATTTCATCCTTTATAAAGTATTTATCAGAATGGTGGGCTAAAATCTTGCTTTCTCTATGATTTCTTATTTTTTCTACTTATGATAACAGTATTGAGACATTTCATAAGATGAAATGCTGCCTAGCTGCTTTGAAAATACACATTTTGCATATTTCTGTCTTGATCAAGCCGGGGGGAAGGTATGTACCTGCTGCCTAGATTACTGTCAAACATAACTGAAAGCAGAGGTGAATTGTACTCTGTTCTCCTAACAGACCCTATTTGCTCCTCTGACTGGGTACTAAAAGGCTTTTATTGCCCTGCCTCACTAACATTTTCCAAATAAAACAATGTTTTTGCCAGTTTCTGAAGAAACAGCAGAGCAAGTACCACCTTAGGCTGGAAGGAGTCCTGTGCCGTGGATTACGAACCAAAACAGTTGGCCAGAATAAGGAATTAAAGTAATCCCTGATATTAGGAACATGAAAATGAGATGACCTTCTGTACATGTGAGTTTATAACCCAGCTGTAAGCACAGGCTCCCCTCTGTCTCTGTTTCTCCACACCTTTACTGGGCAGAAAACAAAAATCCCAGCCGTTCAGCTGGGAAAACTGGAACACACTGCTTGCAAATGTTACAGACCTGAAAAGCATTGTGTTTTTAACAGTAGCTCGTGATTGGAATGACAGGAAGGAAACGAGCAGAAAACGTCCTATTCTATCTCTACATGAAATCTTGCTTGTGAAAGATACAGTTACCACAATAATGATGGGATGCCAATTGATTCATTGTGCTGGGAGACGAGTGCTGAGCCCAGGAGCCAGCGGGGTCATTTTCTTGCTCCAGCTCCACTTGGGCTGTTTGCTGAGGAAGGGCAGGAGAGGGTTATAAAGCTGCTGCCACTACATTCAGGGCATGTTTTTCTCAGAAAAGAAGAGACACCACCGGCCAAGATCTCTTTCCTTTGGAAATTGTGGCTGGGGAGGGCCCCTTTGGCTCGTCAGACAAAGTGGGCAGTCAGACAGACAGCCCCTTTCCTGAATCCCAGGCAGGCACCAGACGGCTGAAGGAAGAGAGGCACCAGGCTGAATTAGATTGCCTCCTGCTTTGGACAGTAAGGCAGGGAGGCAGGCTTAATTGCTTTGCAGCTGTTCATTTTTTCCCCTTCTCCCTCCCCTGCCTCCTCTCCCAGCTGACTCCGGAGGCAGCTCCAAGCCCCTGGAAGCCTCCCCAACTTGGGGGCAGAGTATCACAGGTTTGTTGGACTCGTTTTTATCAGTCTTTATACTCTTTCCTCAAGCCCAGCAGCAAATGGGAGCAGAAGGGAAAGCGCTAAAGAAAAAAAAAATCGGTGTAACCAGGTGGTTTGTTGGGATTTTTTCCTGGGTTAGTCGGTGCCCTGGTTTCTGGAAGCTGCTGGGACAGGGGCAGGGCAGCAGCATGGTATCAGGAGAGGCAGCAGTGTCATCAGCAGCAGGGCTGGCATCTTGTCTGAGCAGACAAACCGGGAGAGCCTTCCAAGGAGCCCCCTGTGATGTGGCACTCCCTGCAGCAGGATTTACAAGACATTTGGGGTTTGTCCTGCAGATCTGCCTCTCCCTTTACAGAGCTCTCCCAGCCTCCTGCCAGGGGATGTGACTGTCACCTGGGGCTGGTTTGGTGATGGTAAAAGAGCCTCGACACCAAAATGGTCTTGCCATGATTATTCAAGGCAAGAAAAAAAGAGGTTCACTCTTTTGAACCTTGGAGAACTCGCAGAGTTCCCCAGCCCTCAAAAACTGCTCAGGCCAGCCTTGCAGATTTGCATGTATCTCATAATCCCAAACTGTCTGAACCTCGTGTTTGTTCAGGAAACAAAGTTTGTTTTCTTAATTGCTCTCACTCCCGGATTTAAAAATTTAAGAGGCGTTTCCTTGCTGGAGCCATGAGGCTGTGGGCAGCACTGAGCTCACCTGCTCTGCAGAGAGGGGCTCTGGCTGCTCAGCCAGCCTTCCCAGCTCTGTTCACTTCCAGCAGCAATGTCAAGCTAACCCAATTTTTCAGCTGGTATCGAGTGCCACAGGCAGGCTTGGGAGATGTCTCTTTCATTCCTGAACTTGTAGAATTTTGTGAATATTTTCCCTCCAGTTCTACTGACTCACGCAGTCCAGGGAGCAGAGGCAGTGAGAGAACATGAACACTGTAACTCAGGCCTAATTTACTTATCTGGTAAAGCCAGTTGTCAATAAGCCTTTCACCTCTCTGTCCACAAAGATAGTACCTCCTGTGAGTCTGTTTGGCCTCCCAGGTATAAATATGGCATCAGTAGCACTTGACAGTGCTGGGGCAGTGCTGTGCCGTGCTGGGATGCCCATCTGGGTGATGGCATTCCAATGGAAGTGCTGCTGAGCCCACAGCCCCGTGCAGGGCACGCAGCTCAGTGTTGTTGGGGGCACAGGCTGTCGTGGCACACTAATCTCTTTATTCTGGACCTGTTTGCTGCTTGTTTTTCAGGATATCTTTAACAGGCTAAATCAGAACTTGAGGTGGGCACCAGTGCAGGGGTTTGACACGTTTCTTTTAAGGCACAGAACTGTAATGGGGATCATTGCTCAGTGCCACTGGGGAGACTGAGGGTGTCATTCCTGGAAAGGCAGTGTGCTACAAGATGCTTTTCTTAGAGAGATTTGTGTCTGTAAGAAATGGATTTAGAAATAAGTTACGGTAGCATGGCAGTGACTATTTTTTTTTCCCCCTAATCTGTTCAACATGCAGCTCTGATAGCTCTGCCAGTTGGATTTGAATTGAAACTGGCTCCACAAGGTACAAAGGCTCTGGAGCCTCATTGCTGAGGCCGGAAATCCATTGTGGCTCCTGATTAGAGCTGGTGAAATCGGAAACCTTTCTTGGGGCAGATAATGATCTCACAAATGAAAATATAACCTGCTAATCCTGAATTTTAACAGGATGGTTATACAACTCCAGGCCAAATCCAGGATGTGTCTTATCTGTGCACCCCTTGGTCAGAAAGGCCTTGCTGATAGGGAAGGATGGGTTTGGACCCCTGCAGTACCCTCTCCTCAGAGCTCCCCTACTCAATGCCAGGGCTGTGGCCAGGGGCAGCAGAGGGGTGATGGGGGTGAGACTGAATAAAGAAATTGGGGTTCCCATGTTGGGACCACCCCTCTGAACTTCTTGGCTGAAGTAGTTTAAGATTGGGACTCTGTTTGATGTTCTTCCCTATGACAGTCACCACTGCCAAAAGACAGGTGGTCTGGCTGGGGCTATCCATGCTTTTGCAGTCCCATAATAATCCCTTTAATGATGGGTAACAATAGGTTCTGTTTTTTCCTATGTTAATAACAAGTTCCAGGGTATAAATAACTCTGCAATTAAAACACCTAACGATTTACCATTTGACACCTATGCGTTCTGCTGCAGCCTTGGCTGTGCAAGGAATTTTTTCTCCTGCCCTGAATATTTTATAATTGTTCTAGAAAGAGCACATGGATGCTCCAGTCATTAAGAAATGCCAACCAAGGTACACTGTGGCACCAGGGAGCAGAGAACAAATAGCTAGGGCTGTGCTGCAGCCAGAGGGAGCGCTCCTTTCAGACCTGCAGCCCTGGTTTGTTTGACTAGTCCTGTATATTGACCTTTGTTTATTAAGAAAAACACAAACAGTGTTGCTTTCTTATAGGATCGTTTAACTCCTTCAGAGGCTTTGTGGTACCTCTGGTGAGAGCAGCAGATGTGTGGCCACGTACTGCAGCCTGAACACCTCTGCTCTTCTGCTTTCCTTGGCTGTTTGCAGAGAGAACCTGCATGCCCCCTCCTTCGTGCTTTTGGAAGAGGCAGTCTGTATGTAAATACAGAAATAGGCCTAGTAAATACGTGGAAATAGGCCTAGTCACATTTACCAAGGGGATGGGGATGATGGGGAGAGGGAAATTCACCTCTGCTTTCCGTGGGGAGGCACAGAGTCCCAAGCGTCATTTCCGAGCCTGCCCGCGATGTGTTTGATGTGCAGCCTGCGAATGGAGCTGCTCAAACATGCCAGCGTGCCTAAAAATATAAAAATAAAAGCAGTGCTATTTTCAGACTCGAGAATCAGGGATTATAAATAGCCCAAGTGGTGTGTTACTCCTGGCTGGGTGTGTCGGTCCTTGAGCATCAGCGCTGCTGTCGCTTCCCTTTGAAGCGGCTTGCAGCGAATGACTGCAGCTGCTGAGCCTCCTCTCTCTGCATTCCCGAGGTCTCCCCACAAGCACAGGGCACTGATAAGGTGCTCTCCAGGCTGGATCCATCACACCAGCCCCCAAATGGCCCCAAAGTGAGGTGGGTGCAGGCTGGCAGGGAGCTGGGATTCAGGGGAGGGGGGCAGTGCTGGCTGAATACAGCAGAGGTGGTTCTGTTGTACAGGCTGTGGAGCTGGGGCTGCTGAACCCCAAAAAAAGGCACAGGTTGGGGTTTTTTTTTCTATGCATCTTCTATGCATCTAAGGCATCTTCAACTAGCAGAATAGTTGTGTGGTTGAGTGCTGATTTGGGCCTCGTGAGCTGTGGATTTAGCGCTCTCCCTTGTCAGACTTGCTCTGTGACTGGTTGGGATACATCTTTCTGCTCCCATCATTTAGACTTCTCCTGTAGCCAGTGGGGGGAAAAGATGTTTAGAGAGCAATTTCAGCTCACCATAATGGGCACCTCCAAGGCGTGGTGGAGGGGCTGCAGTGAGGGAAGCCTGAAAAACACACCAAGGCTTGGCCCTTGTCTGCTGGAGGTGCCTTTATTCTACTCAGTGGAGGCAACAGCAGCTGTGGTGATCCAATATATAACAGTAAACCAAGCTGAAAGTCACACAGGTACCTTAAATAGCTGACTTTTGACTTTCTGACTTTTAATTTTTTTTATTTTTTTTGTTTCTGTCTGTTATTGCAGTGTGGTGGCTGGAAAGGAGCACACCTTTGATGGTGTGCTCCACTGCCTCCACACTGTGGGTGAGAGGCAGGGGGACAGGCTCTTCTTTGGAGGATTTTTCCAAGAGGAATTCTGGCTGACTCTTGCACCAAGTAATGATATGTTTATTTGCAATATATGGAGCCAGGAGCCGTGTCTGGGTGATAGGGATCTGGAGACTAGTAAGCAAAAAAAGGCAAGGAACTCAAACTGTAAGAAAAGTTGTTTGGGTCTAAAGAAAACAACTATAAACCAGCTAATGATGGTGTTCAAAAAGGTCTGGAGTGGTGTATGTCAGGACAAGGTGCAAATGTATCTGCCAAGCCCCTGCACTGGTAGGATGCTAAAATCTGGGTTATTCTCACAGGGAGCTCTGAGCAGCTTATACCCAGAAGGTGAAGCAAAGGGAGCTTGTTGGCCATTCCTTCTTTTCATAACAAATAGAAAGGGGCCAGGAGTCTCTCCTGGTGTAGCTGAGTCTTCCCCAGACAGGAGGAGCTTATTTCCTGTTCTTGCACTGGAGCAAAGCTGGCATCAGTAAAAGAAGCAAAGCACCCTGATGTCTGAAGGTTTCCAAGAGCTCATGCTGAATTCTTACTCTGTAGCCTGCTTGTAGCACATATGCCTGTGTCCTGACAGGGTGCTTTGCTAGCACAGACACCAAGCCACTGGTGATAGAGAAGAGGATTTCCATCAAAAAATGAACAGGAACAACAGCAGTGACAAATAAAGACCTTACAGGTTCAAACCTGATAAGCTGGCAGCTCCTTCTCCAAGGCTGGATGTCTTCACCTAACCACCTAGAGACAGTAATTTAGTAATCTCTGACTGCAGTGGGCCCCCTGCATTCTCCACAGTGCAGACAATCAGGGAGCTTCTGGGGGCCCTGAGCACAGATCTGAAAAGTTACAGTGAAGTGCCAGGCCAAAGATGAAAGCCTTCTTCTGGAAGTGAAGTTGTTAGTTCAGTCTGAGAGCAAAGACTTCTCCCATGGCTCTCTGTGGTCAGAGCTGCTCCTGGAGGGCAGTGGAAGGACTGATTTAATGCTGCATGTCTCCTTGCTTTTATGCTGAACTCTAAATCATGCCTGCGTTTGGCAGCAGCTTAGCAGTGAGTGCAGCACAGAGCCTGAGACCCCTCGGGTGCCACAAGCACCCAGATCTCCTCTGCCCTGGCCTGGGGGATGTTTGCAGCTGAGCTCTGTGGCTCTGTGAGGATGCACAACACACGTGGACACAGGCACACACAAATACACGCACAGACACACACACACAGCCCCCATTTCTGTATGAAGAAGCTCAGCTTGCTTTTTATTTCCTCTCCCCACTCCCCCCTTCTTCTTTTCTATAATCATTGCAAAACAGGAACAAATGAGTGTGTCACTTTAAACCATGAAACCACTTAGTCCATAAAGACAGATTTGGCGTCTTTGTGCTGGCGGTGACAGGCCAGCATCACTCCATAGTGATCCCACTGTTCTCCCCAGCCCCACACCCCACTGCCCTCCCCACCCCCTCCCAGATTTGCTCCGTGTTTGCCTGCCTCTGTTTTTGTGGTTGGTAACCAGCAGAAGAATGGAATGGATTTAATGATTTGTTGGCTGCGGTGCTGGCATGATTAAGTCAATAAAGCTGCAAGCTGAAAACAGTGTAGTTACAGTATATGACTTTAACCTTGTTAATGCATGTTTACGTCCTCCTGCCCAATGTATAGCTGTATGTTGCATAAAGATCTGACCAATCTTTAACCCATTAAATAATTCATAAAGTGAGAGCAGACATCAGCTACTTGCAGAGCGGATCAGTAACCATGGGGTCAGCAATAACTTTGGCTCCCTGGACCATATCCAGCATGTTTAAACTCTGGTGATGTCACCAGGCGAGCTTCTAAGCTTAATCATTTGGATGGGAACAAAGGGGAGTTAACTGTTGACATGCAGTGTCCCCACAGAAGGGACACGTGCAGTGCTCTGCAGCATCTCTGCCTGGCAGGGAGCGTGGCCAGGCTCCAGCCTCTTTTGTACACTTCCCTCTTTTCCTTACACCAAAAGTGTGGCTGGCAAAATGTGCAAAGGCATGTGTTTCCTACACTCCTGTTACCTGAAGTGACAGGGACACTGAAATCCCACAGAATTTCAAGGGAAATGTTGGCTGATGTGAGAAGATGGTATTTGGGGGCACTCAGAAGGTTTTCTCATCGTGGATAAATTTTGAATGAAAACATTTGCCATGTAAATGATGGAGAAGGACATTTAATGGGGATGGGACAGGGCAAAGACAGGGATGTGGGAGAGGATGTGGAGTGAAACTGGACCATTCTCCCTGCAGTAAAAGTTGTCATAATAAAATATCAAGTAGGACTTGCAGGAAGATCCCAAGATCTTCACATGTAACTACCTCAGCTGGTCTCTTCTTTTTGTAAAGACAAAACATGGGGCTGACTTGTCCCAGCACCAAGCTCTCTTCACACAGCTTCCAGCTGGGCACTGAGGGATTCTCCAGGTGCTGTGATGTCCAAAGCTGTTGCAAGCAGAGTTTTTTTGAGGACTTAAGGGTCAAGTCACGGGCTCATGGGGCACGAGGCTGGGACGTGCTGCACTTCACTGGGCTGTGCAGCCAGGTTGGAGGTTTGGGGACCATCACAACTCTGTGTAGTTTGGTGTTGTTCTGAGATGCAACCAGCTGTGGCCAGAGCTGGAGGAGAGGTGCAGGGAGAACATGACAGTGACTTGTGTGTGGAGTGAAGCAGGAAAAGCCCTTCCAGCTCTCACTGGTGAGGAAAGCCAGGTCTGTGGGGCCGTGACTCCAGGGCACGGGAGAGGCCCTCACATTGCCTCAGGAAATTTCCCTCATTCCCCTTTTCTAGGAGGAACTTTAATTCCTTTTGGAGGGAAACTGAGGCAGGGAGCAATGGAGTTGTTTGCCCATAGTGAAGAATCTCTGTATGACAGAACTGGAAACTGGACCTGGTCATGGGAGCCCAAGTCCATAGGAATGGCTCTTGTCCTGTGACTCAGTAACAAAACAAATCCATTGTTGAAGATCATCTCCTTTAGAGGCTTGGGAATTCACCTGTAATGATCCCAGCTTCTCCTTCTGACAAATTGCACACTTGCAGGCTCATGAGCTCACCCTCCACTGTGTGTCCAAAGGGATGCTTTGGATGTGGCTGAACTCCTCAGAGCCCTGAATGCACAGCACAGAGCCAGGGGTGTTTGTTAACACACCTCCAGCTCCTTCATGTCTTCGTGGCTACGACTGCTGGGGCTGTTAGAGACACCCAGGAAAAAGCTCCCGTGGTTATTTGTGAGGCAGGGCCTACAGCAGAGCCTGTCTCAGAATCCACCACATCCACCCTGCCATGAACGTTCCAGGTGCCCAAAGATAGGCACCTTGTGTTGGAGATTAGAGCCAGGACCTTCAGTCTGCTGTTGCCAGCATCTGCAGGCAGAGATCAGGGATGAGTGACCCCCAGAGCTAATGCTGATTATTCTCAGTCATCCCCTGTTTCTTTTTGGTGGTTCTTTTGAAGATTCTTAAATTAATTTACCCTGCCTTTTTGTTTTGTTTTGTTTTCTTGGTTTGGTTTGTGCTGTAATCCAGAACAGCAGTGTCTGCTTCAGAGAAGATGCTCCAGAATTTATGGCAAGTCATATCTGATCTGCCTAGAAATTCCATGTTCAGATTTCTTTGTTTTTAGCTTGGAATGTTGTCTGATGTGCCTGAAAATCTTTCTTTACCGGTCTGTTGATTTCGATTAATGAACCCACATACACCTAGTGATGTTTTATTATCACTCACCCATCGTATGGTGTTACAGCAGCTGGTAATTTTTGTGCATTGACTGCATTTTTTTTTTTTTTCTGCTTGATAGAAAACAGAGTTGCTCCAAGCATATGATAATGCTGAGTGGGGGGATCCCAACTTCTGACCCATAGCTAATATCCTGCAAGTCACATGAAGCTACCAGGGATTCTTGAGCTGCAGCTCAAAATGCCTGTGTTATCAGCAAATAAACACCATTAATTGCTTCTAATATGACATGCAGTGGTTAAATGACAAGATTCTTATTAATATGTGTGTATATCAGCCTTTCAGTGTGTATGAGGGGGAGTATGAAGTGGTAAAATTATTTAAAATTAGTAGGGAGTATTTACAGGAAGACATAAAGAACTGTCTGTTGAGGAAAGCAGCATTTTATGTTCTTGTTCTGGATGACCTTGCTCCAAGGACAAATCAGAGCTTTATGAAATGAAGCTGCAGATGGCTAGTCTCAACTCTGTAATAATGAAATGACACAAGAAAAAAATGAGACATCTACAGTTTGTAAATACAATCTGAATGGAAGGGGAGAAAAGGAATTTTTTAAGGGGAGACTGAGTTGACTTGGTTACAACAGTTCAGCTTCAGGTGTTTTAATAATAATTTCCATTTAAAAACATAATGGAATCGCTCCTTGTTCCCTGTACTCAAGGTCACCTTAACACATTTTTCATTTTTAACATGTCAATATCTTGGTTTAAAAAATTTGATCATGAGGACTGCCTAGTCACAGCCTTCCTTGTATCCATTATTTTAACATATTATTGATCACTGTGTTTTGTTTTGTAAGTTATAAAGCGATTTTTGACACCTGATTGGGCAGAGGATCTGATTAAACCTATTTTAGGTTTTGGACTATTTTCATCTGTTAGGAAAGAGCAAGGGTGTGAGAAGTTTAATACTGAAAAAGGGATGTGATACTTTGTGCCAGAGCATGCTTTGTTTTGCACTTACATGAGAAATCAGGAGTAATTATGCTGGGTTTTGCATGTGGGGAGGTTTTCATGCAAAAAGCTTCTCAGAAGTTGTTAGGCAGCCAACTGCTATTGAAAGCAAAGAAGACTTGGGCATCTGCCTCTGCAAATTGATCCTTTGCATGACAAGGAAAAAGAAATTAATGGAAATGTTAACTTGGAGGAAGCAGGGGATTTTCAAAATCTCCGTGATCCAGACCACCTCACTGCAGTTCACAGAGCTTTTCAGAAATGGGCAGAAATTAGCTCAAGATTTTCTGACTTTCACTTTGTCAGTGAAGTAGAATCAGTTTCCATCTTACTAGAATTGTGGGTGCATTTTAAAAGTACTTTGGATGGAATTTTGTTTTGTTTGGAACAGCATGAAGTATAAGCACAACTGTAGGGAAATCAGTATTTCTTCTTCCTTCCTTGAAGGCAGGAAAAAGATCCTAATAAAATTGCTAGCCAGGTGTGGTGATCTTGTCACTGCTCCTAGCAAGGAATGAGGACTGCCTTTCAAGGACACTGTACATGCTCATGCTGTATGAAAAGAACAGAAAAGAGATTTTTATTTTTTTTTTAAAACAAAACCATATACCCACGGATCACTTACAGCCTTCAAACAAAGCCTTTTCCTGACTGACAGCCCCCAAGATAAGCTTAGAAACTTGAGTCTGGCAGTATTTCACATGCTTGTGCATCAAGTAAATGGGTGAAAGATGGGTAAAAAAAAGAGCCCAGATCCACTGAACTGCACAGTTTGTTTTATCAATGTTCATACATTGTGCTAAAGCAAACACGCAAACAAACAGAAAGCTTTGGAGCATTTTTGAGCTGAAAGGCTGTTTTATCTTGAAGAGCATCTCTGAATTGTGAGCAGAATAGAGGAGCAAAAAAAAAAAAAAAAGAAAACTTCCAAAGAGCAGATGGAGAGTTTTGTTAACAGCAAGAAGCAGAGGCAAGAAGCACAGGTAACCCCAGAGTTCCCCATGAAGCAAATGACAGTGGCATCTCACAGACATCACTCTTGAGTGGGCTGACAGGGTCCTTTTGAGAAACCTGACCCTGGATTTTGTTTGCTTTAGGTCACTATCTAAATGCATTAACAGCTGTGGAGGCCATGAGCCTTCCTTGTGAAGGTGGCATCAAGGTTTCCTGTGGGCATGCACAAAGTCACTACACACCAGGAGTCTGCACGTGGCTTCTCTGTGATTCTGAGTCATGAAACTCTTAAAACCTCGAAGCTGGGTGAGACAGCTTCAGTGCTATTGGTGTTTTATTGCTTAGTCTGTAGATTTGTGCTGTGGTTGTGCACAAACAGGGGTCTCAGTCCTGAAGAATGCTCACCAAAAGTCTGAAGTCCCCACCAAAGATGCAGCACAGCTCCTGGATGGAAGAGATGCATCAGGGGGCAGGTGGGAGTGCAGGGAAATGCTGGGGCATTCGTTTGAAACTGATATTTGCATTTTCTCAGCAGAGTACAGAACTCCCTGTATGTAACAGATGTTCTTAAAATACAGAACAAAACTTGGTGAAACTTCACCCCAGCCCTGGGGAATAGCTGTCCCTGCCATGAGCATGGATCAGGAGCCAGGGCCTTAGAGCAGGTCAGGAGTGGCTCTGCTCAAGTCCTTAGCCATGGTTTTCTGGTTGTTTCTTGTGTTTATTATTTGCTATGTGATATCATGGTAAATACTTCAAACTAAGTTACTAACTTTGGTTGCCAAAAACACCCCAAGCCTGGTGGGAAAAGCAGTTTGTCCCACTCCTGTACTTGGAGCAAACATCCACCCTGGGTGCCCCATTTCCTTTGGTGTTTTGTTTTTATGCTGTGCCTCATCTCAACAGCCCTTCTGGTTTAAGTTTTGAAGTCACTGGATTCAGCTGGGTGCCCCATTGGAAGCAGAGGGAATATTTCTCAAATCAGCAGCCTCTTTTGAAGTGGAATAAACTTTTTAAATTCAGGTTCTAGAAGTATTTTTAATTAGCCCCTTTTCTGTTCCTCCACCACTGCTAATGCTTTCAGTTAGGAAGTGCAGCTCTTCCCCAACTCTGCAAATATCTCCTGAAATTTGCAGTGCTGCTTGCCTCTCTCTCAGTAACCTTGCTGTGACCTGGTTATCTATTAGAACCACAAAGAATTCAGTCTCTAATTAGTCCATCTGTTAACTATTCAAATTCATGACTTAGTTTTATTGTCTGAGCCTTTAACATAATGCTGAATGGTCTCACCTGGCAGCTTATTTCTTACAAAGCAAATGTGCCTTTCCCAGAGCCATTTTGGTGCAGATAACTGTCTTTTCAGCACTGGACAAATGAGACTGTCTAGCAGCCTGCAGTCCCCTTCCTGCCCTCACTGAAATAAATTGTACATCTCCAATAGCTCTGGGCTTAAGTCAATACAGTTTAACATGTACAATTTCTTTGTTATATTCTTTGGAGTTACACCGTAAGAGCAGATGGGAAAGTTTAATAATGATAAATGAGTTTAGTGTTTTTGCATAGTCCTAAAAACCAATGAATGTTCTTTATTAAAGATTAGAGGGGTTTTTTTACATACTTGCCAAAGAGTGATTACAGCTCTGGTTCAGATCCTCAGAAAATCTTGCTTTTAAATTCTTTTTGGACTGTTTGTTAATGAGGATTCAGAGGAATTAGGGGCCATAAATTTACTCTTTCTTTCTTAAGTGAAGCCACAAAGTGATTACTGGATATATCACTAAGTACTGAGGACTGAAGTTTATCACCCACACTCACACAGAAGGATCCATCTCCACACTTATTTGCTGTACCTGTGCATTTTCTGCATAGTCAGATGGGGCTGGAGCTCCTCAGTGGGTTTTTGGAGGAACTCATAAGTGTACAGAGCAGGGCTCAGTGGCTCTGTTTGCCATTCTGCAGTTCCCTGGATGTTTGCTGGAGCAGCTGGGTGCAGTGACCAGGGGCACTGGTTTCACTGGTTTCACTGGGCTGTGCAGTGGCCTTGGCACTCACAGTCAGTGGCTGAGCAGTGGCAGGAGCATTGCACATTCCTGCCAGCCTGGGGACTGACTCTTCTCTCCCTGCTCTCAGAACTGGTGCATGAGATGCCAAGGCACAATTGTGTCATTTTCCCCAAGGCCTTTCTGAGCAGCATTTGCCCCGTTGGGAAGCCCAGGGAGTGCTGCAGGAGCTCTGGAGCTGCTGTGTCACTGCCTGGCCACAGGAACACGTTCCCAAATGCACTCTCCAGGTCTGTGTGGTGTGTGCCATTTACTTAGGGATTCTGCCCCTTTTAATAGGAGTTTTGGGATGGGAAAATGGAGAAAAAAACCCTGATGCCTACATGTAAATGCTTTTTATTTTACCCTCCAGTGTAACTGTACAGCTCAGCCACACAGACCCTTGGGTGGCAGCACCCACTTCAAACATTCCCAGCTTTGGCACCAGAATCCTCCCCTCTTTGCTGTTTTCCTGGATTTATAATGGGATTAATCCAAACTGCAGACGAGTTAAGATTATGGCTGCTTTGGCTTGGTTTTACTAGGGGAAGGAAAGTGGTTTTTCTTGGGAAGTGATGAAAAGGAAAAATGTTTAAAGTTCATTAACCTTTGGTACAGATTGCAATGTCCTTTAGACTACACCATAGCTATTCTTAGTCGTGACGTGCAAGTGGTTATTTTTTATTGTACAGGAATACAGTAGTTCCCACTAGTGGTGAAAAGAGAGAACTTTTCCCCTTTCCTTTCTGTTTTTCTTTTTTTTTTTCCTTAACCTACATGTGAACTTGTAGAAGTCAGGATTTCAAATTCTCTCTTTGGCTTCTCATCTATGCTATTTTGTCCTAATTTCCCCAAAAGCAAACTGCATATCTCTAGATTGTTTCTTTACTGGCTAATTAAGTGTTATACAACTTGGCTTGGAAAAACTCAGCAAACCATTCATTGTATTTGCAAATGAACTTTGCTGATTGTCATTATTGCTATAGGGTGCCTGCAGAAAATCCCATATAATTAAGCAGTTGTACCGCCACAGCACAAGAGCTGCAATTAATAATGTGATTTACACTTCTTTACCATTAATAATATGGAAAAATCAACATTATTTTCTTGATGATGCTTAGGAGAAATTAGAATGAGGTGGACATGATTAGGAAAAGAGACTTTAATGTTATGCCTTGTTAATGCAATAGCCCAGAGCGAGACATCAGAATGATTGTCCTTGCACTAAAACTCCTTTGCTTCAGTAAGCACAGACCCTCTGCATGCCACAAGACAAGTTTGGAGGAAATTGGATAGATGGCAGGGATTTTGGTGGCATGAACATTTCAGCATCTTTCATGTGCAGAGTACACAAACTGAATCTCTCCACTTTCAAATATTCCCCCAGAGGCAATCTGCATTATTCAAAGCTTAACTGTGGCTGCAGAATCCTGTCTGACATGAAAGCAGACTTCCAGCTTAAAATGAACTTTCATATTTACATCTGTAGTAAATCATATTTACTTTTTCCTCCCCTCCTCTTTTTCCATGGGAGAGAGGGAGTAAAATGGGTAGGAGGGAAGGAGGAGGAGGAGAGATGTCCAGCAGAATTGTAAGCAAAGCACCAGTAATAAAATCTAGTCTTATGAGACTGCCCATGAATAGGAATGATAATGAGAGCAGTGATGAGCTGCAGGTTTGTGTCTTTTAGTAAATTATCTAGCAGGCATTTACATTTCATCAATTGTGCTTTTGCATAATAGACCAAAGTGCTGCAACAAAAGGAGGCACCATAAAAATGAGTAATTTCAGTGACCTTTTTGGTAATCCCTCTTAGAAGGAATGCCTTGGAAGGAGTTGGATGATTCCTCATGGTGAGGCCTCTGGAAAGGTGCCCCAGGCTCAAGGAGCTTTCCTGGTGACAAATGCCTTCCAAGGCTTCCTTCTGGCCACTCTGAAACATGGCTTGTATCCTGTTTTTTTCCATCTGAGCATGCTTCCAATTGTCAGATGTCAGAAGGCAACAACCATTTTCTTCTTGCTTATCTCCTGATAACATTGATTCTCAAACAAAGGATGTGGGCTTCCATTCTGAAAACAAAGGAAGCATGGCCCAGTTAAGGATGCTGGATATAATATACATACTTCTCCCTGCCAATAATAACAAAACATCATAAATAATATAGAAGCTGGATGTGAAAACAGAGAATGGGGAATACTCTGGTGCTGCTGTTCCTGGGTACTGCACTCATGGGATCTCGTCCTTAGCAAGGTCTTGACTTCTTCCCTCCTTTTTCTCTTGTATTTCCCTGAATATCTGACAGCTCCTAAGAGGTTTAGATTTCAATATTTTTTAATTCTTTTTCCATTTTGGGTTGTGTCTTCACCATGTTCTGGTAATTTTTTTTCCTCTTTTCCCCGCCGCACTCTTTCTTTGGGGGCAAGAGCTCAGCTGTCAAAGTCAATTTGGATCTTTCACTGAGGACTTAGAAAGAGGCTGGTTTGTGCCAGGCAGGAGCAGGGCTCACTGCATTTATTCCTCATTTGTGCCCAGGCATGACCTTCCCCTGCATTTTTGTGTGTTCTTCTCTCCTTTCACAGTGACCTTTTCTTGTTCATCCAATCTTGAAACCCACAAAAACCACTTCAATCCCAGACCCAGATCTTCCTTATCTCTCTGGGTCCCAGGTCTGATGGCACCTTCTCTATTCCTATGCCTTTAGTTTGCTCTTTTCCTGTAGGTTTTTCCTCTACATTCCCATGCCAAATCCTACCCTGATACAACTTTCCTTTCCTTCTGTCTTTCAGTGTAAGAGTTGGAGAAGTTGTGAGAAATGTGATGCTTTACTCACACCCCTTCTGCCAGCCAGGCAGCCCTGTGGCTGCAGCAGTGCTAGAGAATGGGACCCTGTGGCCTTGGGCAACTCATGAGGAATTTTGGATTAACCTTTAGCTCCTCTCACTTCTTCTTGTGCTGATCCTTAGAAATCAGAGCACTCCCCCACCTCTCACTGTCCTCCCCGTAACACACACGGCCACGTGAGTCCAGGAGGTGTTTTGGCCTTGGGACAGCTGAAGACTGAAGAGAAGACATCAGCAGAGAGGATAAGAGCTTCTGTTGTTACCTCCCCGATGAAATTAATTTTCTTTTTTTTTTGTTTTTCCATCTTTCCTGGCAGGATCAAAACGCTGGAATCGTTGCCAGGCTGCAGGAGCCGGGCTCCATCGCGAGCAGCGGCTCCGTGCCGGCCCCAGGGGCCGTCAATGGTTACACAATGAGGAACCATCTACTGAAACAGCAAATAATGAAACGCCAGCTGATGCAGGTAGGGTGCCCTGTGCCCCTCTGGGGCTGCTGGGCTGTCCTCCTCACTGGGAAGGACAGGATTAACTGGAATGAGGAAATCATCAGTCAGCAAACACCAAGAGTGAGCCTGGAATTGCTAGGCTGAGTCAGACTGAGGCTGTGGTGAGTCGAGGGTAAGGCCAAGAGAGGCCAAGTGCTGCTCTGCCAGAGCTCAGTGCAGATCTGCCCCCTCATACGTGAGGGAAGGATTTGGTCACCTCCAAATCCCTGACATCATTTTTGGTCAGCCACAGAGTTGGGTGGGAAGATGCAGAGAAGGGAGGCTTGGGAAGTGAGTCAGCCCCGGAGAAATGTTCTCCAGGCTGGCCTTTCTCTCTGCTTCCCTGGGGATTTAGCAGAGCAGATGTTAGGCTCCAATTTGTCCAGGACTTGACTGGTCTCTCTAGCAACACTAGCCCCTGTAGGAGGTTTGCAACAGCCTGTGTGAGGAAGCTGGGATGGGGAAATCCCACAAATGAATTGGGTGAAGCAGCTCTGACCGCGTGCCTCTGACTTTCTGAATGTGCTGCTGGATTTGGGTCAAGGAGGCTCATTTCTGTGGATGGGAAATGAGATGAGAAGTAGCTCAGTAAAACCCTCAATGAAGTCCTGTGCTGCTTCTTGATCAAACTCCCTTTCAAACCCAACTCTGTGTCCCTGCCATCACTTGGCTTCACTTTTTCTGGGCCACTCCACCATCCCCAGAGAATTCCCCAGGTCACAGCTGCTGCCCACAGCAGGGATGTGAGTGCAGTGGTGGGTTCTAGGCCTAAATGGGAGACTCAGATCAGGTCACCTGGAGCAGCCCAGCAGTGCCTTGCTCAGGGAGCTCCTGCTGTGGATCCCTGGCTCCTGTGTTCTGGTTAGAAGCACACAAGGGGATGGTGCACACGGGCAGAGCCTTCTAAAGAAGCAGCAGCACACTTCACTCGTAAGCTGGTGAGCACAGGAGTCTCCATGTCCAGCTCCCCTTTGCCTGCCTGTGCAGCATCTGCTGAAGGCTGCAGTTCCCAGTGCTGGGCTGGCATCAGGACACCTTTGCAAGAAGGGGAATGTGAGAAATTAAGATTCAGTCTGAAATGAAGAGTCTGGGCTGAATCTCATCAGAGTAGGGGGGTAAAGGATGTATGGGAGAGGTTGTTAATGATAGTGGCTACACTTCAAGTGTCTGCTGCTCTTTTGTTTGTCAGGAGACTGAAACTTCACTATTACTCCCCTTGTTTTCCAGGAGAAGCAGAGACAAAACATGCTGGGAGTAACATCTGAACAGAGGAGCTTGTTTGCAGCTCAGCAGATAAACCAGTTTCAAGGTAAGGGAGGAAATGGCCTGAAAATGGTCTGAAAATCCTTGAGGTGCCAGGGCCTGGTGTCTGGTTAAACAGAGATACTTAATGATTATCTGCCCTGATTTAAAAGCATTCTGCATTTTATCACATATCATGAGATTCCCCTGTTTCCCTCTGGCTCCAGTAAAACTCTGTTACAAAGAGCACAGAGGAGAAGCCCCCATGACACGAAAGAAAGACAGAGCAGCAGTTTTTAAAGGCTTTGCCACATTTCCAGGGTGAATCTGTGCCCACCATCTAACGTGTGTGTTTGTCCACAGCCGTGCAGCAGCCCATTCCTGCTGACTGCAACCAGGTGATGCCGGCTCCTCCGCCCAACCACCGCATGCTGCCGTCAAACCCCGCCGTGCTCCAGGGCACCTTGGGCTCCGGCATGGCCTCAGCCACCGCCAGCCAGAGCAGCGGGACCATGGTGATGATTCCACACAACCCTGGCAAGCAGCAGGGGATTTTCCCACCTAATTCTGACTTTAACATCCCGCTGAGGCCCAGCCAGAACTCGCTAGGCATGAACTCGGGGTGCCAGACCGTTCACAGCCACTCCGCCGCGAAGCCGGGAATGCCGATGGGAGGCTTCAGCTCCGGCTCCTTAGCAAATCACTCTGGAACGCAGCAACACTTGAGGCAGCCGAGCGTGCCAAGAATCCCCAACGTCTACCCCAACTCGTCTGGCCAGATGTGGACGCCGACTACTGTGCCAAGAATGCCAAATCAAAGCCAAATGGAGAGCGGCATGCAGCAGTTCTCCGGGAACGCCGTGTTCTCCAAGCAGAGCGTCAGGCCCGGCACGCCGGGCCAGGCCTTCTCCCAGCCGGCTGTGGTGCCACCGAATCAGATCGCTCCCGGCATCCAGGTGAGGCAGATACAGAAACTGAGCATGGCACAGTCCGCCCAGGGCTTGAGCTCAATGAGCAATCAGAACTTGAGGCACAGTTTAACCAGGGGACCGTTGCCGGCGATGAATGTTATGAAATCGGTGCCCCAAGGAGTGTCCGGTTTTAACCACCTCAATCCCGCCCCGAGCCTCGGCCCTCCCAGTTACCCTTCCCCGGGCCAGCCCGACGCCTTCAGCAGGATGGGCTCCGCTGCTGAGCTGCCCCAGTATGACTTTGTGTCCCAGCACAGCAATTCCATCATGCCCAACAACTGCAGCGACACCGACTTCCTCGACTCCCTGATGAAGAACAGCGGCAGCAGCAACGACGAGGAGTGGTTGAACAATCTGACAATGATCGATGACATTTTGGGACAGCACGCTCAAAGCTCTGGACACGTTTAGCTCGGGGAGGAGAGGCCTGGTTGTAAATAACTCACACGTATGGCTTTGAACAGAACAGGCAGCCAGTGAAAGTCACTGCCTCGCTCAATACGGAGGGAATAGACTCGGCCAATTCTTTGCCCACGTCGAAGTTTAATATTGGCAGTTTTTCAGATGACTGTATATATTTGAATATTTTGTAAATTATGTTTTCCTAAACCTTAAATGTAGAAGTATTTATACTTCTTTGCTGGACTCCCTGTAAATAAATCTATAGCATAACTTTCGGTTTTATTATAGGGATTTCATTATACCTTGTTATAAATATGCAAATAATATTGTTAGTTTCAGTAATACTGTGTATTACAGCATAAAATACTTATGTTTTTGACATAACTTAACACATGATCTAGGGGTGTCATTGCAACCAGACTAAGCAGAATCAAATGTGGTGTGTATTCTCCCATATCAAGAGGAAAGATTGAAAAGTTGCATTAAAAAAAAAATAAAATCCCTAAAAGGAGCTGCTGATTCCCTCGTCGCTCAGTCTTGCAGACCAAACCTGGTACATCCAGGCACCCAGTGCATTCAGGGATCTGCTTGCAGAGATCCATTTGCCAGGTGCTGGGCGTGTTCTCATCTGGACACACTCCAGCAGGTCTCTGTGCCCTGACAAGGCACAGTGCTGTCCTGCAGGGACTGTGTCCTGCTGCCAGGCTCGGCGTGGCATGGCTTTGGTGGCCACGCTGGACAGGAGGTGCTGGGCAGGCACTGCTTGGCTTCCAGCCTCTGAACCCTTCAGCAAAAAGGTAGCTCTGGTTTGTGCACCTCTACCATGTATATTTGTAGTGTACAGGTGATTTGTTCCTGGTTTTAAGGCTTTTCATAATTTCTGTTTTAATGTAAGACTTTTTTTCAGGGGAAAAGTCTATAAACATTAATAGTTAATTTTTGATGTTTTTCTGTCGGCTACTATTGTCCTCTGTATATTTAAGAGTCTGTTTATAAAAGATTCGCTGTACTGTAAACTTCTTAAAATGTTCATACTTTGTGTAATCATATTTTAATAGTCACATCATACTTCGCAATACATTTGTAATATAACGTCAGCTTCAAGCACAGAATGTTTTTTTTTCTTCATACCATAATAAACTGCCAGGGGAAAATTGCATATCTTTATGTGCTCATTTTTCAGCTACAGTGTTTTGTGCCCGCAGATATTTGAATTAATTTGATTTGTCCAGGATGCTACAACGTCAATCTAATAACATGTACAAATGCATGTGTGCTGTTGGTAGGAGCAGTGGGCCAGACAGAGAATTTAAGCAGGCTTTAATTTTATTTTAAGGTGGGATTGCTGAGGCCCGCTGTCCTTTTCAAGTGTAATTATAGGTGAATGTGAAATTAACCTCTGTTGGGTTCTTTTTTTACGTAGCACCTTGTTTATTTAAGTGACAGTTCTTGTGTGTAAATGCCAAGTGTGAGGCAGTGAGAGGGGATCTTGCTCACTCTGTGACACTTCAAGGGCAGTGGTGGGTACAGAATGTCACTCCTTCAACACAGAAATTGTCTTGTGGGACAGCTGGTGCCTGTCCTGGGGGAGGCCAGGCTGAGAGGAGGGGTAGGAAAGAAAAGGAAAACTTTAGCAATGTTGAATAAATGCACAAATAGAAACTGGAGCTAAAATTGCCTCCATTTAACTGAGCCAGACACCGCCCCAGCTTCCTGGTGGAGATGTGGCCTTTGTCCCAGGCACACTGTGGGCATCAAAAACCTGGGGAAATCTCCTGGGGGGATTCCTTGCTTGAGAGAGGGGTTTGGCAAGGACATTTCTGTCCTGGAGTGGGTCCTTCTAGGAGCCTGTTCTCCAGAGCTGAACAGCTCCTAAAGTCAAAAATGAGGGGATGGTCAGGGTTTAAAGCAGCCTGGCACAGGCTCTGCTGCTGGTGTGCAGATGGGCAGGAGACCTCCCCAGGTACAACCAGCCTTGGCAGAGACCCTTGTGGCTTCCTGATGGCAAAGGCAGATCCCATGGAGCCAGAGGTTTTCAGGGGAATGACCCCTAACCAGCTTCATCTTGAGTTTGATGTGTACTTGTATGAAACCAGGGTGAGGAAGAATAAAGCCAGTTTTTCCAGCAAACCAAACAATTGCCCAAAACTGTGGGGAGAGAGAAGGGGATGGTGCTGAAGGACAATCCTGCCCTTAATGCATTGCAGCTGTGTTAATTATCCCAGATTGGGAACAGCCTTGTGCTCCCAGCTCTGGCTGTGATAAAGGGGAGGGAGCTGGGAGGGCTCAGTTGGGCTCTGCTGCCTGTGCTGGGAGGAGGAAGGGACAGGAGGTCGTGCAAAGGGACAGAAAGGGACAAATGCCATGCACAGGCAGGGTGAGGAAGGAGCCAGGCAGGAGTGGAGAAGGAAGAGAGAAAGAGCCAGAGCTGCCCTTGGGAGCTACAGAGAAAAGGTATGGGAGACTTTTGAGCATTAAGGTGCTGATGCTTGGAGCCTTCTGATGTTTCTGATGAAGCACTTGGAGTGCAGTGTCCGTCTCGACTTCCACACAAAACATGCTGTGGAACTCAGTAAGTGTTGAAGGCAGAAATGCTGCCCTGCCTCTGGACAGCACAGAGGGGGAGAAATGCCCATGAGTGAGTCTGTGCTGAGGACAAAGGTGAGTTTGTTCAGCTGTGAAAACTGGCACCATTTCAGCAGCTTTTCTGTGGTGAGCTGTGTCCTGCCAGGGCACAGGGAGTGGCAGGGCTGACACAGGTATGGGATGGAGAGGCACTCAATCCCTCCAGGCTGGCAGCACAGCAGCCAGAGATGGCACAGAAGGCTACTGCCCATAGGCTTCTCTTTGGGATATTAATATAAACAGCAAGAGTGTCTTTATTCTTCATTCTGTTTGTGTCAATATACACTTCATCTTTTTGGTTTTGCTTGGTTTAGGTTGCACTGTGTGGAGGGTGTCTTCAAAAGCCAATTGTTTCCAACAGAATTTTTGGGAAACAGTTTATCTTGTACCTCTGTTACATATGCACTTGTTTTCACCTCTTTTTTGTCCACCTTTTGAGCTGGTAGAGCTTTTCACCCCTCTGTATCCCATTTCTCATGCCTCAAGAGGGAATGATGATCCTTCCTTGCCACAGAGATGTTGGAGGAAGAAGAGAACTAAGTATAATTATTATTCTCTTGCTGGTTGTATTTGTAACTACTCTTTAGTAAACATGTTTTTTGGGGAGTTGGCACATAACCACAATGACCAGTGCCCTGTTTGGGCTGCAGCCTGTGCCTGGGTCTGCCAGCAGCTTGGGCTGGAGCACAGGTACGGGGAAGTGCAGGGCAAAGGTATGATGGCCAGGGATAATATTCCAGCACTGCAGTCCTGGTTGGTGTCAGGCTGTAACAGTTAATGACAATTAATTGTCTGTTTTTTTCTGGAAAAAAAAAGCTACCTTTGTCTGTACTTTACCTTGTTTTTTCATCTGTTTAAAGTGTGAAAATGCTCAGAGTGTCATCCTGCCTTCACTCTCATGGTCTCTGTCATTAAGGCAAATAGTTACAGCTAGTAAGGGCTAGTGAGTTGTAGGACTAAACATAACTGCATGGTTCTCCTGCTGTGGTTACAGGACCAGCAGATCTCCCCACAAGATGTACATGGACTTACACCGTGAGCCAAAGCCTGGCTTACACCATCCAGTGTAAACACACAATAGATCTCCTGAAGGCACTGGTACAGTATGGGGTTTGTACAAACATAAATAAGAGCAGCATGTGGTGCTTTGGCAGTGCAAACTGAATTTGGATTTCTAAAATAGTTACAAGGAACGAAGTGTCTGACAGCACTCGCTGTTGAAAGCCATCATTTATTTTCCATGCAAGTTACGTCACCAGACTGCCCTCATAATTTTGGCCATGAAAAAACAGAGGCAAGGCAGTAAGCTTTTCCTCTTGGATTCTAAAATAACATCAAATGCCTATAAAGTCCAGAATTTCCAAAGACCTGAGCTCACTGAAAGATTAGTAGCATAGGTAAGCCAGACTTACTATGGAAAAAATTCTCCTTGTGGATTGTATTAATCTAAAGCAGCCCATTTATAACAAAAGAAAAACAGAAAAACACACTCATGCCTATTAGACAGCAGGCAGGGAGTGCTAGGAATAGATGTCATGGGAGCCTGGATCAGACAATTTCCCTGGGAAGCAGAGCCCTGACTTATGCAGAACCTGAGCCCTGCTGCTCAGTGGCTCTCCAGGATTGATTACACGTCTGTCTTAAGAAGCTTTCAACAAAGGAAGCTGCACTGATGCTGAAGTGTAAGGTCAAGCTCTCCTCTTGTGTAGGATGTTGTAAATCAGGAGCTATTCCACTGCCTGCTGCAGGGTAACCCCTGATTTGCACCTCTCTGGGAGCTGGCAAGCACCTGGCCCTTGTCTCCTGGTGCTGCCTGTGTGACCCTGGTGGTGGCAGAGACAGATGTGCAGGATGCCCCAAGGGAAGGTTTGCTCCCTGCTGGAGCTGCAGGGCAGCAAGGACATGGGGAGGAATGAGGCAAGCAGGCACTGCAGCAGCTCTGCCCCTCTTGTGCTGCCATGTGCACTGAGGGATGGGCAGGTGGCACAGGCTCCTGGGGACTGCCTCAGCACTGATTTGTCCCCAAAGGGCCCGTGGCTGAACCCTGTTGCCAGTCTCAATGTGTGACAAAGAGAAAAACCACTGAGAAGTTCCAGAGGTTTGTGCATCATGTTGTTTTTGTCCTTATGAAAGTTTATGATCCTGGAGTTTAATGTCTTGAAACAAATTGTCTGGAGAAGAAAAAAGAAATGGCACTTTAAGCTTAAAGTTGGATTTGTGTTAAAAAAGGGCATTTGAATTGTTCTGACGTTGCCTTAATCCCTTTTCAAGGAGTGAACAGACTCATGTGCTGACCCTGCTGGGTTCCCTGTCCCAGAGCTGTGTTTGATGGATGACTGGGACAGACAAGACCAGGGGCAGTGGCAGGGTGGTGAGACTGGCCTGTTTTCACTCCCTGAGGGGAAACCAGCCCAAAGCTATAAAGTTGTGAACTCTTGTTTTTTTTGTTTTGCTGATATAGAGCTGTGTTTGACTATCCAGCTGCAGAAACATGCTTTGTTTCAAGTTTACAGTTTACCTTGTCAACGCTGCTGGCTTTGTATGGCACCCAGGGAAAGAGAATTACCTGGCAGCCCCTTGTTCCTTTCCTCTTCTCAGCCCATAAATCACTATTCTCTCTCACCTATTAGCTGACTGCACTATTTGCCTAAGCAGTTCCCATTAACCCCCTGTTTGAGCCTTACAATCCTTAATAAATATATATATTTTCCCGTGCTCTTTCAGGATGGTTGATGATGTCCATTAGCAGTGGGGGATCATGAGGCACAAGAGGCTCAGGACTGGAATCCCAAAGACACTTAGGTGCCTAATGAGGCAGGCAGACACCAGTGGGATTTTTCAAGTGTAGTTAAGCAGGACCAGCAGCCACAACTCATGGGCAGTGGGTTGTGTGTTCCCAGCAGTAGCTCTGGAGGTCTGGGAGGATGAGCTGGTTGTGTCTGTGTGGCTTGTTGTGGGCAAAAAGGGGCTGTGAGTCAGACCCCTTGGTGTCCTCATTTTCCAACCTTAAGAGGCAGTTGGCTAATTCCAGCAGGGATAGCATGCAGCCTGGCAGGTAGGCAGTGGAGGGTGAGCCACAGATTCCACCTCTCCTCTGTGCAAGGTCTTTGCTTTATTCAATACCTTGTTCCCATCTCCATGGTGTGGCACACCTGGCTCTGCCACAGAGCTTGGGCTCACACAGAGAACTTGAGCAGGTCACTCTTCTTGGCCAATAATCCTGCCAACAAACTCTTCAAACCTACCCATAAAATTCAGGTAGAGCCTCATCCACAGACAATTTGAGGGATAACTATTCAACACTAGTGTATTCTGAATTTGGTACAATTAACCAACAGTGCAGGGTCATCTATTTGGGGGAGGAGGGTGAGGGGGAGTGTGCTTAGACACACAAAAATTGATTGCATCCGACTCATTCTCAGAGGGACCTGGCTGGAAGTGAGCTGTGGTAGGGACACAGCATTCAACAGAGAGAAGACAAATATTATATACTGGAGACAGCATCCTGGAATGGTTAGCAGTGAAATAAACCAGAAAAGATGCCCCCAGTTCCAGCTGCTATTTCCAAAAGCTAACATGCTAAGCCATGTGTAGATCTACCACCAAAAGAACATGTTTTTCCAGAACTCTAATTCACAGGGATATGAAACTGCTTCACCATTCTACCCCCTGCTTCATCTTGCAGACATTTCCATCACCAGCTGGTTTAGAAACTCAAACCTGACACCTCTTGTTCTTCTAATGGATGGTTAATGTACCCAAGACGTAGTGAGACACCATCTCCATCCATGCTTGTCCTGGCATGAAATCAGGCAGGGAGACTCTTTTCAGCTTCTAGCACCTGGAAGTCTGATCCCAGAATAATGCTTCCATTTTAATTGTCTGTCAACTGGTAGTTTTATTCCTCTTTTCAGCATCCACAATAAGCATGAGAAGTTTTGCCTCTGGCTGTGGGAGTATTTATAGCTGTAGTACCTCTTGTCCACATCCTCAAATCATCCTCAAACTTAATCTGAGCTATCCTAGAGAGCAAATATATTCTTTGTGTATTTTATGCAGTGCCCAAACAATGAGGCCCTGGTCTCTAGATGCTACCATAAGTCTACTAATAAATAATAGCTCAACACTGAGATTAACACTGCCACACAGAGACCTTCTGATTTGGTACATTAACTTCTTATTCTTTTCATGCTGTGAATGTAAGCTGTAGCTGGAGATAAAAAGTGCTGTGAAGATTACTGTAAGTGCTCTGATCTTCTGAACCCTGAATGAGGGTTGCTGTTGTATAATAAATTGCATTAAAATATAAATGAAAAGAAATCATGTACGATTTTTCCAGCAAGAATTATTCACAAGAAGCTCCATGGAAGAAATGACTGCATTAGCTCCAATAAAAGCCATTATTTCTTTCAGGTGGCTGCTTGAAGATTTGCTAATTGTCTGAAGAACTTATATCAGCACCTGATGTGATATTCAGGGCTGCTGAGACCCCCACTTTGTCTCAGTGATTTTGCAGAGCTGAGAGAGGGTTTGTTTCCCTTATAAGACCAACCAAAGAAATTCTGCTTCATGATGAAATTACTTTCTTCTATTCACCAGAGTGTAAAGATGTACCAGGCTGAATTATCCACAGCAGTATGGCTCTTCCAGTCCCCCAGGAATGATCCTTGGTCCCAAAGGACTTAAGAGAAAGATTTTCATTGATTGCTGCAGTGAAGGGTCCTGCTAACACCATGAATGCCAGTTGGTTTTAATCCTGCCTGTACATGGCAAGTTTCTCTAACAATGGGAAAGAAAACTGCATTTGAAACCCAGTTTCTCTTCTTCCCACCATGAATATTTAGGCAAACTGGCCATGATGCTGTGTTTTCTTTTTCATTATAAAGATTGACACATCAGAATAACAAGATTAGATCCATTTTGCCTACAGAACATGGTCAAGGGAAATTTGAATTAAACCAGAATCAATAAATCATGAACTTTGGAGAACTCAAAGCTCCTCTCAGTTCCTTGAGCTGTGCACTGGCAGCCTCTGCTGACAGAGGCTTGAATCCAACAAGAAGGTCATCACTACCACCTGATAGTGAAGAATTTCTTCCAAATTATTGGATCAACTGTGCTTTAGAGAAACAGAAATCAGTAAAGCTCTGGTGAGCAGTGGTGCCTGAAACAACTTTCCCACTTATTGCTTGCCTATTGTGCACAAGCACTCGCTGCTGTTGACAATGTAACAGCAAATACTACCGTGGAAATCAAACAAAAATCAGATCTAAATGGATGCACTATTTGAAAGAGGAAAGGTTTTCAAAATGCTGGTCCTTCTGCAGGCTCTCGAGCTGGTCCATGACCCTGGGACTCTTTGCCATTCAGCAGCTGCAGTCTGCTGTCTGGAGCTTGTCTGAATTTCGAAGCTACCTCCTCTTTGTTGTGGGGTGACAGCTGAAAGGGGCTGTGTTGTGTTTTCAAAATTCACAGATATTCCACTGTGAGTAGGAAATGCTGGCTTCCTGTCCTGCCCTATCAACTGCTGTGACTCTTGAGCTAGAAAACAAAGAGTATTTCTGAATGGAGCATGTATTAACTCTGCTGTGACAGCCTGTCTCTGTTGTGTTCATTCACATACTATAAAATGATGCTTAAAATAATTCTTACATGCTGAATTTTAAGTGATTCAGACACTACTGTAGTTAAAGCTTCACATGTGTGGACCTTGACAATAGGAGGAGGGTGTTTGGGGATCCATCTTGCACAGTTTTCTTTTTGCTGATAAAACTGTTTGATGCCAAGATGCTTTTGCTTTTACAAGGTGTTTTAACTTCAACCACTTCTCTCCTGCAGTCTCAGCTGGCTGAGTTGTGTCACTGGAGTTCTTTCAGGATTTGAATGAAACCTCAGCCCTTCACAGAACTTCAGAGCACAGAGCAAAGCACTTACCAGGTATTAGTCTAAAGGGTCCTTCTCTTTTACAAGCTATATTTATACATTTAACAGATAATTTTCTATTGCAGTTTGCAATAGAAAGCGTACTGGAAGTGCATGCTTTTGTGTGCTATTTGCTTTGAGGAGATTTTTTTCTATTTCTCTTAATTCGTGGCATTTTTCTACTAGAATTAATTCCACTAACAGATCAGGTAATTAAGTGCATATTACTGACTTCCATTTGCTTGGTTCTTCTAATCCCACTCCTCCAGTTCTCTTAAAACCTTTATGTACTATGCAAATTAGGCATGATACATGTGAGAATGAGTTTGCCTTTCTGTAAAATGCAGCTATTCCTCAAATAAAACATAATAACCACTTCTAATATTTGCATAGAGAAAATAAGGGGGGGTTTTCCTACCTAAATATAGGATCAACAAATACCTCACACTAATTTTCTCTGTCTTTGAGGACAAGGAATCAGTGTCTAGTGGTGACAGCAGATGTGTGTATTTATGTACATAGACACAGACAGGTATAAATTGTATGCATCAGTTACCGAATGCCAGGTTTTGGTGGAAGCAGTGCTGTGTATGCAAACCCAGGTATCCAAAAGCAAGCTATCATCTGCCTGAAATCACAATAACAAGTATTCAGTCAGTGTTTCTGAAAATGCTTCCCAAAATACAATTGCTATTTCCAGCCCTTGGGAGTCGCAGGATCCAGAAATACAAGGAGCCTCTTATATAACTCACCTTACTGCTATTGTGAGCCAAGCATCAGATTTTTTTTTTT
>WEIU01014851.1:1700099-1729263 GCA_013389925.1 Aegithalos caudatus
TTTTTTTTTAGGGTGCTATATGTGTTTTATTTGGTGACATGTTACTTGATAAAGAAACAATTAGGCTAATTGAGGAGAAAGCTAGGCAGAAATAGGTTAAAGAGGTCTTAAAGTACAGCTTAAAGGAATTAAATCTGGAGGTCTTTATTTAGCAGAGACAAAAATAAACATCAGGTTAGCAAACAAAGGACAATGACAGGAAACAAAGGGTGTAAGTGGCACTGTACTATAAAAGCAAAAGAATCACTGATATACCATATCTTTTCTAGTATCTAACTCATAGAAGGAAAAAAAAATGTACACATGTGAGCATACAGACACATCTATGGATTTGTGATGTTTAACACTGCATTGTCCTTTGCATTTTATCTGTCACAACAGCAACTAAAAACAGGGAGAGCAAATTATTGTGTAAATCAACACAAATCATCTTTAACTTGACCTGTGGGCTTGATTTAAAGAGGCAGATTCCCAACCTCCACTTAGTTTTTGTCTCCAAAATAGTAGGAAAACAACTTAATATTATTATCAGGTATTGTGCTTTCAAATTTCTCTTGGAGATCAACAATCTCATAATAACTTAGTTCCCCCTGGCACCTCAGTTCTACATGTGTATTTATTATTTGCATTACCACAGTGCTACAAGAGCCTGATGTGTATCAGGGTCAATATTTTTTATCCTTTACAAAATATGAAATGAGAGAACTGAGGAATACAGGCAGGAGAGGCAGCACAATGAACTGTGACTTTTTATTGCAGATATTACAGGAAAGAAAAGTTTTAAGGAGAAGCTTTAAGGAAAAGTGCCGGTAACTTTTGGGCCGTTTATAGGATCCTTGGAAACAAAAGGCAGCGAGAAGAATGCACAAAAGAAGGTGTTTAAATGTGCTGCAGGTGGTGAGCTGATAGGGAATGGAAATGGGAAGTAGACAGGCTGCTTCCAAAGTAAAGACAGGTAGGTAAGGATCCACATGATGGAGTAGGCTGAGCCAGCACAGGGATGAAAAGAGTGGAAAAACACGGTCAGAATGACAGACTAAGAAAAATGGTCACTGTAGTAGCGTTCTCAATAAATACGAGCAAGGCAAGGTTATATTTTTCAAGGCCAAGGGAAAGGATGTTGCAGTAATTGAGATTTGAGAAGATGGGAGTTTTAGCTATATGGACAGATTTAGACGTAGTCTGACCATAAAGGGCTAGGGAAAGGTCTGAGTCAAAGATGATTACATACAGGCAGATAATAGTGTAATAGATAAAGTAGAGAGTACTTGTGGGACAAGGCTTGACACTATTTTAGCTATTCTGAGCTGAAAATAACATTAGCATTGTCAATTAACCAGTTTTTATCCAGATGGCGCAGGGATTGGAGGCTGGAGTATTTGTGTGCCGTCTGGGCTGATTAAACTGAAATACAACAGTACAAGGACCAGGCTCAGAAATACAGAGAGAGCCCAAACACCCCCATGCCCCACCCATGTCCTACATAATTAACAAAATATTAGTAATTTATGCTCTTGCAGATCCAAGGGTGAACCGTGAGTCAGGACTAAGCACATTTCTCCCAGTTCATGTCACCTTTGGGTGCATGACATGCAGGTGTGGGATTCACAGGAGTGCAGTAGAAGGTGAAATCACACAGAAGAGTCGTAAGAATGTACTAGAGATAAAAGCTGAAGTTTTTTAGGAAAGCAAGTCAATCTGCATTGAGGAGGCAGAGCTGCTCCCGGTACAGGGCCAACAGGCCATTTTATGGACAATTTTTATTTCATTTTAATTTTACATCAATAATAGCCCTGCCATCTGCATCACCCATTCTTTTACTTCGTTTAGCATAGTGTTTATTATTATCTTATTACTCCTTTTATTCTAGTGTTCATTGGTGTCCAGTGGGCATCCAGAAGGCTTGGGGTGTCTGATCACTCCATCAACATCACACTGACCACACGTCCCTTCCCTCCCCTTTCTTTTCTCCAGGTTTTTCTTTCTAGATCGCTCTGTGGAGCAGGGACGGGACAGCCACAGCGCCGAGCCCCCCACAGCTCCGGGGAGCCGCGCCGATCCCCTCAGGACCCGCCGGAGCCGCGCCGCCCTCACGGCCTGAGGGGGCCGCTCCCTTCCCGCCCCTCCGGGAGTCCCCGCCCCNTCCTTGGGGTCCGGCAGTGCCGGTGTGCGAGCGCTGTGCGTCCTTAGGGCCCGGCAGTGTCGGTGAGTGCCGGTGCCGGAGCGCTGTGGGACCGCGGTGTCGTTGCGGCCCGGCAGTGCCGGGTGTGGGGCTCGGGAGTGTCCGTGCGAGGCCCGGGCGGTGTCCGTGGGTCTGGGCGGTGTCCGTGGGTCTGGGCAGTGGCGGTGGGGCCCAGAGGCTGGGGGTCGGGCTGTTTGTGGCCGCTGGGCTTTGGCTTTTCCTGATCCACACTCCGAGGTGCAGCATCCATCGTTGCTGAAGTGTGGCTCAGCAAAGACACCTCTGAAGTGGAGTTTTCCCCTTTCCTGTTAAATCCTCTCCTGTGAAGTGAAAATATCCCGAGTGCTCTTGATTCGCCTTCAGACCTTTAAGCCGCTGTAATGTTCATTTCTGACTGGCTTAAATTTTGTTCTGGGGCATGTGACTTCTTTCAGTGTTCACGGCTGAAAAGCTGAAACCTTCCACTTCAGAGCAAACTTTTTCGTTGATTTAAAGCAAGAAACGATTCCTGCAGGTGACAGATATTCTGCTTGCTGGTTCTTGTGTTGTGGCAGTCAGAAGGCATGTTTTCTACTTTGTGTGGTTGGTGGATTTTAGTTTGTTGGTGCAGGCTTTTTTCAGATGTACGTGTTTTAAGAGATTAAGAAGGGTTATTAGCTTTTTCTCCCAGAAATCCCCATTTTTCTTAGAGCTATAAAAACAGCAGAGGCAAACTCAGTGTTAAATTTGTTAGAACGTTTTGTTGTGGGTCTGTAGATTGCCTTGCCACGATAGGCACTGACAAAAACTGGATTTTTAAGAAGTAGCTTGGCTCTTTTCTGGGGCAGGATTTGTGCCCATTGCCTGCTTGTGGTCATACATTTGTTTATCATTAGCCACATTCGAAGGACCAGGTGTCTCATGGTCCAGGAATAGTATGATATAAAAGCAGAACCTCTTCCTGGCTATGGTTTTGTTTTTAAAGTTAATTTGTGTTTAGGTGGTTTAAAAAAAAAGTTAGGCTGTACAGTTATTAACAGAGAACTCCATGGAACTCCTGGTGCTGTATGGGACTTCATTTAAAGGACAAAAAGGACAAAATACTAGTTTCTTTAAGAACTTGAATCAGGTAGAAAAAAGTCTTTTGTTTTATGGTCTGTTGCTTTTGACTTTGCCAAGTTGCATAGCTTTTCATGTGAAAGTCATTCCTAAGTGTATTTGGGAAAAGAAACTGACCTAGCAACTTTTTTAAACCTGTTCTTAGATTTTTAGAGGAGAAAGTTCTCAGTTCCACCTACTTGATGCCAAACCCACTGACGTAAGCTAAAACATAAAAAGAGTTAGTAATGTTTGTTTGCTTTCTCCAGAATGTTTTTAATAGCAACTATTCTGGGATTTTGCTTCCTTTCTGAAGTTTTTAAAAGTGATGTCAATTGAAATTTTCTGGCAGTGCTAACAATGTCTTCCTACCTGTTCTGTTCCTGTTAGAGGCCAGCTACAGCACAAAAGTCAAATGTTGTAAAATTGAAGGAATGAACACAAGTTTCCTGTCACCTGACACTGAAGTGGGCATCTGTATTTTATCCAGCTGAAATGACTGGTTAAGTCTGGAGACTTCTGAGCAAGAGAGAACAAAAGTAAGTGCCTTTAAGTAGACTGAAGTACACTTTTGTGTAAGATAGAATGTGGTTTTTTTCCCCAGCCATATCTCAGTAACTCAGGTGCAGTGTTTTTGCATCTAGTGAGTGGAAAGGCTGTGCAGCAGAGACTGGGATGAGACTGGACCCATCAGTGTGGAAATGATCCAAGTTTCTGTGCCCAGCAAAGTCCCTGCCTGTTGTTTGAAAGAGAGCACCCCCAGGAGTGCCCTGAGAATGGCTTAGGCAGGGTAGTCCCAGTGTTTCCTTTCTTAGGGATGGAATCAAGCAAGATTTGTAAATTATTTCATCATAGTGTATGCAGTCATAGCTACTTAGTCTACCTTTTAAAGTACAGACCAGCTCAGAGTGGTACTTTCTCCTTGGTGTTATGTGTACTCATGTGGTGAAAGGTGGCAGAGGATGAGGCTGGTGGTTGTACATGTTCAGAGGAAAGTCTGAGTAGGGGGGTGTAGTTTTAACTGTTACAGTGTCACTTTTTAAATACAGTATATCATTGCATAACACATGCAATTCCCATTTCTCCTGTGGAATCATCAGTTAAATCTTCAGCAAGAGAACCACAGTGGCCTAAGGGGATGTCTTTCAAGAAGAATGAGCAGAGAGCAACTGAAGGCTTTCTGAACAGAAAACTGGGAAGCTGTGTTTGCTGTCCCATAGGCTTTCCTGTCAGCTGCATCAGCTTTTGACAATGTGGGAGGTATGCATTCCCTGCAGGGGATGAGAAGCAGTGAAAATAGACTGGGTGGGTTTAGAAAGCCACAGATCAGCCTTCAGGCATAGTTTTCCTACAGATGTAATGTTGATTCTAGAGGTTATCTGACAAATGCTTTCTTTTAAAACCCCACTCACTCCTGCCATGCCACCTAATCTAGGTGGATTTAGCTGTTAGAGGGAAACCTCTGCTTCCTTTGATCCACTCACAGGACTGAACTTCCACTTTAGAACTCAGCTACCAGAATGAATATTAAGGAGCAGTCCAGGAAAAAAGATAATCATGGCAAGGGAAAGGTAGTGCACACAGAGCAAATACAAATAGCAATAAGTGAGTACCAGTGGACAGAAATGATTGCTTAGCATAAACTGCAAGGAATAGAACTCCTGACAAGTGCTGGTAAACAGGCCTTAGCAAATAATTATGTGTATTACTATTAAAGAGGGTGCTGCTTTGATTTGTAATCTATAATTACAAATTAAGTGATGTAAAGCACAAAAATTATCTATCAGATCCCATGATGGCATGTGTTCTACTCTATCACCTCTCCTTGTGAGAGGATTTGTAATTCTAGAAGAAAGCTTGCCAGGATAAAAGCTAGGATATCATCCTAAGCTATATTTTCAATGTAATATTAAAGGAGTAAGCAGTTGGGTTGATAATTAGAAAAAGTAACATTACAGACCTTTATGTTAGGTATTGTTGAAAGTTGTCATTTACTTTAAAAATAGGGTGGGAGTTAAATTCCACTTAATGTTAAGACAGTCAAACAAAAAACTTTAAAAGCAGACAGGAGAAATATCAATCAAGACAGAACTGAGAATTTTTTTACTTTCTCCAGCTATTTATTCAGTATCTGCCTTCCATGTACAGGCTACAAGAGGTTTTTCTTTTTAAGAAACTCATACATAGAAGTGTGTAGGATCTGGTGGCACTGAGAAATTTCCTGCCAAACTTTGTGCCAAGTTGTTTCTTTTGCTGCCATTTGTAGATTTCCCTTGTCAGGGTAGCAGTTTGTTGTTAGTGTGAGGTCTTCTTTCTCATATCTTGAAAAGTCCCTGCTATAGTGAGCCTGTAACATCTGAGTGGGCAGGCAGCTGACACACTTTTAATTGGTTTGGTGAATTAGCAGTCACTTGACTGCTGTGAGTTTTGTTTGTTTGTGTTTGTTTTGTTGAATCCTTTGGGAACAATGACTTGACCTGTCAAATGCAAGGCACATTAGGGAACAAGAGAATGCTTTTTCTGGGAGAGGGAGGGTTTCTGGCTCTTCACAAACAAATTCAGCAGTCTGTGTTGAGTTGTGCAGCTGCTGTACCATCCAGCAGAGAATTGGCAACAATTGTGGTGCATCTTTCCTAGGGATAGGAAGGCTGGTGTAGAATAGATCCAGCTTTGGATTGGGAGGGTGTTTGTGATACTGTTTTTGTAGGATACAGATTCTTTTTTTTAGTGGTTATTGATGAATTTGATGTAACTGACTTGGAAACCTCGGTGCAGAAGGGCAGATAGATTCTACAATATTCCATTGAGGCTTGCACTGCTGGCATGCTTTGTGTGTTCTGGTTCCAGCTTGAATGGATAAGGCTTTCAGAGAGACTTGAAAGCTCATATGGTTTCCCTGGAAAATGTAGATTTAGTAAGTACATGCACATAGGGAATGTTATTTCCATGTTAAGGGAGAAGCCCCACCAGTGGCACATTCCTACTGGCTCTGTATGTTGTTACTATAGCAAGGAAAACTCTACCAGAATACCTTTCAAACATTGCTCTGTGTGTCTCCATTCCCATGAATCCTAGGAAGCACAAGTATAAATACCATGTTCAATGAAAACATTTATTCCAAGTACTTTAATTGTTATTGTAAGATCACTGGAGCCTCCATTTCTTGATAGTATCACTGTATTAAGTTCTGATAACTTTAACAAAGCTTTGTTTATCAGCTCAAGTTAAATCCAGTAAAATTGCTTTGTCTCCTTGCTATTCTAGATTCAGGAATGGATGTTCAACAAAGATGCCTGAGTTGTTTTAAATTTGCAGAGTAATTCTCTTTCTGTTCAGCTGCTGACAAGTGTGAGCATGGTTATCAATTTTTGTGCAAGTCTAGAAATACACAAGTGGTACTGGGGAATAAAATAAAATGTGCTTGCAGTGGAAAACTACTTGAAAGATTTCTCCCTGTGTGGAAGGACCACTGCTGCTCTGTGATAATGAGAAAGTTGGAGCTATTTTAAGACTGTGATGGAGTATGTTTTTTTGAATTGTTCATGGCAATATGACTTTGGGTGGCTGCCAGAACCTGCTTCTACAATTAGACAGATTAAGAAATAATATTTGAAAAAGGAAATATTTCATGTTCGTTTAAAATGTTTTTGAAAACTTGTTTTCTCTTGATATAGAGAAGTCCATTTCCTGAAGGGTGTGTCCTTGCCTGATGGGTACTTTTAATGAGAACTTAATCTTGTCTATTGTCTGAAGATCAGAGAAGCATAATCCAGGTTGGCAGGGACCTCAGGAGGCCTCCAGTTCAACCCCTTGAAATGTGGGTGGTTTATAAATATGCTTATTATTATTTGGGATTTTTAGGTATGACTGGATTTCAAAGCAAGTTTTTTTCAGCATTAGAAGTATTCTTCCACTTGCATACTGATGAAATTAACTCACATTAGTTCTAGTGAAAATGTTTGATGGATTTAAAAAACACTGTGACAGATAACACTTTATCTTCATTACATATTTATTCAACTTGATTAGCTCCAAATAAGTCTAATTTGCATCACTGAAGTGTTGAAAATGAACCAGAGTAGTTGGTTGTAATTCTAGAGGGATGTTTTCTATAGAAACAGAAGTCAGATAATGAATTTATTCCACTTCATTCCTGCACAGACACATTCATACACTGTTACAGTGATGTCAAAGCATTTTTCCTCTGCAGTTTCATGTGTTGCTGTCACAGTGTCACTGTCCCTGGTACACAGGAGCATGGGCTGCTTTTCCTGGTGCAGAGATCTGGCCAAACTCTCAGTGCTGAGAGGGGACAGACAGTGCTTTTTAAAGACTACAAATTTATGCAATAGGAACAAAGACTCTGTAGTCTGAAATCATTTTCCCAAACAAACAAACAGAATCTCTTCAGGACTGCTGTGTGATGTCAGATTGGTTGATGAAGGGAGTAGTGAAAGGGAAGTGTTTTCCCAGTGTTAGTTCTAGAATTCCCTTGTGCAGTATTGGGAAATGAAGATGATGAATCCTCTGTCACACAAGATTCTGTCTTTAATTAATACCAGTTTAAAAATGAAGAAAATCCTTTTCTTTTAAATACATGAAGGTTGTTGGACACTCATTCCTTTGGTGTGCTAACTGAAGCTCCAGTTAGGAAATGGGGGATTGTTTTTAAACGGAGAAGTGCTGTGGAAGTCCAGCTCTTCCTTGTTTTTGTTTTTTTTTTTTTAACTTGAACCACTTGAGTGAATTGACATGCTTGTGACTTCAAGAGCTGTGCAGTAATACCCCGAGTAGGTAGCATTTCATAATATGTGTATACAGTGACTGAAAGCAGGCACTCTAATGTCTGTTTACTGAACTAATACTTGTATTCCAACATCTGAATTCCATTCTTGAGTCAGAATATTCCTTATAATAAGACCCAATTGCAAAGCTAGTAATGAATTTCTCATTAGATTTGGATGTTTTTGAATAGTAACCTTCAATTACAAGGGATTGTGTAATTTTTTTGAATTACTAGTAGCTTGCAAAACATTCTTTTTAAGTTCTTGATGTCCACCTGTGCACCTCAAAAGCCTAAAATCTCTCCTGGAAATACTCTGTAGCTCAGGAGGAATTTTAAGTCTCCAATTTGTGTTTACTTGTCAGATACCCAGCATGGCCTCATCATCAACACCTAAATATAATTCAAACTCCTTGGAGAACTCCTCAAGTAAACGGGTAAGTGGAACTTCTGTCATGTTTTTGTTTCTTTACACCAGAATTCCCAGAGAGCTTTGTCTTGCCTATTTGGTTTGAAAAATAAATATTTAAATGGCTTCTTGAATGTATATACTCATTTTTATTGCTAAAATTCTAATGCAGTTAACTGAGATGGAGTGGATGGGCAAAATATTCTCTATCCCAGCTAATGAGAGGCTCCTTAAAATCAATTTGGATGTAGTTACTCCTATCCTCACTCTCTACCTTGAAATACTCTGTGGCATTCTTGAAAATTTTTGGCATTTTCTTGCCTTAGATTCTGTATTGGAATTGCTAAGTTATACCTTGTTATGTTTCTCTGTCTCAGTTTTAAGATGTTTATTTAGAGTGAAAAATACATTAAAACAATCTAAATGTCATGCCCCTCTGCTTTCTAATGCTGTGCAGCTGAAGAAGATGTGCAAGAAAACAGAAACTACTGAATGTGGGACAGTCACAAAAGAGTAGATTGTGTGTGATAGTTGTGATGAGCACATTGCTTAAGTAATTTCAGTTGATTTGTTCTTCCAAGCCCAATGTACTTGGAAAATTAAATGCACAAACCTTCCAGGGAACTTACAGTGTAGAGGTTTAATTCCAATTTAATACAAATAGCTGATATTCTTTTAGGAGAAAGATTAAAACCTGACTATATTTCAGATCTGTTCAACCTTTAAATGTTTCACAGTTGCATTTTAAGATAGTGGTGTGTGTTCCTGTGAATTCCTACTTTGGCAAGACCTGTTCTTTCCCAAGTAGGGATTACCTTTAAGTTTGGTTGATTTTTAATCTGGAACTTGAAATGATAAATAAACTGTGACGTGCTTCTCTTCTTTAGACTCTAAAAGATGGAACTAACTGGGAACAAAATGAAGAAATCCCTCGTTTGCCAGGAGAGACCAGGGTTACAGGTATGGAGCTCAGTAGCTGCCTGATGCAGTGATGTTCAGCACTCTGGCAGACATTTGTATCTCACTGAATTGTTGTGTGGTTTGGGCTGGTTTGAGCTGGGGGAAAAGGTAATGCTGAAATGTCATGAATGTTTCAAAAAAACTGTGAAAGATTCTTTTTATTGTTTACCACAAATAAGTGTTAAGTGTTTAAAGTCTTGGTTTCTGCACGTGGCAGATCTTCCCATAGAAAGAGGCTGCAGGTTGTGTCCTGATTGTATCTACAGATTAAGCAGCACATGGTGGGTGATGAGAGCTCCTCCAAGATTTCTGGAGTCAGGAGAGTTCTGTGTTCCACCACTATGCATTGATAGCTTGTAGAGTGGTGTGGAATCCAAGCCTAAATGTGAATTCCCAGAGCATCATCTTGTGCTTCCTTGACACAAGAGGGCATGAACAGAGCTGCTCTGCTCTTGTTGGCCTTTACATACAGAAATGCTGTAGCATGAGGGAGATTCATGTACTCCAGTTTTCTTTTCTTGATGGAGGCTCTTCCTGAAGTCTGTGCTGGGGTCTGTCTTTCACTTGTGCAGCTTCTCCTCCCCTATGCCCAGATTTGTGGGGTGCATTTGTAAACAAGATTGGCTGAGTTGAAAGCCAAGTGGTGACTCAGAGGAAGTAGTTCTGTTTTAATGGAGAAGGTGTGAGGGAGAGGGTGTGGGACTAAGATGGATGTATGATGTGATCCTTGTGGAAGTTGGCTGTGCTTTGGGGCACTGCCCTGGAATAGGACATTTCTGTGGAAGGCAGATAAATAGACTGGGTTAAAGAAATAAGTGGACAGAAAGAAATAAATGGAAGTCTTTAATATCATTGGTTGGACTCAATGGTCTGAGATGTCTTTTCCAGTCTTAACAGTTCTGTGATTTTGCTTGCATTGCTTCACTTAAATCTTTTTGAGTGGTTTGTGTTATTATTTGTTCTGTTACCGTACTTGCTGAAACACTGCTGCTGGCCCTACTCTGGTTGCCTCAAATTGAAATGTAATGTTTCTCTGCAGCATGGTGAGTTCCCTAAACACTCTACAACTGGAACTACTACTTCAGTAGAGAATTGTTTACAGAATGGTGTAATAGTATCCACAATGTGTTTGTTCTGGGGTGGTGAATAGACTGATACAGTAATGAGAGTACTCCATGTTCTATGTCCTGCCCTCTCCTGTGTGGCACTGAGGCAGAAAACACAAATACAACTAGTAGGGAAGGCTGCTGACATCTGAGCACTTAATTTGGACCTGAGTCTTTTACATTTTCTTTCTAATTCAAGTAGATGAAACTCAGAAGTGTTACTTTCTAAATTCATTCACCTCTGAGTGCAGCTCTCATTTTATTTTACTGCTACTTAAGTGATACTGTCCTTAGCTCTCATTTTGTCTTTTCACAAACTTTTAAGAAACACTACTTTTTATTTTACAGACAAGGATGTTATTTATATGTGTCCATTTAATGGCCCTGTTAAAGGAAGAGTGTACATCACAAACTACAGGCTGTACCTAAGAAGTGTGGAAAATGTGAGTAATGTGCCACAATTACTGCATGGGATGAGTTTGCTTTCAACTCCCTTCCATTCACCCCCTCTGCCTTTGATTTATTTTGTGGCCAGTTCATTTGTTTTAGTTTTGGCACACATATGCTTGTGGAATTGGATGGGAGGCTTTTTGCTTGAAGTGGTCTATAATGTTTGGAATAACCATATCTTCATTCTGTAATGACTAAATAGTAATTGCCTTTGTGCCACTGAGAAATCTGGATAAAAATGTAAGTTCTTTAGAGTCAAATGTGTTGTAAAAGTGTGATTTTTTTGCCTGGTAAAATTACAGTTTAATCACTTACAGTGAACTGATACCTTTGTCTTTTGTCTGTCAGGGCTTTTTTATAGCCCTTCCCTTTCCACTTAATCTGTGATAGATGAAGGGTAGCAACTAATGATGTGCAATAGCTCTTAAAATCTGTCAGTAAACCAAGACTTTGATTGTCCTTGCTGTTAGAAAAGAAAAATACTTTGATCATTAGAACCTTATGAAGGTGGGGAGTGGTGATGTGTTTGATAAGCAGACATGGAAGAGAGTAAAATGTGCTTGTGATCTCTTTCATAATGTTTAAAAAAAACCCAAGGATTTGGAATTATTGAGCTAAGGTCTTCCTGGCTGTAGCTAACTGTAATGCCTTTTTTCCTTTAGTTCTGCTTTATGCTGTGTGTCAGTAAAGCAGTATTAGCAGGCAGGAGGGGCAATCAGTGTGTAGCAGAAGGCTTCTCTTAGGCTGTTGCTCCCATTTTCCCTGCATTCTGAACAAGACATGAAATATTTTTGTGGTCTGTTAAACTGGATGGTGCTCAAGCATCAGCCTGTACAGACTTCATAACATGCTGGGAGAGGAGACTCAAAGGCAGGAACATGCTTTTGTTCCCTGTATTTCATGTCTGCTTTCTGTTCTGGAATGCATAAGAACATTTTGCTCAAGTCTGCTTTTCACATTCATCTTTTCCTTACTCAAACTTTTCTTGCAGGATCCAGTTGTGGTACTGAATGTTCCATTGGGTGTAATTTCAAGGATTGAAAAAATGGGAGGAGCTTCAAGCAGAGGAGAGAACTCTTATGGATTAGATATAACCTGTAAAGTAAGACTTGCCAATAATTTGGTAGGAAATGAAATCTAGAGGGGGTTTTTCCTCACTGATTACCTATTTATAGGAAGGGAAAAGTGCATGCTTATGGAGGAATTTAAAAAGAGCTTTTTGAAGCTGGGCAGCACACAGAGTGTGGTACTGCTTTATTGGTACAATTCTTACACTCTGTTCTATTTTATGGGGTAAGAAATAAAACTGAACGTTCACAAGGGTTTGAGGTGTGTTACAAGCAGATTCTAAATCATGTTTAGTGTCTAATACAGCATTTTACAGAGAGAAGCAGCTTACAACTTTGGTTCACCTAACAGATGATGGCTTTGTTTTAGGATATGAGGAATTTACGGTTTGCATTAAAACAAGAAGGGCACAGTAGAAGAGATATATTTGAAGTCCTCACAAAATATGCTTTTCCCCAGTCACATAACTTGGTAAGTCACATCATTTCTATTGCTGGTTTGTATTAATGCAGAGTTCATGCCAATTAACTTGGCCTATTTGATCTAGTAATGGCTACATCATAGAGAGCAAATTAAAAAAAAATAATAAAAAGCCTAGAAAAGAGTGAGGTGTTTTAAATACCAATAAGGGTCTTTCCTGGGCAAGCTGAAACAGAAGTACTGGTCAGCAGATGCAGGAGTTCCTGAGAACTTAAGATTGGCAGGGCAAGAGGCCTCCTGTGCACAATCCTGACAAAAACAGGGACAGGCACTCATCAAAGCAGTGGGGCTGAAACCACTGGGGCCTTCACAGCACCATCACACATCCCAGCATGTAGGCATGTGGTACTCATTTAGAACAGAGAAGATCAGTGCATTGGAATGCAGATTATCCTACCTAGAACTCAGGACAGGAGATAAATAATCAGTATAACTTGCAGTAAATTTATGTTTTATTTAAGTAGCTTTCAGCTAGGCAGTCTCAGTGCTGAGAGGAGGGATGCCAGCTCAGGCTCCCTGCCTGAAACACTGATGTGTTGAGCAGGTTGTGCTGCAAGTTGTGCTGCTGTTTGTCCTTAGTACCCAACCAAACTAATGTGGAGTTGTCTCAGGTGCACCTGTGCAAACCACACTTCTGCTTTTTGATTGTATGTTCTTGATTTTGAAAAACCTGTTTGTGATCTCAAAAAATCCACAATGAAACACACTTCTGTTTTACTGCAGTATTCTTCTGAACCTGAATATGTCTTATATGTAGAGGTGTTTTTTTTAATTTCCACTCAAATCTGCACACATCAGATGAAGCTGCAGTTGATTTAATTCCTGGGAAGATAGACTGTGTGCAGCAGGAGATGCAGAGAAGAACTTTTAGTTGGAGAGGCAGGATTATCAATGAGAGAAAGGAATGGAATTTTGTATGTGGAGGGAAGAAAATATCAGTGGAGGTAGGGTGGAGACTCTGAGTACCTCAAGTATTGTTTGGGGAGAAGGATCTAGCAGGGATGCAGCATGGATTTGAAGGGAAGATGTCTAAAGAAGGCACAGAACTGGCCTACCTATTATTGTTGCAGTATTTGAAATGCTTTCCTGTGTGAATAACTGCACTGAGAGAGCCTGGCAGGGCTTTTCCTCCTTGTGAGGCCACACCATTCCAGCTGCTCCTGTCCTTCTCTGACCTTCCTCTGCCTCTGAGGGCTATAAATACACACCCAGCTGCTCTGTACTCAGTGCTGGGACCTCTCTGCTCTCCTGCCCACATGCAAATACGTGTGTGAGGGGCTCTAATGTGAAGGAACCTGCAACTCACTGTGCTGGGCAGAACCAGAGCCTTCCCAGGAGTCAAAGCCTCCTCCGTGGAGATGTTGATGCAGGTTTGAGGCATTGCCTTTTCTCTGCACCTTTGCAGGTGGAATCACAGCACCTCAGACCACAATTTGTTTTTCTTGTTTACTGGGTTTTCTGCATGTGTGAGCTGTTCATCATTCAGTTTCTCCTTTTAATGTTTTTGACTAGCTAGGAGATTTTTCAGCTGTTTTGTTACAGATGAGCTGTGATGGGCTCTGGAGTGTTGCTGCTCTGTATGCTGTTGCTCTGTTAGCTCAGGACAACACAGTCTCTCTTGTGTTTTTTTTTTATTTTATTTTATTTTTTGGGTTTTTTTTAGTTTCTTTATTTGAAACAACTTTGTTTCGTGCTCCTTCTGATATCTCAAGAGTTTGTAGGCCACCAAAATCCATTTTCTCAGTGAGGAAGATTGTTAGCATAAACATTACTTTTGCTTTTATCCTAAACTTTAGAAACAAACCAAGGGAGGAGAAGGGGGTAGTTAGGTAATAGAGCCCACTTGGAATTTGTTGGAAGGAGAAGGAAGATAAAAGGTAAGAGGAATTTGTTGGAATGTTCAGTGAGGCTCCTGTGCTATATAAATTATGAAAGCAAGCAACCAAACAAATAAAAAGTAAGTAATGTAAGCAGCTAACAATTTCATTTTCAGTGGCAACTTTTTCACTTATATGGAGTTTTACAGTAATTGGGATTTCTCTTAGTAAGTGTCAGTTAGGGAGGGGATGCAGAAACACAGTTGCTTCCTAATGGCAATGAATAGCAATTTAAACCTTTTCCTACTTTGAATTTAGTATCTAATGTTGTCTGTTATAATTGAAGCTGTGCCTATTGGAGAAATGTGGTGAGAAGACAGTAGTTTATTTAGTGATAATGTGAAATATGGGAAATAAACCATTCTAATACATTTCAACCTCTTGACAGTAAAAAAGGAAAAATGCAACCAGATAACCTTTATAATATCTGTTCTCTTTGTTACCTTGTAACTGCTGTCATGTTTTCATTATTTTCATTACCAGATCTGTATTTTTTGCTCTTTGCTTCATAGGCTTGCACATACCAGGTATAAATGGAGAGAGAATGGCTGGCAGGGAGCAGTCAGTCCTGTTTTGTAGTGAGCATTAGGTTATAACTGATGATGAGCCCTCATATTTGCCATTTGCAGTCAGAGTTTGGTGTAATAAACTTCCTTTGTATCTTACAGCTTTTTTTTGCCTTTGTAAATGAAGAAAAGTTTCCTGAAAATGGATGGATGGTGTACAACCCCATGTCTGAGTACAGGAGACAGGTGAGTTATTACAGTTGCCATTGCCTGGTGCTTTCACATCTCCCAGCTTGCATAGAGGAATTACTGTTTGTGCCTTAATTTCTTCAGCTGTTGGGATAGGATGGAATTGCAGCTTGAAGAAAAGTAAAGGAAAGAAATAAAACACTTGAGCTTTGAAAAAAACCTAGAATTTCACAGGAAGGTAGTCTTTGTTCTTTGAAGGAAGTTATTGATGCCTCTCACAGTATGCCATTACTAAGTGAGCACAGGTGGAGAGAATGTGCCAAATATGTAACTAGAGTGTACTAAATGTAGTTTGGGTTTGTTCTTCATCCCAAAATGAAGTAGGGGAGAAAAAAGCAGCTTGTTTTAGAAACAGCATTGCTTCACAGAAATTACAGATGTCTATCAGTATTCTTCCTTGCTCTTTATGTGATCTTGGAAAAATGTCAATGAAAGAGGATGATACTTCACTTTAAAATGTCTGTTAGATAACTAAAGTATGACATAAAAAAAATTAAATAGCAAACAATAAGAACTTCCTTAATTTCTTTTACCCTCTGTAGTTTTTTTTTGGTTTGTGGTTTAGAAGCCTAAGGCCCAAAAAAGGTAAAATACAAACACCCCCACAAACCCCACTGTGCATGTGTGGAGGACTTACCAGTATTTCTGGAAATGTCTTACTGGGCAGAGTGCAATAAGGAGTTGTTCTTTCTCAATAAGAAAGTTACCCTGAATCTTACTTTTAACCTGACAGTGAGACTTCCTCCCCCACAGTCTTTTCACCAGGCAAGGTGGAAAAGCAGAGCTTTAGGGAAGGAGAGAAGGTAATTTTCTTTTCTCAATCTCACAGTAAAAGAAATACATCTCCTAGTTTCAGTCATTGCTTTGAAACTTAAGGCTAGAATTGTGTACATAAGGGTATGAGGTGGCTCTGCAGCTGTTTAAGGCTGTGAATCCATCTGCAATGAACTGATCTGTGTGGTTTACAATCTGTTTTTTACATCTATTGCTTTAAAAGGGCACTCAGCCAAACTGTCACATAAAATTCAGGAGCAGAGTTGTAACTTGCTGAGGCAGGAATACCTGGAATAACGGGGTGTTCCCTCCTAGGGGCTGCCTAACGAGCGCTGGCGGGTGACGTTCATTAACGAGCACTACGGGCTGTGTGACACCTACCCCTCGCTCCTGGTGGTGCCCTACCATGCCACAGATGAGGACCTCAAGAAAGTTGCTGCCTTCAGGTCCAGAAATAGAATCCCTGTAAGTTTTGGGTGATGGTGTAGCTGGTTTAAAGTTGTATCCAGATAAATTTCTTGATGCACACAGCTCTAGAGGATGCTTTTTTATTTTTTGGAAATGGTTGTGGTAAAATAGTTTTGATTGCCTGGTGTTCTTGGTCAAACCACGTTTCTGTTTTTCCTCCAGAACAATCAGCCATGATAGCTTCATTGGTTTTAGCTTGACTTGCCCAGTAACAATGGCCAGCAGTGTAGGTTTCCTTAATGAGGAATGATTCTTAAAGTTTTTCAACAATGAATTAGCATTTTCTGGCCTGCTTTTTGGGTTTCTTGCTTATCTTTAATCTCTGGCACTGTATCTGTTCCCTGGGCAGCTCACTGTCTTTTGTGGCAAGTCCTCTCTGGCTCAGAACAACAAAGACAGCCTGTGCTTCACTCCAGTGCTTCCTCTTTGTAAAGAGGGCTGAGGAACAAATTGTGCTTTAAAGAGAAGAGAAAACATTCAAGACACTGCAGAAAGGTTCAACTTCCCCTCCTTATCCAAGAAAAGGGAAAAGTTGTTCTCGTAGAATTGGAGCATCTTAGTCACTGTTTCTAGGATGAGTTCATTCTCTGAGTTCTTTAGTTTCAGCAGAGATTGCTGTGCTTGTAATTAGTTTACTTTTCAGGATTATTTTTGTAACCTAAGACTTGTAGGAAAATACTAAAATACATTGATTATATAGGTAAACATGTTTTCAGTAAGCATTAAATATATAAGAGAACTCTTTTGAAGATTATTAATAAATTTTACGAGACTAGAAGCAGTTCTGATATCAAGAGATTGTATTTTAAAGAAATAAAAAGAAAGGTGTTAATTTTCACACTGTGTATTTTAAATACAGCTTTGAGTTATGATTTTTTCTTCAGTAGAGTGAGTTTCTTTTCCTGTGTGCTTGGCACGTGGCAGGTTCTCTCCTGGATCCATCCCGAGACCCAGGCTGTGATCATGCGCTGCAGTCAGCCCCTGGTTGGAATGAGTGGCAAGAGGAACAAGGATGATGAGAAATACCTCGATACCATCAGGGAGGCCAACGGGCAGATCTCCAAACTGACCATCTATGATGCAAGGCCCAATGTCAATGCAGTTGCCAACAAGGCAAGCAGATGCTTCTGATGTTTTATTTTTGAAGGGAATGAGGAGGAGACTCACTCGGAAGTTTTCTGTGAGGAGGTTTTGGGGAGTCGTAGTAATCTTCATAACAAAGACTTCATAATACTTACAGAGAGAAATCCACTCATTGCTTCTTTCACTGCAGAGCCTGGCAGCTCTGATAATAACCCCACATCTGAGGAAAGAGATGGAGAGCACAGAACAGAGGTACTGTGCTGCTGCTGCACAGCAGTGGAGGTGGCACTCATGGGGAAAAGCTACACAGTGCTTTAGGCTCTTGTCTGATGTATAGCTGGTGGCTGTGATGGCATATAAAGGCAAAATTTATCCAAATGTATGGCATGTTTTTGCTGTCTGCAGGAAATTCTGCAATTCTGCATCTCTCTGAGCTTGAGGGAGCTGGTGATGTTAAGTCTGAAGAAAAGGAGGCTCGGGGGGGATCTTAGCACTTTATACAGCTGGCTGAAAGGAGGTTGTAGCCAGGTGGGGCTCGGTCTCTTCTCCCAAGTAACAAGGGATGGGGCAAGAGGAAACAGCCTCAAGTTGCACCAGGGGAGGTTTAAATTGGATATCAGGAAGATTTAATCTGTGGGAAGGCTGTCCAGGGAAGTGGTTGAATCAGTGTCCCTGGAAGTATTTAAAAGATGTGGCACTTAGAGGTGTGGTTTAGTGGTGGGCTTGGCACTGCTGGATTCATGTTTGGACTCAATGATCTTAAAGGTCTTTTCCAACCCAAACAATTTCATGTTATCTTTGGAAAGTCATTGTACCCTAAAATATGTGTGGGTTTTCTGCTTCCTTTTGTGACCAGGCACATCCTCTGCAGAGGTGGTGGTGAAATGTTTTGAAAGAGCAGCAGCAGAACAGACTTTTTACTTCTGTGGCTCTTTAATATCTTAACAGTCTAAATACATCTTCAGTCTTCAGCACTAAAATTTAGCTTTAGATAAGTTTGTTTAAAGTAAACTTTAATGTTATTGCTAATTTACTTCTTAAAGACAGAATCTAAGATTCTTGAACATAATCCTTAAATTAAAGGTATCTTATTCTTAACTGAACTCTTAAAATTAAATTTATTTGGCCAAACATTTTATCACTTTTGTCTATCTCCATGTCAGATGACGTTCATTCCTTCCTTGCCCTGTTGAAAAGAGTGTGTATATGACTGAAGTTAATTTCAGATCTCTTGTTTGTAGGCAACAGGGGGAGGATATGAGGGTGAAGATGCATATCCCAATGCAGAGCTTTTCTTCTTGGACATTCACAATATTCATGTCATGCGGGAATCTTTGAAGAAGCTGAAGGACATTGTTTATCCCAATGTGGAAGAATCACATTGGTTGTCAAGTCTGGAATCAACCCATTGGTTAGAACATATAAAGGTAACTTTGCCTTGATTGTTTGTCCAAATCTGTCATATCATACTTGCTTTCTTTTCTGAGCTTTGAAATAGTCCTAGAACACATCAAACTACTTGAACTACAAAAACAACATCCCTGAGTGTTGGCTTTTTTGCCAACTAGTCTTAGAGACTCATAACTAAGTGATGAGACTCCTAACTAAGCAATAGGTGACACTGAATGTTTGTTGCCTGCCTCAAGTTAAGAGTCTTTACTAGAGGGATGCTTTCATTGGCTTTACATATGTGAGAACTGATTTATTTTGCTTTCTTGCAATACAGGCCTGCAGGTGACTGTCATTGTGAAATATTAGTAAATACTTTAGTTGTCAGTGTGTATGTATTGAGGTTTTGTAAATAAATCTTGCAAATTTCTTTGTAAATTTTGTCATTTTTATCTGGTAACACAAATAAAATACTTAAGCTGGTAATTCACCAGTGTTCTTCGTAGTTGACCTTTGAATCTTTTGCCTCAAGTACAGCTGTGCAAAAGTAATTAGAGTATTATGTAATGAATCCTACTTAATAAAATGTTCATCTTAATTTAATATTTGGAAAGTAAGTATATTAGAAGAGTGCAAGCTCCTTTTTCCAACAACTGAGATAATTCAGTCATATAGTTCAAAGAAAGGAGTCAAATGAAATAACACTGAATTTTTAGAGAGTATATCCTATGGTAAATCCCCTCTTTCTTTGAAAAAGAAGCTTATGTTCTTTGGTTTATCAAGGTTACTGTTTTCTGCCCTATTTTGTAAGAATTTTCTGTGAGATGAATTTGATCTTACTGAGGGATTAGGGAACCAATCTGTTTCTCTATTTTTATGCAAGAAATTCACTCGATCTCCTCAAAAACTCTTCTCCAATTAACTACACTGCTCTTTTCAAGTCTTTTAACAGAAACAGCACAAATTCAGACACAAAGCAATGAAGCTAGAGTTGTCCTTTGAGCAGAACTAAGCAGTGTTGTTTGTTTGGCAGCTGGTGCTGACAGGAGCCATCCAGGTGGCAGACAAGGTGTCCTCGGGCCGGAGCTCGGTGCTGGTTCACTGCAGCGACGGCTGGGACCGCACGGCCCAGCTCACCTCCCTGGCCATGCTCATGCTGGACAGCTACTACAGAACCATCCAGGGCTTTGAAGTTCTGGTGCAAAAGGAGTGGATAAGCTTTGGACACAAGTTTGCATCGGTGAGGATCAGAAGGGAGTTGCAAAGACTGTGTGGGGTTCACTTTGTGAAAAGCTCGCGGTGTTAAACTGCTCGCTTTGTGTCAGGGTTTGGTAATTCCTTTTGTTGTTGTTGAATTCAGGTTTGAAATGTTTCCAGGTAAACTGAGCAGAACATCTGGGTTTAGACCTGTTTGATCAACGTTTTTCTTGCTATTCTTTCTCTGAGAACCCGTATTGTGTCCTTTGCATCCTTTTAAAAGCATGGAATTGCTGGGATCGCTGGGGTTATTGAGCAAAGAAAATAAGGAGGCAGAAAAATGGTGTCCTCTCAAATTCTTTAGCTGCAGATCAGATAAAGCTGGGACATGAGGTTCTCCATCACTCTTTGGACTGTTTTGACTGTCACAAGAAGCAGATGAATGAGTCTGGCCAGTGCCTTCTAAGTGAGATTTTGCGTGCTGATTCCCCCCAAATATTCTAAACTTGTCATAATAGCTCCCAAGAGGCTGTCACTGGTAATGCTGGCTCTGCTTCTGTTCAGTTGTCTTCTGGGCAGAAGCTCAGAAGGTTAAGTAGTTGCTTCCATAGCAAGTCCTTAATATTTCACAGGTATGTGAATCATTTTCCTGAAAAATGCACAGAATATTCTGAGGAAGGGACTCTGTTCATCCTGTTTGTCTCAGAAAACTTTTCAAATCCTTAGTGGAACTTTTTCTAAATGTGGCAGCTAACCATTTAACCAGGAAATCTCTATGAGGAACCTGGAGGAGCAGATTAGGTTGCTAGGGAGACTGTGCTGTTACTTACTATAAACATTGCAGCACTGTTGCTTGTTGGTGCTGAAACTTGTCATTCATGGTAAGAAGTTTCTGCAGCTTCAGTAGAAGTTACTTGCATGGATATTTTGTTCCTAATGGAATATTCTAAAGATACTAGTATTCCTAAAATTTGGAATATAGGAAATCTGGAAAAATCAAGAAATGGAAAAATTATACCTGTGTGTGTTCCATGCCCATTTTACATTTGCAAATATGTAAGAGTGTTGCAATCATTTGGAAATCCATGTATAGATACTCAGCATGAATCACCTCACCACTTACATGTCCTTGTAGGCTGTGGCAGGTTTTGATCTGACATTCTAAAGGTGCTTTGAGGCTTGGGAGGTTTGTGTTTTGGGTGTTGGGAGTGATAGCTGATGTAGTGTGGTTTTGTGTGTACTTGTAGTCTTTTAGCAGTGGCATGTTTTATAAACCTTTAAGTATTCTGTCTTGGTACAGCCACAGGAAAATGTGAAGCCAGTGGCTTGGCTTTTTATTCTCATATTTAATGTTGTACTTAAAAAAAGTTAAGAGTCAGGATGCAGATAAAATTAGATGGTATAACTAGGAGACTTGTAGTCAAACACATGTGTTACAGTTTAACACAGAGCTTAAAAAGAGATATGTGTTCATTATTATTAATAAATTCAAATGAGCTATGTTTCTTTTTGTTAAACCATTCATTTTAGTTGGGTAATCAAAGGATTTTGTTCTCCCTCAACAGATGTTTTTTTCCAAACAGTGAGGCAGGACTTGGCATCCCTTCCAGATGATTCTCTCAGTCCATTGGTTCATGTCTGACAATGTAGCAGCAATAAGAATGATTTAAGTAGTTGCTTTTTTTAAAACTGCTATTTTCCCAATTTGCTCAGTCAAGTAGCAATCTTTGGAAATGGTTGAAGCCACTCTTTAGCCATCTGCTGTAATCTGAGAGTACTGTAAATTTTTATTTGATGGGTTGTTTAGCTACAGTGAAGGACTGTCTTTTCTGGAGTGTTCTGTAGGAGTGGTGGAGTCACCATCCCTGGAGAGATTTAAAAGACATGGGATGTGTTGCTTGGGGACATAGCTTAGTGGTGGATTAACACCACTTAATTGTCAGTGCTGGGTTAACAGTTGGACTCCATGATCTCAAAGGTCTTTTCCAACCTTAACTTAACCTTAAAGTTCTGTTTGTCTAATAATCAGCAGGCTTTTATAACAAGACCAGTTATCAGTTCAGAGTTTTTTTCAGATATCTTTAGAACAGCTTTGGCAGTATTTCTCTGTATCTGAATCTCTCCTTCTTGGTACAGTAACTAATTTTGAAATTATAGCAGTGGGTTGTATTATTGCAAAAGAATTAATGCTCTACTACAAAATAAGAAGCAATGTTGCCATAAAATAGGATGTTTCAGTTAATAGGAGGCTGCTTTGCTTCATTTCAGAGAATAGGCCACGGTGATAAAAATCATGCTGATGCAGACAGATCACCCATCTTTCTCCAGTTTATTGATTGTGTGTGGCAGATGTCTAAACAGGTATGTTGTGGTGTTCTTCAGAAGGCAACAGTATGAAGAGATTACTGAATTAAAACCTTATATCTTTATTCTTTTGAAAAAATGTATTTGAAGAGGACAGCATAGCCCTCTCCTCTGACCTGTAGTAAAAAAGAATGTATTTACTTTTGTGATATACAGGCTGTGGTTATGTTGCTGGGCATGGCACTGGCTGTGCAGGCATGGCTGGTGTTCCTTGGTTTGGGATTCTGACACTCACTGAGGGATGTTTCATACCCAGCAAAAAGCTTCTGCAGGAATTGCACCTGACTCTCTTAATGGGGTCTGCTGTTCTGTTTGACCATTTGTGAAGCTGTCCTTTGAACTGCAGGGACACATGTTATTTTGTCAATGCTTAAAAAGGAACTCAGGGAGCTTTTGAATGCTGTGATTTGAACATTGGAATGTTAGTAAGTAATGAGACAGAGCAATGACCTTGGTCCATTTAGGGCTAAGGATCTGGACTTTTATTTGCCTGTATGGTGCTGCACTGTAAGAGTACACTGATGAGATCTTATTCTGTCTTGCTAGTAAAAGTGTATGTGTAACCATTCTGTATTTTATTCTTTTTTTAAATTAAAGGTAGGGTAGACCATTTTGAGAAGAGATTTTTCAGTGACTAGTTTGAGAAAGTTGAACACCTTGTGTCATTGGAACACTTAGTCTGCTCTAAAATCCATGAATGTATTACCTTACAAATTATTTGTAGATGTATCCACGCTTCTAAACTCTACCTTTAGCCTTTTAACCAGGGCACATGCACATCCTCCTGCGTTTTCCATGTAAACAATGAGTTTGTCTTTCCTGATTTTAGTTTCCTACAGCCTTTGAATTCAATGAGCAGTTCCTGATTACAATCCTGGATCACTTGTACAGCTGCAGGTTTGGCACCTTCCTGTATAACAGCGAGCTCCTCAGAGAAAAAGAGGTGAGTCAAACCACTGGTGGTGTCATTGCACTGCTGTCTTTTCTCTAGGTGATTGCAAAATTTTTGGTTTTAGTGTATTTGGACATAGTCCTTGCAGACAGTGATTTAGAACTGGCTCTTTTTCTTACAGAACAGTGCCAAGCAGTCACTAAAATACTCATCAAGCACTGGGTTTGGAATCTTTCTTATACAGTAATGTATTGTGCTTTTAAGTAAACCAGAAGTGTGCTAATTTTAGAATGTAACAATGGCTTCTATGATGGATGGCTTGATTTTATGCAAATATTTACTGTTCTTATCTCCATTTTATTGTAGAAAGTGACTGAGAAAACGTTATCGTTATGGTCTTTGATAAACAGTGAAAAATCCAAGTACACCAATCCCTTTTATAGTAAAGAGCTGAATCGAGCACTCTATCCAGTAGCCAGCATGAGGCATTTAGAGCTCTGGGTCAATTACTACATCAGGTGGAACCCAAGGATTCGGCAACAAGTGAGTAAATTCTCTGTAATGTACAAAAACTGCTGTTGGACATTGCTGGAAATCAGGCTTTTGTGTCATAACTGCCTTGTAGAGCAGTGCCTGTAATCTGTTCAGGTGTATAATGTTATATTTGTAAAGATGGAGAAAAAAGTGAAAGTAATGATTTTAGTTTCCTGTTTAGTAGGAAGTCATCCTTGAGCTCTTTGTTGCCCCTTTTCTTGGACATGTCTAAGGGCATTTGCTGCTACTAAATCCTGAATGACAGTGCTTAGAAATGGGGCTTGCTGATCCCTGAAGAGATGGGGCATTAGCAACACAAACACAGCATTTGCTTGGTATTTCTCCTTTTGCTGAGAGAGGGTATGAAACAATTTACAAATGAAATCACCTACTGAGTCCTTTCTCTTTCAAAGCTATATGTATTGATGGTAAGATTTAATTTTTTTATGTAACGTTGATGACCCAGCATTTTTTACACTCTGGATTAAAGCTGTTATGGAAAATTATACAAGTGGATCAGACTGGAAGTCCAGAAAAGCTTTTATCAAATGACACATAGTTCAGTTCTGTGGTTTTAATCCATACAGACACTCAGAGCATGTTACAGGCTTGCTGGAAATCTCAGCCACATGGAACATAAAGATTGTGTACAGAGGCTTTTTTGTCCTTTTTAACAGCTTGTGGAGATTGGAGTAGGAGAAGATAGAGGAGCAATTTGTTAGACAGAAGCAGTCTTCACTCCAGCCCTTGGAATGAGTCAGTAGTTTTCAAGAAATACAGAAAGAAATTCCTTTTCCTCAGCTGATCTCCTGTGTCACTCACAGCACTTTGGAGGTTTCAGGAAAGCCTGGCAGTTTGCTGTGTCTTTTTACAAGTACATTGCCTATTGGAATTGGAAGTTCTGGTTTTAAAGCTTTTTGTTCCTTGTTAGAAAAGATGAGGGTGTTCTGCAAAAGGTGAATATAAAGATTTCTTTTAGGAAGTGAAGGATGATAAGGCATGCAAATTAGCTGTAGATATACTTAATAATGCAGTTTGCCATTATTTGGGAGAGCTTTTTGGTAGGAATTTCCCCTTAGAAATGCAAACCCAAGTGACAGTATTCCATGCTGCTACTATTGGTCCCTCATTTTCACCTTTTTTCTACACAAAATGCAGCTTTTTTTTTTAGTGCTTCATCTTCACTTAAGCAACTGGATAATGGAACATGTGGCCTGAACCTTTTTTTTTAAATGACCTTTCTTAGTGCTATTCCTTATGAGTATGTTCTGCTAGCAAAAGTATTATTCTCCATCACCAGTCATTCCAGTACCTACATTCAGCACTGATCCAATTTCACAGTTGGCTCAGCATTCATCCCAGTCCTGAACTGGTTTTGAACTGGTGAGGTGTTGAACCATTTGCTGCTGAAAGCTTTGCATTATACAGACACTTAACTGTGAAATAGCAACAACTTCTAGACAGGTGTATTCAGCTGAAGGGAACTTGAGGCTTTCCCTCTGCTTTGGACATTTGTAATAGTCCTGTTCCATTTGTTTCATTACTGGGAAAAGGAAGTTAAGCTCAAAGTGGAAGTAGTTAAAAGGCTCTTTCTGAGTAATCTCTTGAAAGCCAAAGCAGTTGATTTAAATACATGCAAGTTTACTTAGAGAATTCACTAATACAGTTTATTTCACTTCTTTATTTACACTAAGCTGAAAATAGACTGTTAAAAAGTCAAGTAAGTTTCATCAGTGAGAGAAATTATTTAAGCTGAAGACATGGATCTTAATCTGATCAGTGCAGCTAAAATAATTTGGCTAAACACTGAGTTTTAGGGAAGGTGCTGAGACATTTGGCTTCTGGAGTCTAAAACATTTTAGGAAGTCAAGGAAAAAACCTTTGGTCAAGGTGTACTGAATAACTGTCTTGCACACAACATTAGCTAACAAGAAAATAAAATCCATATGCTCCAGGGAGTGGTGGCTGATTTTCCTGAGTTAGAACAAAGGATTTTGTGCAAAGACTGTGTGGGAGAGACAGCTGGAAGGAAGGCAGAGGGCTCTCAGGTACCAGCAATGAGAATTCCTGTTCAGCTGTGACTTGCTGCCCCTGCCAGGAAAGCCAGGCTGCTGGAGCAGGCTGTGGACAAGCAGCTGGAATGCTGAGACTAACGTGGAATCTCTTCCTAGCAGCCAAACCCCGTGGAGCAGCGTTACGTGGAGCTGCTGGCCTTGCGAGATGATTATGTCAGGAGACTGGAGGAGCTTCAGATCACAAATAATTCTAAGCTATCCAATGCATCAGCCTCATCAACATCTCCCTCACAAATGGTGTCCCAAGTGCAAACACAGTTTTGAAGAAAATGTTGGCTTCTTTCTTAATGCTGTAATAGCAAGTGGTGCTTAACGTAGATCTCTAGAGGAATATTCTAATGCCTTACGTTAGACTGTCCTAACAGAAATTATTTTAGACTTGTCTTCGTTTGAGGAGGACTTCAAACAAACCCAGCTCTTGGATTATGTGCCTTTCAGAACCTGTGGACTGGGAACATTATTAATCAACTCATAGCTGGGAGGGCTTTAAGAGGTGTTTTGGTAGGTCTGGTACAATTGAAATGGAATCGATTTAGTGTTTTCATAAGAATGCTTTAATTTATTACATTTTAGGTCATGGTTTTATAAGGAAATTCATGCTCAGTCATGAATAAACACAATAGGAATGTTCACGTTGTATAAAATTAGGTATGTCTGTATTCCTGTAAGGAATACATGCGTGGAGTTCATGAGAGAAAAATGAATTCTATTGCAAGATTTCAGAGAGAAGTGTTGAAACTTTCTGATTACCCAAGAATTCCAAATTTTCCTTTTTTTAAATAAACAGAAATATGGAAGGCATTTCACTGATATGCTTCTAAATAAAAAAATCAAATAGCTCAGTAGATATCAAAAGAAACTTTTTTACTGTAAATTGATTTTATTTTTAAAAACTAATGCAAGTTGTACTGGATTCTGAGAAGTTCTGTTCAGGCTAGCTGTTCAGCACTAAAGTACAGTACAAATTATCACTGTGGGCAGTATTGCTTCTTTGGATGAATACAGAATTAAATGTTTCCAAAAGAAGGTTTATATAATTAAAAACAGAACCATAGAGACATTGCTTCAATATCTAGCAATAGCCATAGTATTAAAGCTTCTGTTTGTCTTCTAAAACTAAATGTGCCTGTTTAAAGGAGCTTTTATACCAAAGTAGACAAAAATGCTCAGTTATAAATAATTTTGAAAACCTGTACATTTATACTTTACTGTTTAATTTAACTCCTGTTCAGCAAATTTATTCTAAAGTATTTAAGGGGCTTTGGTTTTGCATATAGTGTGTGCACTTACATTGAACATTCAAGTGAGCTCTAGTTGCAAGCCTGCCTTTCAGAGGCTTTTTGTAAATCTTTAATTTGTTCCTTTCAGGTATTTTTTAAATAGTTGCAAGCATTTCTTATGACAGCACAAACTTTGCTCTTGATATTTAATTAAAATTTTGCATATTCTCAGAAGTTTAATGATATTTAGGCAATCCAGGAAATACTGCAAATCAGAATCTGTAAAGGACTCTAATATTGTTATTTTAAAGGAGATATTTTAATGCTTGAGGCATCTGTCATTGTAAATTATTGTACATGTGGTGAGTTTTGATCTGCAAGATAAAATAGGATTATATATAAATTAAGTTGTGTAAGTGTATATAATATAGTTTATTAGAAATTCTGCAAGTTTATAAAGTGTAAATATTTTGCATATGAAAACTAAATTTAAAGGTATAGTTCCATAAAAGAAGTCAAAGTTTAGAGGACATTGAATATTTAAAACAGTATTTTTTTCAAAGGAATAAAAATATACCGCCTCTAGATTTAATTCAGTATATGCACTGAGTTGCACTATGTTTTCAGGGAAGTTCAGAGCATACAGCAGGTATGTTCTAAATACACAGAATTATATGACTTTTGTCCTCTAAATTTCATTCTCCCATCTATGCTTTCCTGTATGTGTATCCAAAATAACAATGTTGTTACCCAATTTTGACTTGTTAAGATTCATTACATCAGATAAAGGAAGAAGGATACTCAGTTTTTCATGAGGTACTTTACATTTTGAAAGCTATGCATACTCTGGTATATTTGCCTTCTACTTACTTGTGGTTTATTAAAGGAAAAAAAAAACCACCCTATTTTTATTAGAATATTTAAAGTTTCTGTATTTGAGTTTAACATGTTGGTGATGTCTCTGAGCGGTGTGAAAAAGTTTTGAAAATCTAAAAGAGTTTTTACTGTGTAAACACTACATGATAACCTATTACATTTGGGAAAGTGTAATATAATGGAAAGGATCTTTTTGCACTTACTTCATTACATATTACTTTGTATTACTCTTCAGCTGAATTTGTCTTTGAAGCTCTCTAACGTGGCTCTATGCGAGCTTGGAATTTTTCAAGTCAGCAGACAAGATACGTGTTTTAATTGTTTTTATATATGAGACCAACATAAGAGTGATTTGAATCTGCTATGTTCTGGAAAATACTCCTTGTGAATGTAGGCATACAAACTTATCAATGCTAACAGAACATCTCTGTGCTTTTCCCCATAACTGGGTGCTCTGAGCACACCTGGGGAAGTTCTGAGGTCGTCAGGATGAGATTTTCAGGCTCTTGAGTGCCTTTTCTAGGAGGGGTGAAAAGCAGAGCTGGGGTGTCAGCACCACCAGCAATGAATGCCCAACATCCCATAAGAAATGTCAGTCTTGGAACGCTAGTTTAGGGTTTTTGTATTCTTCCTTGCACGGACAGGAGGAGAATAAGCTAGGTTTTGTGCTGGGCTTTTGTTACTTTAGAAAGAGTATTTGTTGAATGCCTTCTTTATTTGCTCATGCCTTAGCCATCCCCCCTAGCATCACTGTTATGGCTGTACCCAAGACATGACTTGTGTGCTACCTCCTGCTGTATTGTTAAGCTCTGCCTTGCGTTCGGGTGTTGTGTGGCAGCGAGCATGAGAAAACACGATGTGTAACAGCGCCGGAGCACCACCGCATCCTCCCTAACCCTGCCAGCCGCTCCCCTTGGAGCCCGCGGGACTGCTCCGGAGCCGGGCCCTGCGTGTCAGGCTCGGAGGGAGAGCAGCCAGCATCATCCGCCTGCCGTGTACGCGCGGGGAGGGGAAAATAAACATGTCAGTGCTGCACTCTCTGCCTCCGCCATCCCTTTCTCCCGGCGGGCCGTCTCTCCGCGCTGTGGGGCCGCAATGGGCGGCGGGCGGGCGGGCGCTGCCCCGGCCCTGCCCGGCTCTCCCCT
>WEIU01014851.1:1729982-1749369 GCA_013389925.1 Aegithalos caudatus
GCGGTGTGTCCCGGTGTCCGTGTGTCTGTCCCTGTGTGCAGTGTGTCCCGATGTCCGTGTGTCTGTACCTGTGTCCATGTGTCTGTACGTGTGTGCGGTGTGTCCCGGTGTCCGTGTGTCTGTCCCTGTGTGCAGTGTGTCCCGATGTCCGTGTGTCTGTACCTGTGTCCATGTGTCTGTACGTGTGTGCGGTGTGTCCCGGTGTCCGTGTGTCTGTCCCTGTGTGCAGTGTGTCCCGATGTCCGTGTGTCTGTACCTGTGTCCATGTGTCTGTACGTGTGTGCGGTGTGTCCCGGTGTCCGTGTGTCTGTCCCTGTGTGCAGTGTGTCCCGANTGTCCGTGTGTCTGTCCCTGTGTGCGGTGTGTCCATGTGTCTGTCCGTGTGTCTGTCCCTGTGTGCGGTGTGTCCATGTGTCTGTCCGTGTGTCCGTACATGTGTGCGGTGTGTCCATGTGTCTGTCCGTGTGTGCGGTGTGTCCGTGTGTCTGTCCGTGTGTCCGTACATGTGTGCGGTGTGTCTGTTCATGTGTGCGCTGTGTCCGTGTGTCCGTCTGTGTGTCCATGTGTCCCTGGGGTGTGTAAGGCTGTGTGCTACCACCGCAGGGTCTCACCAAAGCCGTGCCAGCAGGCCCTGGGTGCCAGCTGCTGGCACAGACTTCCCTTCTTCACTCAGGAGCTTCCAGCTGAACTTGGGCTTCAGAACGGAGCTTAAAAATCCTTAAGCAAGGAGTAGAAGTGAACGGAAATCTCACCCTGATGAAAACTAAATGGAAAAGAATATTTAAAATCACTGCTGGGTTTCAGTCTCTGTATTCTCTGTTAGTAGAAACCTGGTGGTTTACATCATTCTAGTGAGGATGGAAATCAAATGTCCATTTTCTGTCATCAAAACACACACCTTTGTATTTGCACTTTCTTATCCTAATTTTCATCTCGCTGTTCCTGGGCCAGTTTTATGGCCATTTGTCCCATAGCTTCCTTGTCTGCCAGGCTGATGTGTGTGAGTGCAGGTGAGACAGAAGGCAAAGGTGTTCAGTGCAGCTGTGTGCCCTGCTGGTGCCTGGTGTGATCAGTGGAGCACTGACATCCCCTGCACTGCTCCCAGGGGATGCTCCTGCATTCACATTCCTTTTCCTGCTGCTGTAGTGATTCCTTGTGAAGATAAGCCATAGAAAAATAAATCCTTTCCTTAATTAACAAGTGAGTGCTTATTTGAAAACAAACTTAGGAGCTATAAACCCTAAGGAGCTGTACTGGAAACAAAGGAAAAAAAAAAACCTAAGGAGCTCTACTGGAAATTAAAGATATATGGGAGAAGGAGAAATAAATGAGGTAAGAAAAGGGATTACTGTAGTATTTAGGCATTGGGTTCTTTTGCAAACTTTTTTATGTTCCTAGGTCCTTAATCTCATGACAGCTCTGTGAGTCTGACATGATCTAGTAAAATTCTTTTTCCTGATTTGATCAATAAAATAGTTGCGTTCTGCCCACAAAGCAAACTAAGTTTTATGATGTTAGTGATCACTTACAGCTCGTAATACACATTTTGAATCCCTGCTAAACAATTTGAAATTTCTGTTTTTTAGCCCGACTGGATCCCACGTGGAATGGTGTAAACAGCTGATAGCTGCAACCATTTCGAGTCAGATTTCAGGGTCTGTCCCATCAGAGGGTGTGTCCAGAGACTACAGGGTAAGTGACCTGAGGAATGCATTGATTGGTTTTAAGATACAGGAATGGAAGATGGAAAGGTCCTTGCAATCTTGATTAGCAGGTGGTAAGTACTTGAGTGATCACTGAGTGTTTCAGAACTAGAAACATCTAATTATGTGTAGGAGTCTTTTGAATTTGCTTCCTGTTTTCCTCCATACTTAGAATAGTGCCATTGAAGTCTACAGAATAAAAATTAACGGAGAAGTGAAAGGAAACTTTAAAAGTCAATGTTTTGAATAAAATGTCAAAAAGTGAGTTGTCTTTTCTTTTGATTACTATATAAAATAATTGGTAAAGTAGATTATAGTTACAGGTTGAAATGGTTTCTAGTGTGTATTATTCAGACTTGAGCTCCTCAGATTTCACAAAAAATACATGAATGCCTTTCTTAGTGTGCAGGGAACATAACTGAGTATGATTTTTGCTGGGGTTTCTCCAGAGACACAGAATTTAACATCAGACAAACAAATGAGTCACCTTTTTCACTCCCTCCTAGCAACATTCTTGTCACTAAGGTAATGACTGCACAGGATTGTTTCTCTGAGTTCCCCTGTTCTTTCACCCTCACTGGCTCTTCTCTTCCTGCTCAACTCAAGAATGGAGCATGGGCAGTTTTTCTCCTCTCACAACGTGACAAAAGTTACCCATGTTTCAATTCCCTTTATGAAGCCCAACTTGCTTCTGTCTAGATCCCTTTTTCTTCCTAGAATTTTTATTGTCTTCATAGAGAATGGCCAAAGGAAGATCTTGATCTCTTGTTTTAACTAGATTTTAATTCATATATGCTCTGTGATTATAAAGTATGTTATCTGGAAACTATTTTAGATTGAGTGACAGGTCACATTCAGCCTGAGTCTGAGATGAGTTCACAAAATGTTTTTGACTGTAGTGTATTTAAAAGTTGAACCTCAACAGAGTTTCACACTGTTGGCACAGTCAGCATTTTATAAAGAGTGACTCTCCCATACTGCAACAGCTGAATTGCAAATGCTTGCTCCAGGTCAAGGCCAATATTTTTGGTAAAACACTGTGGGAAATCTTGCATTACATCTGTTGAGGTTGTATTTGCCAAGGATTTCATTATAATAAAATCCAAGTGTGTAAGCTTTACGTTCAGTTTGTCTCTGAGAAGAATGCATTCCTCTGGAGTGAAGAGCACTGTTTAATTTTGAATAACTCCCATCTCTATACTAAACTCATCTCAGATATTATTTAGCAGGAATAAATCTTTTAAGGCCTAATTAAAATTCTGCTTCATTCTTTATCTCTGAGAAATGAAAGAAAAGGATTTAAACCTGTTGGTTTAAATTAAGAATTTTTGTGCATAAATTGTAATTGGCATCATTGCTTTGCTGTGATTTGAAATCCCATATTTGTATATAACATGATGGAATTTTTTATAGTTGCTTACTCAGTACCACGAACAGCTCGTTACCACACATGAAAAGACAAAGCCCATATGATAGCTCAGTTTTCCTTTTGGACACCTTTCTCTTTTGATGCACTTTGCTGGGTGTTCATTACCTGGAATTGCTGCCTTTAGAGACCATCCTGCAACTCAGAACCTTCAGGTCGGGTCAGGAGTGTGTGTGCAACTTCTGCAACTGCTCAGGCAGTTCTCTTAGTTTGTGCTGGATTGACCAGGAACTCACTGATCTATTCTTTCTTTCATCCCTTTTTTATTGCTTTATATTAATCAAGCAATTAATTAATATCAAAATTGAATTAATTAATATCAAAATGAATCAATATAAAAATGAATTAATATTAAAATTAAATTAATTAATATTGAAAAATAATTAAGAATATAATTAAATTAATATTAAAATTAATATGTTTGCAAAACCAGGTAAATAAATTGATTCTTGTCTCTAAGAGCATTCCTCTTCTGTGGCTTTCCAGGGCAGCTTTGGGAATGGTCAGAACTGGAGAGCACTGGGGGAGCTCTTGCTTGCTAAACCCTACAGCAGCATGATCTCAGTTTTAGCTGAGCTCTGCCTGCAGAGTGCTCTGGAATCAGGGGCTCATATCAATGAAAATGGCTCAGATTGGAGTTGCTGGCTACAAACACCTTCAGAAGTTGAGGAAAGTTGTCTTTTTCTGAGAGGTCCCATGCCTCTCCTTCATGGTTGTTAGTGCAGGCTTATTGTCTTCCACCTAGAAGGATTACCAGGCTCTTTCTTCTCTTTTAACAATAGCACAGTGTAGCAGGATAAAAGGGTGATTAGGAATGAATGTTTCCAGAGAGCTTGGAATTTGTTACATCACTAAAATGAAGTGGCTGAGATTTTTTTTTTTTTTTTTTTAGACCAAAAGAATTCTGCCAGAGTTACTAGTTCTGCATAGTTTTGTTTTGTTCTTTCACAATCCAGCTATAATTAAAACGTTTGGGAGTAGAGTAGAGTGAAACAGTATCTTGAACAAATCCAGTCTGTGTGTTTCTTTGGATAACTTTTTATATTTTAACTAACAGGTGTACAGGAGGCCAGTTGTACGGGTAAGATTGCCTTTGGCTAGCAGTGCCCAGCCTCCTACCTGTGTGTCTCTTGTGCTGTGTGAGATCTTGGTGTGTCAAGCATTCTTTTACCTCATTAATGGGTTTTATGAACCAGCCAGACCATTTTGCTATGCAGTGCAGCAGCTTCTTTGGCACAGAAATGCTTTATATACATCACAGTGTTTTCGTGAGCAGTAAAAGTCAACGTGTAAGAGAGCGATATTTTAAAATTATGTTATGAATGTGCAATACTAACTTCAGTTTTATTGCATTAATTTTGACAAAATGGATGCTTGCAATTCAGGTCTACGTGCTTCAGACTGCAGAGTACTGTGTTAGCAGCTCTAACATGTCTATGCTAAAGAATACCAGTGGTAAAAACATTATGTCTGTGTTTGTCCTATTTAAATAAGTTCCAAATTCATGCTTGCCTTTGTACTTGTTTTAAATTAGTTGTTACCAAGCTGTATAATAGGATTGAAAGTTAAGTTTGAAGTTAGGCACTGGTGCATTGACCTACATCTTTTTAATGATAATTTTGAGACTAGGGCTTGCCCATTGTTCATTGAAGATTATAAAGGGCATGCCTTGTTTTCTTGCCCCTCTCTCTTAGTAACATTTATGGAGTGAGAAATGATCTGGATAGTGTTCTGACATTGTTCATGAAATGTGTCCAACACTTTTATTCAAACAAAGACCTCTTGTTCAGTCCGAAATCAAGAGATGAAGTCTGAATGATTTCTTTTTCTCCTCTGTTGTTTACGTATTTAAAAATGATGTGTTTAGTCCAGCCATACAAATCCACAAGTTGATCTTTTTTTTTTTCTTTTGAATAGATAGTGCTTCAAATAATTGGTCTGAGTTGAGTAATAAAAACTGGTTTTGTTCAGTTGTTGCCAGCTCTGTGTAAAGGCTTTGATATTTGAATGGTCTGCTCTGCTTCTTTGTCTTTCATATATTTAAAATTTTTGGTGTATTTGCTCGTTGTCCTGCTGATTTTCTTCCAGAGATCACAATGTTTACTTTTCTTTGATTTCAGAAACAACATAATTATGATCTGAAATATAAGCACTTTCTGTATAATAGAATTCTACCCATACCTAAATGTTAGCAGTCATTTATTAGATGGTTAGTAGTCCTTCAAGTTCTTAAACTTGAAAAGGTTTTTTAATTACTTATAACTTTTTTAACTCATGTAGAGCTCAAATTATCTGAAGATACCCAAAGTCCTTCTTCTAAGCAGTTCCTTGAGGGTTCTATAAAAATACTGTAAAAAGAAAAATTGACTTCTAAGAAACACTTGTGAATTTAGTCTGAGGCTGATTTTACAGTGTGACCAAGTGAGAAGTTCCTTGCATTTGAACTGGGGGTGATAAACTGTCCTGAGCACAACTTCTCTGCAGTTGTTAAAGAAAGAAGAACATTTTTGGCTGAATGTGTTAAAACAATTCCTTCAACTGACCCAATGACATTTGTGCTTCTCTCTGCTGTGCAAAAGGACCTGATGTTTATTAAAGAAATTTAATTAGTGTTCAGGATTTGCTGCCAATTGATGCAAAACTAAATTAACATGAACATGTGAATTGTTTGCATATTTTGCTATGAGTGGTAATTTTAGATTCTGTAGAGTTACTGGCCAAGTTTCAAGCAACCACATAGAAGTTGCTGGAATGATATGTAAAACTGTAAGGTTGAGAGTTCAATTACAACATGTTCTACACAGCAAAGCTTTTTTCAATTGTCTTAAGTACTGCTATTTGATGTTGACCTATTTTTTCTGTGAAATATTGCATGAGTTTTCCCATAATGCTGCCATTGCAAGTTGTACTCAATTTCCTCTGTTGATAAGCATGTGGCATACTTGAAATTAATTTTCTTCATTGTAAGGTTATTTGTCTTAAAAAGACAGTACATACTTTTATGTTCTTATCTACCAGCACTGACTCTTTTGTGAAACAGGGAGTAAATTTTTCATTTTGTGTTGTGCCAAGTAACATTCAAAGGATGGTGCTAATAGTATGGATTCCCTTCTGTGGAAAGCAGTGTGTGCCAGGAGTGGAAGATTTTGGAAAGCTAAACTGCAGTTAAAGTATATGCTGTCTTTTTAAGGAAATTTTAAAAAGGGAAACAAAAAGAAGATTCTGTCCTTTCACCTGTTGTCTGCAATTTTTTTGCTGTTACCTCTCTCTTGTCCTACTGCTGCCTGATGCAAAGCAGGAGATTCAGGATGGACACAATGGCTATCATTCTGAAGCAGAACCTGATCAGGTGGCAAGTTTTACTCATCTTTCATTCATTAACTATGTAGCAAGGAACTATAAATTAGTACTCATACAGTGCATACAAATCTTCCTTTTCTCACACAAGAGAAGCCCTAGAAAAAGCATTTAGTGTGGAACTGGTTATGTGCCAGGCAGAGTTTTCTTGTAAGGTCATGTGGTCTAAAATCTAATACTGAACATAACAGAGCACATCCACCCTCAGTTTGGAAGCACATCATATTTATTTTTTTTTTTTATGATTGGGTGCTGAATGTAAAATTCCAAAAGTTTCCAAGGAAATCTGAAGCCAGAGATCAGCTGAAATATTTTTAGAAATTACTTATTAGTGAGAGCTTGGGGTAGTCTGTTTGGAAGCAGGCAGATCCTACCAATTATTTCTGTGTGGGTCAGAGCTGCAGTACAAGGGGAGGGTTATTTGTTGTAACAAGTTTGCCCATTATATTTATTCAGGATGTAAAAAAAAATTGAAACCTTAATATCTTATCATTTTGACCTGGGACAGATCACTTTTTTACATGGTATTTAACAGTCCCACAAACCATTTTATGCTTTATTACAATCTTTAGTACATTGTAAATCTTAGCTGCCAACAAAGGACCCAAAGAATCCATCATATATCATTCAGCAATGAAGCCATTTACCTCAGTTAAAATTTATTAAACTAACTCTTATTTTAAAACTGCTAATTATTCTTCTATATTTTGTTATTACTTAATTCTTAATCTGGCCATCTGGATCCAAAATTCCTATTGTGAACCTTTTCCATAACCTGTGGCACTCTCAGGAAGGTATTGATTGAAATAGAGCATTGTGAGGTGCTTCTTGCTATCAAAATCACAAAGTTAAAAGGTTAAATAAAGTTCCTGCCATATAATTCTCTCAAATGAAAATACTCAAATATTAAATAAGCAGTGATAGAACTAAACAAAAAAAGAGAGCTTTAAAATGTTCTCAATTTGATAAAATACCCCAAATAATACCTGCATTCAGCAAAACACTAACAGATTATTAATTAGTCATTTGGGCTGATCTTATTGTTCATATTTTTGTATGCTATACATAGCTAGCATGTGAAACTAATTGTTGCTTAATGCTTTGTTACTAATATGTGACTAATATGTATGTCTGTTATATTTATAATACTAAGTTTTGTGTTTGGTTGCTTTTTTGTTTTGTTGTTTGTTTTTTTTTCTTTTACTGTGGCACTATTTAGTACAGTTGTGTGATTTTAAAAAAGACACACTTCTTGTGTTCCAATAATCTGGTAGTAAAAGCACTTTGCATCAAAATATATCGATGTGGTACAGATGGAGAGTGAGATTTACTCATGGGTTTGGATTTTTGCCAGGCACTGCGGGATGGAAACAAACTGGCACAGATGGAAGAGGCTCCACTTTTTCCTGGAGAATCAATCAAAGTTATTGGTAAGTGTGCTACTGAGTGCTGCACTGAATACTATTAAATTGCTAGTTTATTTAAAAACAGAATGTTATTTCCTTTTGGCTTTTGATATTTAGTTTAATGCCACTTAAGATTAGCTGATTAGATATGGATTTCTTTGTCTTTTAAATCCAAGTGTAGGAAGGAGAAATAAGACCCAGAGGATGACTTGCTCCATATAGATAATTTTCCTTTTCCTAAGGATTTTTTGTTCCTTAGAAGTGTATGTATTGTATTTCTGCTTGGGGGTGGCCAAGGATATGTCATAGATTCAAAATTCTTATAGCAAAAATGATGAAGTTATGGTAAACCTCCTTTCCAGTTCTTAGTGGGATTTATTTCACTTTGGTGTGTGACAGAGAGCATAACACAGAGCAAGCTCTCTGTTAGTGCAGTACTTGGCTAGGAAAGAATACCAGCAAATAAAAGTGAAAACCAACATGTGGGCATAGAACTGAATTACCTGGAGTTTGGGTGGATCAGTAATTGCCCTTTTGGATGCTCTGTCTCTGGGGTGAGTGTGGGCTCAGGGCAGGGACCAGAGCTGGGGGTACCTGCAGGATCTTGGGGTACCTGCAGGTTCTGGGGTACCTGCAATGCTGAGGATTTTGATTGCTTTCATTGTTGAGATAAAGGCAACTTCTGCAAGAATAAACTTTCCTAAAGAGGTCAAGCATCTTTGGAGCTGCCAAAATCTTGTGAGTTTCAAATGAAAATGGATTGTTATGGAACAAATGTCAATAACAGTAAAACAAAGCTTTAATTGATGTGTTTTCCAGCTAAGGATGTTATGTACATCTGTCCATTTATGGGAGCAGTCAGTGGCACGCTCACAGTGACGGACTTCAGAATGTTTATCAAAAGTGTGGAGAGGGTAAGACTTCAGCATCTATGTGCTTGTTGTTTCAGGAAGGAATGTTGCTGAAATAGATTTCAGAAAGTGACAAATTCAGTGAAGTGTGTGTTTCACAGCAGTCTGCTGTTGTAATGAAACACACATGAATAATATTTATTTGTATTTCTTCTAAAGTAATAAAATCCATTTGTTTTATATACAAATTTCAGGATCCACCTTTTGTTGTTGATGTTCCCCTTGGAGTTATAAGTAGGGTTGAAAAAATTGGAGTACAGAGCCATGGAGACAATTCATGTGGTATAGAAATAGTTTGCAAGGTAAGGCATGGTAGAGATTTATTAATATTAAAGTATTTTCATTTGATTTTTCTGTAAGAAGAATCTGCCAGGCCCATGTGCTGTTTTTCTGTCTGATCAGTTCCCTGTATTTGAATTGTGCTTCATTAATTTCAATTCCTCTATCATAGTTGCAGTCTTAAACACTTCTGCTTTTTGTCTGAAGAGTGAATTCAAAGGAAAAGTGGTGATTTTTATATCAAGCATCTCTAATGACAGCCCTGGTTATCTCATATGAATGCTTGCAGAACTCTGTTCTCTTGGGGGTTAGATGATGTCAGTGACTTAGTGTTCTATATATGCCTTCATTCAATCAAATGGCTCATAACTGCTTTTTTTTAATTTATCACAGAGTAAAACTGTACCTTATTTTTGGCAGGATATGAGAAATTTGCGGCTGGCCTATAAACAGGAAGAGCAGAACAGACTGGAGATCTTTGAGAACCTTGTAACACGTGCATTTCCTGTGTCTAATGGGCTGGTGAGTCTCAGTGGGAGAGGAGCCTGGCACTGGCCCTCCTCTGCTGGGAAAGGGGAGGGGAGGAAATGCAAGGGCTGGGTAACAAACTCTGAAGTGTTGATTCATAAAATCTGCTGCAGAGCAGGCAGGCCACTCTGACCCTGTGTGCTTTTTGCATGAATTCATCAAACACTGCTGTGTCCTGCTGTTGCTGAAGTTAATTTAGACATAAGCCTTGAGATCTAGGTTTGCCTAATGCTGCTGATTAAAAATATTTGTGTATTGACTCTTATTTTCTGCAGCAGATAATTCAATCTAGAAGTTCTATCTGAAACAACAAATAGGTACAATTAGTTTTGTTATTTAGCTGCAGAATCCTGTTTCATTTGCTTGTGTGGGTAAGGAACTGGTTGAGAGGTAGGAAACCAATTTTCTCATCTTGGAATTTCCATTGATGTGTTGTATGATCAGAGGCAAGTGACTTCAATTTGCTGTTTCCTCTCTTGGTTTTGTTAACTTTAAACTCATACTTAATGGAAAAAAAAAACCTATCTTCTTTCTAGTTCAGTGTTTTCCAGTCTTGACTGAAGGTGTTACGTCTGCTGTTCAAGAGTTTTAGAAGTGTTAGATTTGAAATACTGGAGTGTTGACTGTTTTGGAGTTACTGTGTGTACAACCTGTCAGGCAGTAATTTATGGTTTTGTTCTGTTGTTTTTAGCCTCTTTTTGCATTCAGCTATAAAGAGAAGTTTGCTGTTAATGGCTGGAAAGTATATGATCCAATGGCAGAATATAAGAGGCAGGTAAGTTATAGAACACTTGAGGTATTTTTTTTCTCTCTGTCTCCCCCAGGGCCATTTAAAGAAGGGAGAAATGTTACAGAAAACTCAGCATTTTCAGCTCTTATGAGCCAGTATGAAGACCTAAGCTTATAGCTTATATTTAAAAAATGTGGGCATGCCTTTTTTTAAACAGTATGCAACACATAACATGTTTCATTGCCCCAAACTCAGATATGTAAAAAGTCTAACCAGAAAAATGCAAAATTGTTTTGTTTTCTTACAGGGCTTGCCCAATGAGAGTTGGAAAATATCCAAAATTAACAGCACCTATGAGCTTTGTGATACATATCCTGCTGTTCTTGTTGTGCCAACCAGTGTGAAGGATGATGACCTCTCAAAAGTGGCAGCATTTAGAGCAAAAGGGAGAGTTCCTGTAAGTGAAATTTGCACAGGATGATATAAGTGTTTGAGAAATTTGCAGCTTGTAAGAAATTGTTAGTGTTCTTTTAGGCTTTGTTTTTTAAATAACAGTGGGGTTCTCAGGCTTCCTTCCTGAGATGTGGTGGGGGACAAAGAAAGAAGAATTAGACTCAATGGGTTTAGAACTGAAGGGAGCAACTCAAGTGTGAGTTTAATTGCACCATTATTGTGCTATGTAGTAGGTTTTTTGTTTGGATTAGCATTTCTAGGCCACAGTGGTATCTGATCTTTGGCATGTATTAGGTTGTGTTCTGATTTGGAGTAGAATGTGTCCTAGCCAGAGTGCTTTGCTTGAGGATAGACAGGGTAGCATCAGAACCCCTTTAAATCTGTTAGGTTCTGTTGGTTTTCATGCTTAGCAAGATAGTGTACAGGTCCATAGTCTTCCACATGGAAGCAGGTTTTATTCTTCCATAGCCCTTCTTTTTCCCAATTAGCATAATTAGCTTAGTTGCTGTTAGAAATAAAAGCAAAGGTGTTCAGAATCACTCTGTATTTCAGGCTCAGATTTGGGATGAGCACTCAGTGCTAATGTGCTGTCAATGTTTTTGCATCAGCCTGTCCTTAAACTTGCATTTGTTGCTTTGCCAGGAAATAATGCCAAATAGGCAATGTGATTGTCTAGTTGTTCTCTGGCCTGCTGCTTTTATAGTAGTGTAGTGAATTAAGTAGTTTTCTTTTATTCCAGGTGTTATCCTGGATTCATCCTGAGAGTCAAGCCACAATAACACGATGCAGCCAGCCATCAGTTGGGCCAAATGATAAACGTTGCAAGGAAGATGAAAAATATTTGCAGACAATTATGGATGCCAATGCTCAGTCACATAAACTTATCATCTTTGATGCCAGGCAAAATAGTGTTGCAGACACAAATAAGGTGGGTTTGTATCATAACTGGCATTAATTCATCAGCCTTATGACAAAGCTGAAGCTTGAGCCAGATATCAGAATATGGAGATGTTGAAAAGAGATAAGGAATGGTCCCTAAAGAGGGCAGGAGAAGGAAGGTAAGTTGCTTGTATCATTTTTAAAAGGCTGGCAGGAATCAAAGACAGCATGAAGATATAGCTGAGAAATTACACAGTAAAGCTCACAGAAGACTGAAGCTTTCATTAATAAAAAGGGGAAGTTATATGGATGTATTATCAAATGTAGCCTGTTAAAATATCATTTGTTTCACCTAAAAAACCCTCCAGGTTTTTATAGAAAAACAAAGGCCAAAAATATGTTTTTATTAGCACTAAAACAATCCCTTCTCCCAGAGAATGCTGAAACATGAGTAAAATAATTCTCTCCACCTTATACTGAAGTCCTATACATGTTCTTCTCACTGTCTGCTTTTACCTTTTGAATGACAGGCTAAAGGTGGAGGATATGAAAGTGAAAGTGCCTACCCAAATGCAGAGCTGGTCTTTTTGGAGATTCATAACATACATGTCATGAGAGAATCCCTGAGGAAACTTAAAGAAATTGTTTATCCTACTATTGATGAGACTCGGTGGCTGTCAAACGTGGACTCCACACACTGGCTGGAATATATAAGGGTAAAATGCTTTTGGTGTGAACAATTGCTTTTTTAAACCATGTTTTTTTTTAACTTGCACTTCTGAAAATATTGTTAAAATAATGTTGAAACTCAAATACGTTGCTTTAGTCCAAATAATCTTGTGAAAAAGTATATTTTTTGTATGATTAGAGCACAGCATTTTAAACATTTCATAATAACATTTCTAGCTTTATGTACTGGCAGATAGTGAGTTAATTCCTGATAACACAGTATCATATTTACTGCTGTGTTTTATTTTCTCGAGGAGGAATGTTTGTGGGCAGTCCAGGGTTATTCCTCTTGTGGGGAAGAATGCACTGGGAACTTCAGATTATATTTGAGCCACTGCCAAAAGGACTTGACTGTGAATTCCTCAGTTTTTCTCATCCTTCCCTCCTTCAGTGCAATGTTACAGTTCTTGTGGTGGGCACCTACCTTTTTATGAGCTGTTTGTAGCCAGTGATTCATCAGGTTATCATCTGCCCTATTATTTAACATAATATTAAAATAAATCACTACCACACTCAGTTTTACAGTCAGTTTCACTAACCTTTGAAATTATTTCAGAGTAGATTATTTCATTACCACATTCAATCCCCTGTTTATGAATAATATGGATGGAGTGTAATTTGTTTTATTAGCAGCTGGTTCAAATGTCACTCATGCAAAACATGTTTGGGATAATTCATTGGTTGCACTCTCTGTTCAGCAGTGCCTGCTGACAGCTGCAGCAGAGCCAGTAGAGGGAGCAAACACGAAATTAAGAGTCAAATTTAATGATATTTTGGGAACAGTTTGATTTTCTTGTTCTCTTGAATTTGAACTATTTGAAACAGCTTTTGGAATCTAAGTATCTGGAAACCTCTTCTTATCAGCCTGGCCTTTTAGAGGCATCTGTTTGGTGTCTGTGGTCACCTTTCATTGCCACTGACTCTGGTGGCTTTCTGGGTTAGGCAGTGTCAGCAGTGAGCTTTGATGCCACTGTCAGACAGGGGACAACAGCACAGCAATTGGAAATTTCATTTAAATTATTTTGAAGAGTTGATACATGTGTGACATTCTTCACTGATCTGATGCTACTTCAATTTAATGGTACTGACAGCACAAACTGCAGGCCAGTTTCTTAAAATCTGCCATAATTGTGTTAAGTGTTGATAGTATCTCCCTGAGTTTTTTCCCAGGAGTTTTTTGCCTTTTGGTTTGGCTTGTAACAGCACTAACAATCCACAGCTTTGTAACAATCCTGACACATCTGCTGTTTTCTGGGCTCAAAGCAGTGTGGCTGTGTCCCAGTTTAATGCAATGCATTCCTGGAAACTCCCAACCCCACATTGCTTCAGAGATGCCTGGGAGTGTCTGTGAAGGCACCAGTGGCTCTCTGTGTGTTTAAAAACAGCACTAACAGCATGAGTGGAGGCACTTGGTGCTTATTGTATACCCAGAGTATTTTATGTATATGTCTGAGGGTAGAACTTGTGCTATTAACTATTTTTCAGTTCTCATTTTGTAAACCAATGCAAAGTGAGTTGTTGGTTAGGAGCCCTAACTGAAACACTGTGATGGTTACCAGGTTTTGAAAAACCTGTAAAGAATAATAAATTTATAGAGGAAGATGTTTTCTAAAGGCTGTTGTCCGAAGTGGAATAAAGTGCTTCACATACTCACAAATATTTGCTGAATTAATGGTAAATGTGTTTTCTGTCTCCCATTCTCTGCTCATTTCCTGTACCTGTTCTGTTGTTTATTTCCAGCTGTTTTCCTTCAGAGGCATCTGTGTTCTCTTTAAAGCAAGCTATTGCATACCTGTATGTTAAATAGATCAGTTTTCTGCTTTTATCCAAGCCCTAACTGTTTTAATGTTAATGCAGTGGAGCTTTCTAACTGAAATAATGGGCAATTAACTAGTTCAGAACCACAAACTCTCTTCTCTCATAGACCCTTCTGTATTGTTTCTTGATATTTCCCCTCTTCATCCTTCAGCTCTGCCACAAAAGATATGCTCAATGAAAGATAGAATCAATGGAAACTCTAAAACATGGTTCTTCAAGTAGGTTTGAACATTGGTCTTGTGCACAGCTGCTCCAGCAGATCATGGCTTTCCTACTTCCCAGATGTTTTTGCATGCCTAGGAGGAGAAAAGTGCAAATATTTTGCAAGATTCCATTTTCTGATGTTGGAATGCAGACTAGGAATTCTTCTGCGGTCCCATTTCTAGTGGTTGGGGTTTTATTCTCCACATATTTTTCAGTGCTATAATAGGTCATGTTAGAGACAAGTCTTCACAGGAGAGAGATTATTTTAGTTTTTTAAAAACTAGAGGGTGACATCAGGGAACAAAAGAGGTGTGGTTTTGAGTGGGGAGAAGAGTAACAAGTTCACACAAGTGACCTCGGTCCTGTGCCATCTCTATCCTGTGCTCCCAAATCCAGGCTATTGATGTGCAGCTCAGAATGTGTACTTGAAATACACAATGTATGCTTCTTGCAGCAACAAATCACAGCAGGCTCCCAGCCTGGGGTGTCTGGGTTTGTTTGGGTTGTGTTTTGATACAGATTAGCTGGAGGATTTGTTCCTTTCTCTGAACTCAGTAGTTTCTGTTGAACTGAAAAAGGGCCAAGAAAGAGTGGTTGCTTAATGTGAAGTGAACTTTTGAAAACCTCTAAACTTCAGCCTGTGGAATGGATTACAGTATTTGTGTCTTTTCATCATAATACAGAATATCAACTAATTTAGAGAAGGGGTTCCCAGGTTCATTTGTAATGTGCTGTTGCTAATGGGGATCTGGTAAGAGCTCTGCCTGCACAACAGAGTGCACACAGTCTTTGTTCCTCTAGGAATATGCATACCACTGTTTGGAAAGCTCTGATTTAAAGCATTGCCATCAGGATAATTACATAATTAATCTGAAATTTTAAAACATAACGACTTAAAGAGTATAAAATCTTAACTTTCTTTTTCTTTATAGAGTTTTGGTAGTATTTAATACTCCTGTTTCTTCATTTTTGTTTAAGATGCTTCTTGCTGGAGCGGTCAGAATTGCAGATAAAATTGAATCTGGTAAAACCTCTGTGGTGGTGCACTGCAGTGATGGCTGGGATCGAACTGCACAGCTCACTGCCCTGGCCATGCTCATGCTGGACAGCTACTACAGAACCATCAAGGGCTTTGAAGTTCTTGTAGAGAAGGAATGGATAAGTTTTGGACATCGATTTGCAATGGTAAGCTGGAGAATTTAGTGTGCAGTTTGTCACCTTCAAGGCTTTTACTTGGAATAGCACTTTTTTAAACAGTACTCTGCTACATTTTAGTGATTGTCTCTGGTTATTTTAATGGTTTGAGTGTGTCAGAGAACTGTGACCTGTTCATTTCTTAACAGGAAACCTCTATGTGATGTATAATGTAAAGTAAATAAAAATGGTTTGAATGCAATGGTGAGAAAAAGTCATGTGGCTTTTTTATGAGAATGAGGGATTGTAACTTATGTTATGGAGCTTATGAATGGAGAACCAAGGAAAACAATTGAGGTTTCTAAAATGTAAAATGGCTGGAGTTATTACTCTGATTTAAGGTTGAAGTGTTTATTTAACACGTGGGGTAATGGGGAATTAGAATAAATTGTTATGACATTCTGTGAGCTGTGACTCTTAAGATGATTTAGTAGAAATGGCATGTAGTTATGACAGGTGGATATGAAGTAACCATTTTTTCAGTTCAGTCCTAATAAACTCCTGCCAGTTTCACCCACTGGCAGAACTCAGTGGCTGTGCAGTAGAAGATGGGGAAGCAGCTGGAGCTTTGCAGCTCTGCTCAACACTGAAGGCATGTCCATAAGTGAATATTGGGATGCATTTTTAATAGTTGAAAAATACAGGTTAATGTTGTGGAAGGCTTGCTTGTCTTGTTCACTGCTGGAACATATTTAAGAGTTGCTGAGCTCTGCAGTGCTGGGCTGCAGACACCCCAGACTGAAATGCAGTGTGCTCTGACTTGCAGCGAGTGGGACACGGGGATGATGATCATGCAGATGCTGACAGATCTCCCATTTTCCTGCAGTTCATTGACTGTGTTTGGCAAATGACAAGGCAGGTAAGATGCTGAAGAGTGTATTTCTGTGTCTTTATCTTGGAAATGTGATTTGTGTAAGGGAACACATTCCTGTACAGAGCAGGAGCATGTTTGCCTGAAATGGGTTGCTGTGTGGCTGCACTGTGTACACAGAGGGAAATTTCTGTTCAAAGTGAGGTACAGTGAGCTAGAGTAGAGATTTTGTCTTAAAACTAAAATACCAGCAATTTTTTCCTGTTTAAAATAGGTTTACAAAGGGTTTGCTGTTTATATAAATAAGAGTTGTTGATGAAATAAATTATTTGTGTTGCATGTTCACTGATGGAGTAAATGTTCATATGGATTTATATTGTCCTTAAGAAACAGCAAAAATCTGGGCTGATTTGGAACTGAGGGTGGTAGAGAATTCTTTCATATGAGTCTCAAAAGTGAACATTTTCACCCTTATGTATACAGGACAGCAGTGATACCACACAAGCCTATTCTCTGATAAGTTTTCTTACTTCCATCACTGTTCTTACCTCTGTATCTGGGGAGATCTCTGAAATTAGTGATTCTTAAGTTACCAAAATATTCAGCTTCTCATTTTTGTTCTGAAGTGTTAAGTTATCAAATGGATTTAGTCTTCACTTTCCTTATTTGTGCCTCCATGAGCAAAAACCTAAGCTGTTTTTTGTGCTTTTATATTGCCATTCTTTAGTGGGCTTACTGAAATAGGTTGTCCACATGAAGCCTTTATTTCCAAGTGATATAGAAGTTCTTGGTGCTTGACTCCTTTGGTTTTTACCTTCCCCTCTCTTTTCTTTTTTCTTCTTTGTTTTTTACCTCCTTGAAGCCTAACATGGATCTGTGCTTTTATGGTAAAAGCTGTTCTACAGAAGTCTCTGTAGTATGGGATTTGTTTTGGAGGGAGGAGGGTAACAGTCTGGTTCCATGTGATCCTGGCATTCCCAGATCTCTTACCTTAGTCTTCTTGTACTGAACACAGTTCTTAAAACTTGTACTTTCCAAAACTTGTGTTTGAAACAGTCATCTTTGGTGCTTTATGAAAGTTCCCTGCTGTTATACTGGGCCCTTGTCCAGGGGGTCTTGCAGACTTTCTCTTTCTGTGTGTCTGTATTTCAGCATTAATGTGCTGCTTAGTATGGCTGGAGAAAATAAATGAAAAATTCAGTGCCTCTTTCAGAGGAAAGCTAATAACAATAGCAAAGAGGAGCAGTTCTAAACACCTGGTAGGAACAAAAGTCCTCTGGGGAGATCCCTTAATTGAGAGCAGCCTCTTCTGGTTTTGTGATCTCCCTTGCTGCCTCCTGTTTCTTGCTATAAACAGTTTAGTTCCCTCTAGTTTAAAAAACAGAAAGGGATGGGGGCAGAGGGGGAATCTATGAAACATTTTGCCAATAGCACATCTGGTTAAGACCTGGATCCAGAAATTGTTCTGAAATTCATGAACAGCAGTGACATTGAAAAATCATTAATGTTGCACAGGAAAAAAAAATAGAAAAAGTTATTCTTGAACAGTTCTTGCCCACTTATTTTAATTTTTCATTTGACTTGAACACTTAGAGAGTAGATGGGAAGACTGTGATTACCTGAAGACTGTGATTGACACAGGTCTTTGAAAAAGAGGATTCTGTGTTATCCTTGTGTAGATTGTTTGCTCATAAAACAGTGATAGTTTTGTGCTTTAGAATTCATGATAAACATATGTGAAATGTTCCAAAGCTCAAGTGAGTGTTAATGACTGCAGGAGGGTGTAAGGGCTCTGGTTTGGGCATGGGCTAAAATCAAGTAAATAAGTTCTTTGGGGTCTAAGAGTTACATTCTTAAAACAGTCACCTTAAAAGAGTGAGAGAATCTCTAACTTCCCATTCAGATACGAATTTCTAGGTAGCTTCAGACAATGAAATTTAGGCCTTGATAACTTTAAAATTTCCTTTGGGCTTATGGTCTTCATGACACACAAATATAATAACAGAGAACTTGAGAGAAGTACATTGACATGAGATTTTAATTAAAAAACATATGGTGAAGTGATTTCCCTCCTCTGTTGGTAAATTCTGGTGATACTGAGTAGCAGATGTCAAATTGGAAAGGCCACATGTGAGCTGATGAAATACTGATGCCTGCTTAAAAATGAAACAGAACTGTAAAATTTGCATGTAGCACTGCAGTTTAACTTCCTACCTTTCATGCACAGAACCCTCACAGGAGGGTTTAAAGTCAGCACAAAGTTTCATCCTGTTTGTTACATTTTTCACTGGATTCAGCAGTGAATTAGTGTTCAGTTAACCATGATTGTCCATTGTACAGTTGTTCTGCCAAGTTTTTCAATATTAAATGTTACTGTAGTACAGAAGGAGTTCATTGATTAAAATGCAAGTGTATTCTCTGAATCAAATGCCACTTATCATCAGACTTTAACAAGATAATTTCTTTTTTTTTTTAAATGCCACTTCACAAAAACTCCCAACAACTCCAGCAGCAACAAGTGGGAGATTTTAATGACCTGTGTGTTTTCTCATAATTAGTGGATTTGAGAAGAAGTAAAGTTCCATTTGGGGAATTTTTCCACCTGAATCTTCAAGCAGACACTAATAGGCTTGGAACTACAGAGGAAGGCATTTTTAGGTCAGTGATTTTTCAGCAGCAGCAATAGAAGCCCTACAGTCTTGATACATCAGCTCCAACAGTACAACTCTTGTATCCAAAGACTGGGTTTCAATAAAGTGCTATCACTTATTAATAACCTAGTTGGAGTGCAAGCACTGATGTATGGAATTCTGGATATGCTCCAGTGGGTTGGAATAGTGGCCATGTCGGCATCCTTGTGATTAGTGTGGACCTGTCACAACACAGAGCCCTGATGTGACAAGGCTCATTAAACCCTTCAGTTAAAGAGAGTCCCTTCAGGAGATGCTTTGTCTTCAAA
>WEIU01014851.1:1752414-1793009 GCA_013389925.1 Aegithalos caudatus
TATGTTGCTGTAAATTCTGAGCAGTAGAGGTTGCTTTTGCTCAACTAGACTTTAGTGTCTCTGAAAATAATGTCTAAATCTCCTTTCTCTATTAGCCTTGGACCAAAATAAGTGTTCAGATGTGTTGCTAAAGTTTTAAGGCTGTTGAATGATCAGCTACTGGGAGTGTTCTCAGACTACATGTAATTTTCTAGTAGATAAGGTAAAATCCTGACAGAGTTACTGATATTAACATCATATTTGAAAATCTTGCAATCCATGTCATTAATATTTTCTGTTTTAACTTTTATCCCAATCAGGAGGTGAGCACAAAGACTGTATCTCTGTGGTCCTATATAAACAGCCAGCTAGAGGAATTCACCAACCCCTTCTATGTCAACTACGAGAACCACGTGCTGTATCCTGTTGCCAGCCTGAACCATTTGGAGCTGTGGGTCAACTACTACATCAGGTGGAACCCCAGGATGAGGCCTCAGGTATGAGCTCTCACATGTCTCCAGTGCTTTACTGAAGGTTAAGAGAAATTAGGATTATTCCTAGTGTCAAATGCAGCATTTAATACAAAAGTGCTCGAGTGTTGCACGTGTTTCAGCTGGTGGGGAAAAGGTGTTTGTGTTCAGATGATCACACTTGGAAAAAGGATGTTTTCATTAAAGTTACCCACATGCCAGGGAGTTACAGTATCACTTTATTGGCTTGTAAATTAACAGTCTTTTTTTGTCAGAAGATTACTTTTATAATACTTTTATAATACTTTTTAATACTTTTATTGCCTTAACCTTCTCCTATTTTTGTGTACCTTCATGTTTAATCATGCTTTGCCCTTTCCCAGCACTGACATAAAACATACCAGCAGTTTCTGAAAAAACTGGACTACACCAACTCATTTTGCAGGTTCTCTAAACTAAGCATCCCATGGATGCTTGTTTTCAATTGACTTTTGTAGTTTTTAGCTGACATACTAAAGATTAAACACTCCCCTTACATGCTCTTTGATACATCCAGTATTTGTTCTTATAAGTAATGTCTGCTATTCAGATAAATCTTTAAATCTCATCAGACAAATGCTCCATATGCTCTCATGCTTAGAAGTCTGAAGAAAGAACATTCAGATTGTGTCAGAACCATAATATATCTGTGTGCTACACCATCTCTTTATTAGGGTAACATTCCAAGGTACCCCCAAGCATATTATGATAAATTACCTGTATTAAGTGATTGCTCAAAAGCTGCTTTCATCTTCTAGCAGTTAGAATGAGATGTGAGTTTCAGATTTATTAGACATCCACAAGTCAGAGGCTGTTGTAAAAGATGGTGTTCCAAGGTAAGTTTCAAGGACACTCCACTGATAGAAGTCCAGGTGTCTGAGAAATGCCTTTCAAGGTCCTGGAAAAGTCTGGATTGCTGGCTTTTCTCACTGAGGTGTTTCCTCTGAGCTGCTTTGTCTCTCTTGTTAAAACTTTGAAAGATGGTGTGTTTTAAGTTGTATAATTTTCAAGTGAAATTGTCAGCTGCTTTTTAGCAAAATACCATGTAAATTCTGTCTTGATACATCACCCTTTCCTCCTGTCTCTGGCCTTTATGTGATATTTATAACCAACATTTGGGTGTGGTTTACATCTACTTGGATAAATTAGCAGCAGAAATTACAATTTTTTGTTGCAAAATTGCATTTGCCAGGCTAATTATGAAAGCACAAACCCATACAAGCAAGTAAATAAACAGCTTCTGCAAACACAATATGCTAAGTTTGCTTTCCCTCTGTGTTTGCATTGTCTGGTGTCACACCCTATTAACCAATTCAGTAACATTCAGATGCATTCAGTGACAGAAAAAAAGAGACAATGACCCTTGTGACACCCAGCAGGTCTTCACTTATCTTCAGTGAAAAAAATTCTTAATCAGTGGATTTATTAAAATAATGGGCATCCCTGCCTCCTGATAAAAGGTGATTTTGTTGAATACCTTTTGAAGTGTCCTCTTGATTCTCAACTAAATATAAAATTAAATATTTAACATGAATAAGTTCTCTGATGATTAGTTCAAGGCAACCTTTTGCTGTTTTATCAGTTGCAAAAACATCTTTAGAAAACTAAAACATTTTCGTTGTTTTTGAGGAGCTCACCAAAAAGTAGAGAAAACCCCACAGGTGAATTTAAGGGAAGATGAATAATACTGCTTTGAATATAATCAGAATGGATCTTTGCTACCTGTTTTCAGCCAACTTGGTGCTATGGGAGAGAAATCTCACAGGAGCAGGGCAGGTTTTGGTTGGAGGTAATATTTTAGGTTTTCTCACTTCTGCTTAGATTAGTGAGCTTGATTTTTAAATGGACTGAGAGAAGTATCATTGCACTTCACTGCCTTTTCTATTGGAAATGAGCATCTATGACCTGTAATTTTTTTATTATTGGAAAATTACTGAATGCTAACTTGATATTGTTTTTGTATTATTGTACTCTCTCTTCAGATATCTGTGTCTGAGCCTTTACTGGTGTAGGGTCTGAGCATATTGGTCATTCCTCTAGGACATACAGAGTTTAGCATTATTCTTATATTCTATAAAGATTGCTTAGATTGATACCACTTCAGTTCTGTCTGAGCTTTGTTGGAGCCTGAGATGGTGCTTTTGATCATGTTTATTTGCATCAAGAGCCCTGTTTATTTTGTGTTGCAATAGATCTTGTGCACTTAAGGAGACACAGCCTCTTTCCATAGGGTTCACAGCTCAGGAGTCAGAGAAGTGGAAAATTCTAGGTTAAATGTGGACATCTCTTGTTGCTAAATTGTGCTTCAAGGTCATTCTAGTTCTTTAGTGAAATAAAATGTTTTTGGTTTGAGTTTGGAGGCGTTACATCATTATTGACTTCTTGTCCCAAGAAAATTAGATAGATTTAAGTTCTGTCTTATTTGAGTTCATTGACTGAAAATACCTTTTTCAGATTTGCCCTTTCTTTGAGCTGGAGAAATGTGTATTTGTACAAGGCATGTGGAAGAGAATCTCTTCCATTTTCTCACACAGAGGTGTGGGCTCTGTGGGTATGGCCTTACAGATGTGACCCTGCTAGTCTGGAATACATTAGATAATACAATGCTTTTGAATTTTTTTAGTTGATACACATTTTTCCCTTTTCTATGTAGTAATTTCATCCTGTTCTTGATAATGCTTTGAGGAGTTCTGGCTACCAGATGTCATTAGGAATCTCCTTGGGCATTGCTGGAAGGTGGAGAGAACACAACAGTGATGTTCTTGAACATGATCTCTGCAGGGGCAGTGATTTTGAACTAACATAGGGCATGAGTAAAGTTCCAGTCCTTCAAGTCAAGCTGTGAGAGGCAAGGAAAATAATGCATTTTTAGTCATCAAATTTTGCACAGTCCATTAGGATATGTTTGGTTCTTTTTATGCTTTCTTGGAAATTATGTTTTTACCCTTGGAGGACAGGGCTTAGTTTAATTTTGGTTTAAGTGGGTTGTTTTTTATTTTTCTATGCCTGGTAATTTTTCTTCAAGCTCTGTTCTGTAAACTTGGCCACAGTGCTCATGTTAATACCATAGAAATCCCTGGAAAGGCTAGCACCATCTATCACCAAGAAATTCAATTCAGTTACTCTAATGGGATCAGCTGCTAAAAGCAATCACAAAACTTCTGTGGAAGAGTCAGGGAAATTCTCTTGGCTGCTTACAGCTCACTTTAGGATGTGAAAGGGAAAAGTAGGAGTAAGTAAAGCTGTTTGTTCAGTATATACAGAAATGACTGTAAAGTATATAAATAGCTTACAATTGCTGCTTTTATTTGATGCTATTGCAGAAGGATTTGATGTGTTGAACAGTTGAGCAATCAGATGTTAGCTGAGCTTCAGTGTCAATAAACACAAAATATTGTATAGTGAAAACAACAAATAAGATCCTGAGTGTCACTGGGAAAATTGCTGACAATAAACTGGAAAACATAATTACTGCAATGCTTTATCCTGCATGTAAGAGGATAATGTGTAACTTGGTGCATATAACTTACTGGCTGGCACATGGAGTGTTCCTGTGTTTATCCCTGCCTTCAGTCACTGCCTGCTGTGTTCCCCTCTGAGCAAGCTGATGTTGGGATATTGTGCAATGTCCACACATTTGATTTATCACCATTTTTGTGGCAGGACAGAGCTACCATATGGCTCTGGAACTGCCTGGCATTGCTGGTCCTGAGTTCCCTGTTTTTGAATGGAAGAGTGAGGCAGGAGATGTCAGGAGAAGGAATTGCCTGGTGGGTGAGACAGCTGAGTGTTCTCTTAGCAAAGCAGATTCCATCCCTGCAATTAACAAAGAGTTTATTGTGAGATGAGGCAGGTTTTGGCCACTACCTGCTAGTTGCTCTCTAGTTGAGTATTAAGTCAAGATTCTCACTCTAATTTACTGCAGATAATTTTTATCTACAGATAAAAGTCTCAGTATTCAATCAGTATGGAACAAAATAACTGCTTAAAAGAAACTGTAGTTACCTAAGAAAAAGAAATTGGTATCCTACAGTGAGCATCACAATGTGCACAGAGTGGGAGAAGCTAGTACTGTGCAAATAATCTTCATTTTGAGGAGTTTCTAACACATTTTGAAGGGCAAGCACTCAATTTCTCTCATGTCTCAGATGTCTAAATCTAAATGGGCTGTAGGTTTTAACAAACAATGGCATCAGCTTGTAGCATGTACACTTTCCTGAGTCTGGGAATCTATCACTCCAGTTCCCACCTGGTAGCAGTCATAATTTCTGTCCTTGCTTTTCCAGGGGGCCAGGGGTTTTTGCTTGATTTCTCAGGAGCACACCTCTACAAGAAGTGTGGAATTACTGACTGTTATTGAAAATTGCTGTCCTCGTCATCTGAGATTGCCTTTTGCTTACAAGTGTTAACTAGGCTGTCAGAGTTCCAGCTCTTCACAGAGAGGAACAAAAAGCTCAAGTGAAAGATATTGTTGTCTTTCCAATGCACAGAGTAAGCTTTTGGAAAACTGACAGTCTTAAGTTGAGCAATGAATTTAAAATAACCATTTTCTTCTGCAGCTTTTCTTCCTTCCCTGTTGCCAAAATAGATAAAGTGTGCTCACTGAACAAGACAAAATGCATTCACTGCTGAACAATTTTCATGTGAATGGCAGTCCTTGAGCTAGCAGAGTAACACACAGTAGATATCCATCCAATTAAGACTTGGTGGTGCTATAAGTGAGTAGCTATTATAATTTCTCTTCTATCTATCCTCATGTTGACAAATTTTGCTATCCAAAAGCACTTGAGGATCCTGAAGGATTCCTTGGGAATGAAAACCTGAAAATCAATACTGAAAGTGAGCTGTAGTAATTCTGTAAAGAGGGAGGCTTGAATTTGTGAGGAAATGAAGCTGTCTTCTGTCTAGATGGTTTTTATGTGGGATGTAGTATGTATATGGTATAGAATAACTATAGTTTCTCTGTGGGCATAGATTAAAAAAAAAAAACCACTTTTTTTTTCCCCTCAAATCCTTCCCCAGCAGGAATAATTCATCCTAACTCTGGAGTGGTGTGTGCTCAGCATTACACTGCTTTTGATACATGTGGATAATTCAGTTTAACAAATAGTTTCATATCAATGGTATTTTTAGCAATAAAGAATGTTTTTAGCAGTGTTCAGAGTATTTTTCTGCTCAGTGTAGGCAGTAGGTACCCTGTCGTTAGGGTGGAGGAAATTTGAATACTTTTGAATGAAGAAGGGAGCTAAATGAGGAAAGTAACCACCACCCATTTTAACTGGTTCATTTGCAGAAACCTACAATCAGCTCTTCCTTAGTGAAGAATGTTACTTGGCTCACTCAATTTTGGCAGCATTTTACTGCTTTTTACTGGTTGGGAATGGGGATTTGATGCAGGAATCATGAGCAGAGTCAGAATCATGTCACAGGGAAAAGAGACTGCCTATAGCAGAGAGGAGAAACTCTTTGGGGAGACAGGGAAATATTCTGGATAAAGAAGGGAAGGGAAAAGAAGCAAATAGCAGGGAAAAGAAGTGCAGAAGCTGAAGGTTCCTACAGGTGGATGAAGAGTTTGTATGAGGAGGGGATCAGGTCCTGTGTTGAATTGTGGCTTGATGGAGAGAAGGTGAACTAGAAACTTAGAGAAGTGTTGAAATGGGAAAAAATGTGAATCTCCCTAAATGAAATCTTCCTAAGGAGTTAAATATTCATTTTAGTTATTTGTTCACAAAAAAAAAAAAAAGTTCCTTAAGTAACTCAGTGAAAGAGAGGTAATGGAATAAAACTAGGGATTTGAATGTGATGCTATGGCAAACTCCATATTCTTGTCCCTTTTTGCTTCTCTTGCTAGCTATGTTTAGATGCAAGTGCCAATTTTGTTTTGGGGTGATCAGCTTCTAACTGTTCATAGTAAATTTTATGTGACCAGAGAAACCTATTATAAATAGCACATGGCAGATTTTTTTAATGAAGTTAACCCTCCAAAATCTATTAAAGGGTATGTATCACCTTTATGCTTCTACTTCATTTTGATTGGACTATTGTGTTAAATCACAGAAAAATGAAATTTACTGTTTTTCAACACATGGAGATAATAGTTTAAATAACACAAGAAAACCATCCTGAAGAGCAATGGCCCAGGCAGTTTTCCAGCCCAGCCAAACTGCAGATGCAGTGCTGGGGGAGAGTTTGATGTGTGTGTGCTCCTGTCATGCAGCAGAAATAGTTCAGTGCTTTTAGCTGGGTTATGGACAGAAATGATGGAGCTGGCTGGAGGAGCTGAGTGTTGCCTGGCAGCATCACTGTGGGGACACTGATGTGACAAAGGAAAGGATGCACACTCTGCTGAAAATCTATGGACTAGAGCAGCAAAAATAAGTTGAATGCAGCTTGGGTGATAGGTCCAGAGTCATCTTTTGAGCTTTCCACTCCTAATTTGAGAGGCAGAATGAGAGAGTAGAAAACAGTCCAGCTGCTGTCAGCTTCCCAACAAATTCATCTCAGGCAAAGCAATTACATGTCTTTTTAACAAGGCAGTAATAAAAGCTTGCCTTGGAGACACACTTTTAGGGTTAAGGAGGTAAGAGATCTTTTAATAAACGATCTTCAAACTTCTTGTTCCTTACAGAATCTGTCACTCTTCCACTTCTTTTCATTTAAAGGGTGGCAAAGTGGAGGAGAGCCTCGTTCACAGCAAGCCATTACAGGTGTTATTGTGAAGGTTGTTGGACCCATTTCCTTCTGAAGAAGGTTTTATTTGAGAGAGGAATCTCGTGATGAAGTGACAAAAATGGAGATGGTGATCTGTAGGAATTTGTACAGGCTGGTTTGAGGATACACTGACAGCAACAGGTCTGCCTGCCTGGGAATAAGTCTTTAGGAAGTGTGGAAATGAACTGACCTTTTAATTTTAATGTTTTTCATGACAGAATTTAATAGATGATGCTTTATCTTTTTCACTCTTCCTCCTCCATCTAAGATGGAAGGAGGTTTCCAGAAAGCTGCATAATTCCATGGTTTTCTTAATGGTTTTGTTAAAAAGAAATACCCCAAAACACATAACTTGAGGTTGAAGCATTTCCCCCCCCGCCCCTTTTCACTCTGTATTTTCATTCTTTCACATTTGAATTTGCTGCTTTTTTTTCTGACAAAGGGCAGTTACAGTAACAGAATTGAATTCTCAAGAGCTGAGGATAAATAAAAGGACTGAGATATGGATTTTATACTGAGTCTATGAGAGGGTTGTGGCTGGTTGGGAATAGGAGCTAGGGGTGAATAATGCTCTGGGTGCTGGAGGTGTTTGCTTTCTGTTCTGTTCCATGAAACAGTCTGGCAGAATAGGCAGAGAGAAATAGGCTGAGAGAAATCCAGCTGCAAAATCCAGTATGGCTTGAATCTTCCTTTGGCCACGATGGATTGAATGTTTCAGATGGATATGAAAGGGCTGTGATGCAGAGTGATGCATCTCTGATGTTTGCTGGGTAAAGTCAGAAGGAGAACCCTCTACAATCCAATTCTGTGAAAGATTTATTGGGGTGAGGTCCAGGCACCGTGCACTTGGCTGCACTTTCCTCACTGGAAGGGGTCAGGCTCCTGGAAGGATGCCTGGTGACAAGAGTAACAAGATGCTCCATATGGAACCAGCTTTGTGAACTCTGGGTATAAAGGAAGTTCTGTCCCAGCAGGACAGAGAAATCATTCCCAGGAAAGGCATTTTAGGTTCAGCTGACAGTGGTATTGGTAAGGGATACAGGTACATTTATTGGAGTGTATTTAGGATCCCATCAAAACCATTTGCAAACGCTTTTTAATAGGTTCCCTGCCAATTCTGTTGTTAGAAAGGGACAGCTTCCTGCAGTGCTTGATTTCAAATGACTAAAGAAACAACTTCCCCTAAATATTGACATACACAAATATTGAAATTCACGAGTGTTGAATTCCTTGCTATTGAAAGCGACAGCAGAGAACTCCCAGTGAGAACCAAAGCCAACTTTTTCCTTTCTTCACCTGGCAGGTTCCAATCCACCAGAATCTCAAAGAACTCCTGTCCATCCGGGCAGAGCTGCAGAAGAAGGTGGAGGATTTGCAGCGGGAGGCAGCCACACGATCCATGTCCTCCTCCTCGGACAGGGGCTCCTCCCCTTCCCACTCTGCCACACCCGTGCACACCTCGGTGTGAGGAGGGACAAAAGCCATGAGAACAGACCCTGAGGAGGCTGGAATGCTGCTCCCATCACAAAAGGGTTGTGAGTGATTTGTAATTGCCCTGCTCTACTTGCCTTACTCTGTGTCTGGTACTATCACAATGAGGCCAAAAAGAGCTTCAGTAGATGTGATGTATTTTCTTGTTGGCAGTTCCCACGTGTGTTTTGACACTCTAGCTAAGTCACCAATCGTGAAATTAAACTTTGTTTTGAGCAACTAACAATTTAACCGTGCTAAAAAGGAATCCATCTGCCAAACAGACAGAAAAATGCCTCACACTGTCTAGAGCACTATGCCTGGTTGAGAGAATCAGCTGAAATGCCACATGATGCTTACACAGAACACAAAATGTCTTTCTGAATGGGAGCTCCTTACTTCACTCAGTTATATATATACTTTTTTTTTTCTAGAGCAATTTATTTTTTTTTTTTAGGTAATGCACTTCGAAATTGATTTTAAAAGAAATGTTTTCCAGTGTAGTCAGTTTTACATTTCGAACTAAATATGCCATTAAAAGTGGATGAAGTTGAGCTGGATTTATCAAGTACACCACACTGACTTGTATGATGTAATATATTTGGTAAAGCATGTATTTTAGGTTTTTTAATGCCTTTTGTACAAGTTGAAATAAAGTCTTTTGACTGTTTAGCTTATTATTCGGTTCCAGCCTCCCAAGCGAGGGGTAAACTTGCTCATGTCAAGGTCTTGTACAAAGTAAAAGTTTGTTTTCTAGCAAATGGTAATATTTGGGGTTGGAATGACACCCAGCTGTGTAAATTGTATAGTCTGTATAGCTCCACGTTGTGAAGTGTGTGTTGTTTCCAAGTGTACACACAGAGAGCAAAGCTGTGTGTGTTCATACCCGTGTGTGTGTGATGTTAAACACATGCATCCTCCCGTGGGTGTAAGCTGAGAAAAAGGATCCTGCCTGTCCAAACCCTTCTGAGGACCTTAACTTGCAATGACTTTGTTTGACAAAGTTTTGGGAATAATGAGATATTGTTTTTCTTGAAATAAAGCCTCTTGACTTTTTGTTTTTTAAATTCCTACTAGCTTTTTTTTTTTCTGTAAATGAATAATTTGTGTTGTCATGTTAAATATACATTCTCAACTTGCATTTTCCCCCAGAAATACTCAATACTGGAGAGATTTGATTACTGTAACATTCCTCCTTTTAGAAAATTACTTGCTGGCATTCTTGGAAGGCCTAGAAATGGTGCATGCTGCAAATTTTCCCTGGATTGTTTTCCTTGCTGTGTTTCATGAAAATCTGGTTCTTCTCCTTAGGAAATATTGCAGCTCTGCTTTTTGACTCGTGCTTGTATTGCTGCAGGTTCTGCTGGTGGGATTTAAGCCCCATTCTTAGGAGCCAATGGATTCTTTGTGGTGATTGTGGCTTTCCCTGACTGTGAGGATTCATTTGTTGGTGCACATTTGTTCCCAGTACACGACCATGGCTTTTCTGTGTCTTGTTCTGTGCATTAACTCTGCCCAGCACAATGTTAATGAGTCAAGTGAGCTGCTGAGCACCTTCCCAGCTTCAGCTGGAGGGGCTGAAGTGCTGCATCCAGTATTACACATTTACTGTGCACTGCAGGGTATTTCAGCTGTCCTTTTGACTGTACTGAATGCTTTTTGGAATAAATGTTCACCTACACAAACACAGCTTAGGAAGGTTTGCAGTGTTGCATCTCTTAATCAACCTCAGGCTTTTTATAAATAGATGAAAGATGTTTTCTTGTAAGAATGGTTCTGCTGAGCAGTGTGCCAGCAGTGGATTTTACATTGCCAAAATATGTTGAGCTGGTATTGAATTAAACTCTTCCCTACTTCAGATTTCCTTGACATTTCAACTGTATATTAAAGTAAAGCACATTATCTCCAAAATGCAGTGCTAAAGAAAATCTTTTGAAGTTTTTCCTCTGTATTTGTGTTAATAATCACAACGTTTTCTCTGTAATTATTGCAGAAGCGATGACTGGATTAGCTTGGGCGTTCTGAGCTTTTTAAAGCTTGGGTTTCTAAAGCTAAACTGAGAGTTTGGTTTAGAAGAACACTTAAGAGTTATTTCATGTGTGTGCAGCAGAGTGAGCACAGCTCAGCCTGTGATGTGCAGGGAGAGCTCTGGGGGAGGCTCCTGCTGTTCCTGTGTCAGCACAAAGGATGGGTTTGTACTGAGCAGGGAAATGCTCAGAGCTCTTCCACAGCTCAGGGTGAGTTAGAGCATAGCTTTACACTGAGGAGGTGATTGTACTCAGCTTGCTTCCTGATAATCAGGTTTTTTCTTATTGATTTAACAACTAATTCTTTTTTTTTTTTTCCAATAAGGCAGTATTGAACTGGCTAAGGGAAGAGCAGAATCCTGTTCCCTGTCTGATGCACCTTGGACAGAGCTGTTAAATTCTGGTTCAAAAGCCAGACCTTCTGCTTTGGTTTTTGGTTTTGACTGCTCAGTATAAAGGGAATGTGCAAAGACAGCAAGAAGTTACATTTGGCTTGTGGGATTTTCCTATTGTCAGGGACACATGAGAGGGGGTACAGCCTGAACCCCGTGTCCCAGAGGGGGATGAAGCCTTGGTTACCCAGCTGACACATTTTCTATTTGTAAAGTAAGTTAAGTGAAGCATCAGCATCAGAGACTTGGCCATTTTAGTTCTGTTTCAGAGCTGAATTTACACTTCTTTCTCCTTTGTAGATAAAAGCAATTTTTTTGTTGTTGTTTCATTAAAATGGAAGAAGGCTTTTAAAGCTGATAAACACTCCTAAACTGCCTGGTTTGCTCCCTGCAGGGGCAGCCTTCTCAAGGAGTTAGAGCTTAAAACAAGAAGTGTTTCATTGCTTTCATTTTCCAAGAGAAGCTGTACTGATTCATGTGTTGTGTGTAGTAACACCAAGAACAGCTGGTTCTCTAAAAGCAGAAAACAAGGAATCAAGAGCCCTCATTCATGTGCACTGAGCCTCACAACCAGAGGCCACAGTAAAATGGGCAATTCAGGCTATTCCCCAGGTGAAAGCTTGGTGGTAAAAAGCAAAAAGGAATGTCCATTTGCTGAGACCATATCTGCTGAACTAAGGGGGTATTGATGGCTTTTAACTGCCAGATCCTGTGCACTTGGGAGGAAAGAGTTAAGAAACAGGAGTCAGAAGTAGTTACTGTGAAATATAAACCTCCTTTTTTGTGAGACTGAGCATTGCATCATTGCACAAAGCTCAGTTTGCACTGCATGGGAGATTTATCTACTGGGTGTGAAAATGTAAAGAAAACTGAGGAAACCCAAGGCACTGCCTGAGTTTAGTGCTGGGTGACGTGAGGGGAGAGAGCTGTGTGTGTGTGCATGCAAATATTCCATTTTTACCATGGAAGTTTTCAGTGTTGTTTGTTTTCTCACAAAGTCCAGTTTGGATTGTTTTTTTTTAAATTAAATCTTCAATGTAGTTAGAGGTGATGTACCAGAAGGATATTAGCCAAACACTTGCAGCTTACTTCCAACATTAAAAAAACAAAACAAAAAAAAATCAAGTAAAAAAAGTCTTTCTAGTCAACTTGGTTTATTTGGTGTTTTCCAAAGGTAGTTAAATTCTAGTTTTTCCCCCCCTGACCCTTACAACACATTAACAAAATGTATTTTGTTACAGCATAACATTCATCCTTCATTTGGTACAGGTCACTTCTCCAGCAGCAAGGAATCTGTCTTGCTCCTAAGTCAGAACTTCACTCAAAAGAAAGGGTTCTCATGGTTTCTGAACTTCATTTGCTCCTCAACCTCATCTGTCAGAGAAGCAATTTTTAAAGGCTCAGCCCTTCATTTTCAGAATCTGAATCAGTATCATGGACTAATTCCACTTTTATCACAACAAATGAGTAGCTCAGGATGACAGTGGAGCACTTGTAAGGGTGTGTTAGTGGGGTTGCATGAAAATGACTGAGCTGATAGTGGCAGAAAGATCTGAAATTGGTGTCACAGTATCCTCAGCTGAGGGATCTGAAAGGAAGTACTGCCAAAGGAGAAATGCAAGTAATTGAAAGAATAAACACCAAAAGAGCCAGCTGAATCCTTTCAGTTCTTTCTTTTCTCTGTCAAACCTTTGAGAAACCTTTTCTGAATCATTTTATTGCCATTTAAAATCACTTTAGAAGTGAGGTGTCACGAGAAAAAGAGCTCACAGCATACACAGTACAAGAACTCTCAGGACTTCTGTATATGTAGGCTTTGGACTCAAGAAAAAAAAAAAAGCAAACCAATTTTCTAGTGGTTTATTGCCTTTTTTATAAAGGACAAGAAAGTTCATGCCATGTATACAGAGCTTAAATGCAGGATTTTTTAAAAATCCATATCCCAATTTAAAGTGAATAAATAGTAATTAAATGAAAGGAGAGGTCAGTGCTGGGTCAGCTGTTCCAGAAGTTGGATCACTACTAGGGAAATACACAGGAAACCTCTCAGTTGCTATAATGCTTAAAATATAGATGATGTATAAACTCCAGTTCTCAGAGACTGGTGGCAGTTCAGAGGGAAGAGGGGACAAACAGCAATAAAAAATCATTTGAGCCTTTGCTGACATTTACACTAAGACTGACTTTAGTTCAGTTTTGAAGAGAAGGCCAAGCCCAATGTCTCTACTGCAGGATTTGCAAGTATTTTCCTATTTGAAATCTTAGAGAAAGAAATCCTGAATTCTGTTGCTGTTCACTTTGGCAGTGTTGTATTTCACTGTGCATTTCTGGATTTCCACATACCTACACACCCCACTAAGGTGTAAGTAGTCACCAACCTCCTGGAGGAGCCTTGGGGCAAAGCAGCAGCTTCTGAGTCCCCAAACCTGAGGTTGGTTTTCCAGTGAAAGAGTTTTTGCTGCCTTTCTTTGCTAAATTTGTGACCTGCAGTGTTTTGGATTAGACTTGTGCCCCCTCTCTGCCCTAGTGCAAGGGTTGCCCAGAGGAGGGGTGGGTGCTGTAGTCTCTAAACCACACTGACCATTGGCACTGGGCTGTAAAACCCCTGAGCTGCCTCTGCAGGAGCAAAGTGAGAGGAGGAATTATGGGCACTAAGCTGGGAAAACAGCTCCTGGTGATCCTCAAGGCCCTGCTGTAACATTTCATCTACAATAACTTACAGAAAACACATTTCATGCTACAGCTTGCAAATGTGTTCGTGTAGGAACAAAAAACAAGTGCTGGTGCTTGGGACTGGAGATGCACAAACTCAGCTGGGTGGCTTAGCCAGCACCTGAGCTCCTGTTGCAAATTCTGCAGAGCACAATTCCTCCATGAAAACCCTTCTCTGGGAGTAAGCAAACACTGCATCCCATCTCCTTCTCCTGCTTCCATTATCTGAGCCCATTATTGACATTTCTTTCCTATTCCAAACATCCATAAAACAAAGCAGCAGTAGTGCAGAGTAGTATTGTTGCAGCCTAAGTGTTCTGAATAGTTGTGAGGCACCTTATAAACCACTGTAGCTGTTCTGCCAGAGCTAGTATAAGGCTTTAAAAATGCAACTGTTAAAAAGAGCATAAAGAATTGTGCAGCTATTGCAAAATACTTAAGTTACTAGGCAATCTCCTCCCAAATGGAGCTGTCAGCCAGGGATGCTCCTGGGCTCATTCACCTCCTGGCAGGGCCTTCTGGAAGTCAAATCTACCTGAAAGCTGTGAATTTGTACATCCCACTGAAAGGCCTGGTTTTCTTAACACAGAAAATAGGGGGTTTGCAAACCTGTACAAAATGCTTACATTTCAGGTTTGTATAGAAACAGTGAGTACCTCTTGCACCATGTAAAGTGGAATTTCCTTCACTTGGGAGCAGGCTTTTTAAGCAATCATCCATTTGGAAAAATGTATTGGGAAGTGGCAGTTAGCCACAGTTTAGCAGCAGTCAAAGAGGTTACTGGGGAGGGGTTAGAAATGCAAGCAGAAATTCTTGCAAGATAGTGAAGGCCAGGTGTAGGCAGTGTTTTGGCAGCGTGGCAGGGGCTGTGTGTGCCCTGTCCTGGGGCAGCCCAGTGTCCTGCTGAGCACCACCCACAGCCCAGAGCTTCCCAGGCAGCTGCAGGAACCCCGTGCAGGACAGTGATGGAGGATTTGTCCTCTCAGGAGGTACTGCCTTTTTTAAAGCTTAGCCAGTGTCACAAAGAGTGAAGCTGAAATGCTTTTTCTGCCTCTGGGTGCCTGGGAGCACTCCCAAGAGTTGCTGATAAAAGAAGGGAGGGGAGTGCATCCTGTTAAGCTTGACTTCTGTTGTGGTACTGAGCATTAAAGGTCTCAACAGATCCCTGCTTTGTTTTCTTTAGGGTTAAATCTGTCACTTGTTCTAGTGTGACTGAGATCTGAACCTGCCCTTGAAAGCATCCAGATGCACACAGCTTTAACTGTGGTGACAACTTACAAGTCAGAGACAGGATCAGAATCACAGAATGAACTAGGCTGGAAAAGTCCAACCTATGACCTAACCTAAAATCCTCCTCATCAACTAAACCATGGCACTGATGTCTAACCTAAGCTTCCCCAGGCACAGCTGTATCACTTCAGTTCCATTCTGACCTGCAGCACAGCGGAGCATTCAGCATTTGCTAAAAGTGAGCACTGCACACACTGCTACCAACTGTGTGTTGTGACTGGGGGTGAAAATCAGGTGCTTTGGTCAGAAACCCAGCACGAGGTGGTGGTGGTGGTGAAGCATCCTCAGCTCCTGGCTTGGGAGCAGGGAATCACCTGGCTCAGCCCAAGGCCCCACACCAGGACCCACCATAGGCACTTCATTTTTAGGTGTAGCTCCAGGAAGGACTGCAGTGCACCCTCAGGAAATGTGCAGCTTTGTCCCTGCCGTGGGAAGTGACACAGCCCAGAGCCCATGGAGAAGGAGGCTGGAGGCTTTGCAGGGTTTGGCTTTGGATTGCTATTTACAGGCACTTCACTGTCCTCACACCTGTAAGCTCTTGAGAACTGACCACAGCTGAAGGACCTTCTGTGGGTTTCCATACATGTGCACACCGAGCCTGCACTACTGCTTCCATGTAAACATAAACCTCTTCACAAAAAATAAACGCATGCTACCAGTCTAACCCTAAAGCCTAGAGCAATAAAAAGCCAGTTCAAGCTTAAATACACATTAAATAGCTTTGGAGTCAAATTAAATTAAGAGCTAAATTACAAGCACATAAGTTCTCTGTTGCTGCTGACATTATTTTGTAGCCCTGGGTGATGTTTTATATCTTCGCACTGTCTTGTTTTGGTGGCTCTGCTGACTGCGTTTCCAGGACTGAATATTTAACTGGGGAGAGAGAGAAAAACCCGTGAGTACAATAGCACAGGGTGGGAGCAGGGCACAAGCAAGGGGCACCCAGCACTGCCTGGCTGCAGGTGACACTGGAGAAGCCTCTGCAGGAGCCCTGGTTGTCACTGAAAGGAAGATCAGACTCTCCATGGCCATGCATGAAAGCCAAATGTGAACTGCCATCGTTAGCAGCGTGAGCTCAGCAGGCTCTCCTTTGTGTGAGTAAAGGGGTAGCAGCACTGTGCTGGGTGTCTCACAAAAGCTGGAGCATCACCTTAGGGTGCCATCAGCAAAGCAGCAGCAGGGCCTTTGAGGATGCAAGGGATACAAGGGATGTTTTTGTGGAGGGATGCAAGGCTCTCACCCTGGGGCTCCTCGCTTACAACGGCTTCCATGTTTTCTCCTTTCACGTACTCGGCGTTCAGTCCCTCTGGGAAGTACAACAAACACAGTCAGGTGGGGAGGGCACAGAGTGAAATTATTTGCTTTGATGCCTTACAAAACTCTAGGGATGGGTCTCAGAGCTTGGACAGCCCAGACACCTTTTTGAAACCTCCTCTGCAGTGAGAGCAGCACAGAAGGCTGGATAAGCCACAGCCGGTGCTGGGGCTGGCTGGGTTTGAGTGCCCATGGAGCTCCTGGCAGGCACTGCTCCAGCAGCAGCTCTTTTGTCTGAGGCTCCTGCTTCATCTTTATCAGGCCAGACAGCCCAGCTAATTCCTGTGTAAGGAGCTCAGCTCTGGGAGGAGGAAGGCAGGAAGGCAGGACAGGACTGAGATGTGCCACAGCCTCATTAAAAGCTAAGTTATGCAGAGCTTCAAGAAGCAGTTCAGAGCAGGGCTGTGGTGATGAAGCAGGATCCCAGTGGGGTGTCAAATCCCGAGTAAGTCCCTGATTTAAATGCAAAGAAGTTCCCAACGTTATCAACAAGTGGAGGGAGCCCAGGAGCAAGGCTGGGCACTGGGCAGGGGTGGGCAGGGGGAAGGGGATGGTGCAGCTCAGAGCTGGAGGTGAATGAAGACACTGGGGTGTGCCACAGACCTCAGGCATCCTCAGCAGCCCCTCTGAGGGAAAAGGCAGAGGAGGGAGTGCTGTGCTAACTGGTGCATCCATTAGAGAGGGACCAGGGAAGGGAATTTGGGTCTGTTAAAAGCCTGAGGCCATGCAGCACACGTTTTAGTTATCTATAACTTGTTTGCACATCTAAATAAGGCTCAGGGTGTGGCAGGTACTGGCTGTGCCTCACCACCAGTTTTGGATAGGGCTCACTGGTATCTCCCAGCAAAGGAGGGACCAGGGAATGGTGCCAGGGCATGCCAAAGGAGTGTTAGGAACCTTAGGCAGCAATGGGGCAGGAGAAAAAAGGGTTCTGCACTGGTTAGAACCCCCCATCAAGTCCCCATGCCAGCAGGGACACTGCAGCCAGCAGCTGGCCAAGGCAGGAGAGGCCAGGAACAGCAGGGCTGGCCAGCACCAGCTGAGGTGTAAGGAAAGAAAGTGGGATGAAGAGTTCCAGGCAGCCTTGTGCATGTCCTTTGGAGGAATCACCAGCAAATGCTCCTCAGAAGGGACTCAAAGCTGAAGGACAGCTGAGCAGGACAAAGGACTGAGCCTGTTCCTCTGTGTCAGGAGAGTGGTCACTGCACACCACCACTGCCTCCACCCAGACATGAGTTTTGATGGAATAACACCAAATGCAATTGATGTTTTTCAATAAAAAGTCACTTTTGCAGCAGCTGACGGCTCTTAAGATTTCTGTCATGCACTGCAATGCATCTAAGGCCTGACATTAGCCCAGCATGCCATGTCTGATGGCTTAAATTAATCCTCCTTTATAATTAACTTTAATTTCCTGCTGCCTTTCTGGGGCTTTGTGTCTCTCAGCTTCCTCTCATCAAAGCCTTTACTCCATTTTTTTTTTTATTATTTATTCTTGCCAAAATATCATTTAAGTGAGGGGAATATACAAGGGTGTTTCATTCCATCACATTCATTTGACTTTTCCTGCTGATCTAATTTACCAAAATGCTGTTTGTTTCGGGGACAACTGGGAAAATAGCACCATTCCAATAGAAATTTCCAACCCCAAACACCCTTTCCCTTGAGCAAATGGGACTCAGAGGAGATTTCAATTGATTAGTTTAAAAAAAAAGAGCTTGTAACTCAGCTGCTTGTAACTTCCCTCCCTAAAGAGCTGCAGGAGCCCACCCTGGCCAGGTGAGGCTGTGAGGACTCTCCTGCAATACTTGCAGCTTTAAGGGGCAGCTTGTGCACAGGTGTTTGATGGCAAGAGTAAGTTTTGCTGCTTAATTTGCAGTTTTCTGCAATGATTGTCACACACCTGCTGAGGATGCAGTGGGCTGAAGCCCCAGGAGCAGACACTGCCCCTGCTCCCTTCCCTGCAGCCTGGTGAGTTTTTCCTGCTTCCTGAGGTTTGGGGAGGAGTTGGTTTATTTATTTTGGGGTGGGATGTGTGGGTTTTTCTGTATTTACTGTGTTTGGTATTGATGGTTTGGTCTTTGGGCTGTGTTTGTGTGGGGTGTGAGGGGCAGTGTGAGCCCAGGGGTGCTGGGGCTGCAGGGTGGTTCCTGTCTGTGCAAAGACATGGGGGGCTCAATGACCTGGGGCTTTGTTCTGCCAGCTGGGGGGCACTGGGTGGAGAATGGAGAAGGGGTGGAAGAGCTGCCAGCAAGCTCTGTGTGTGTGCCTGGGGCAGGACTTACGCTGGATGCTGAAGCAGAACTTCTTCTGCTGGTAGGAGATGTAGCTGGAGACAGCCCCGATGAGTGCCATGGCCAGGCCACTGGCAATGCCAGCAATTGTCCCTGTCTCTGCCACTGTGGGGCACAGAGAGAGCTTGGTGATGGGAAAACACACACACAGCACCCCTGCAGTGTCATCTGCCACTGTGGGGCACAGGGAGAGCTTGGTGATGGGGAAACACACACACACACAGAGCATCCCCCAGTGTCACCTTCCTCTGTGGGGGACAGGCACACACACACAGGGCATCCCTGCAGTGTCACCTTCCTCTGTGGGGGACAGGCACACACACACAGGGCATCCCTGCAGTGTCACCTTCCTCTGTGGGGGACAGGCACACACACACAGGGCATCCCTGCAGTGTCACCTTCCTCTGTGGGGCACACAGATCTTGGTGACAGGCACACACACACCCCCAGAGCCCCCCTCCCATGTCACCCCCTGGGACACCCACCTCCGCTGTAGTCGTTGTTGTCGGTGTTGCCACTGGCACCTGCAGAGACACAACCCTGTCAGTGCCCTCACCCTCTGCTCCCCAGGGCTGTGCTGGGAGGGAGGGACAGCAGGGCAGGGGTGGCAGGGCAGCCCTGGCCTGGGCAGGATCTCCATGGGATGCAGCATTTCTGCTGCCCCACACTCCACTGGGCTGCTCACTTCTGCTTCTGAGGGCTTTGAAGCTGCTCCTCTCCCTCTGTGTGTGCATGGGGGGAGTTTTGGGGGAGCCTCTGCCTGTGTCTGATAATTTCCCTCAGTCCCACCTTTTACACCTTGCACTGCTCAGTGCCAAGGGAACACCTGAAGGGCTGTCAGTGTCACACAGCACACGGGTGCCATCACAGGGAGGTGATTTCCCATCACGTCAGGGAACCCTCAATTGGCTTGAAGTTTATTTTGACATCACCTTCCCTGGATTCCCTGGAGAAACTGGGCTGGGGGAAGAAGCTGCTCCCACTGGAAACTGCAGTCCTTGCCAAGTCACTTACATCCTGAATTTATGGAAGCAGGTCAGCATTGTATTAATGCCTCTGATGCGTCTTGTCCTTGGCACAGGGATTTATTAAATGTTGATTAGGCTCGTGGTGTTCAGCTCTTTATGTGACTGCTTTTAATATTTAATGCTGTGGATCCTTGTGGACAGCTTATCTGATGGTTGCTGGGTCTGCCCCTTGTTCCAGACACTGCTGGTGGTGTGGTGGAGAGCAGACAAAGGCCTGTACCCACACATGGCACCAGGGTGCCCCCGAGGTGACAGGGCAGGCACAGGTCCTGTCTGCCCTCGTGGCAGCTGGAGCTGCAGAGCCTCCATGGAATCAAAACCCAGCCTCTCCAATGGTACCAGCTGTGATCACAGAGGCCAAGAACTTCTCCCTTGGCCCCATGGCTGAGATCCCTGCCATGGAGGTGAGCACTGCTGTGCACAGGGCTCTCCCTAGGAGCTGAGCCAGGACTGCCAAAGAAAACAACCCCACAGAGGTCACCACTTACCCTTCTTCTTGTCTGGGCTGTAGCCACCATCCACAATGCTGGCCAGGTCATCATCTGAAAATCCTTTAAAAGGAATGGGAACAAACAGAGGTTGGCATCTGAGGGAGCCACAGCTGTGCCAGGGGTTGGGAGCATGGGCTGCTCCATCCCCACTTGGGAGCTGGGACTGGGAAAAAAGCACTACTGCTTCTCTCAGTTACTGAATTACTTTAAGGTCATAGAAGAGGTAATAACTGACTAGTTTAAATGCTAGTGTATTTTTTTTTTACTGAAATGACTGATTTTTAATAGTGATGGTGACTGATAATCACAAATGACTGATCATTTAAGAGTTCATTAAATGTTTTGGTGGTCAGCCTCGTTTGACGGTGGAGGAGGCAGGAAGGAGTGGTTTGTGTGTGCTGTGGCCATACAGCTGGGACCAGTGAGCCCCTGGCTGCACCAGCTGGGCCTGGGATCCTGCAGGCAGGAGCTGACCCTCATCCTTCCCAGAGGGACAGAACAGTCCAGGGGAAAAACTGAGCACCAGAATGTTTTGGTACACAGGAAAAAGTTACCTTGTAGTGGGCATGTGTAATTAATGCAGGATGAGTACAGAGAAACAGGGTCTGTGAAATCTGCAGCTGAATGGGTGCTGGTGTTGAATTTCACAGCTCCAGAGGGAGCCCTGGGGTGCAGCAAGGTGAGTGATGGGAGCACAGACCCAATGCTGAGACAGCAAAAGGTTCCTGCTCTGATGCTGTGCAAGGATTTCCTTGCCTTAACAGTGTGGAAGAGACTGCCTTACTCATCAGCTTACCACAAAAAAAACAGATTTATGGGCTTAGTAATGAGTGTGAGAAGAATGAAAGTCCTGGCTATGGCAGAGCCTGGAGAGGGTGCAGGCAGCCCAGGGAGCAGTGATGCTGGGGGAATGTGTGTGCTGGTTTGTGGCCACATTCCAGCAGTTCAACACCTCAACCTTTCCTGCAGGAGCCTGAAAGCTCAGCAAGCCCAGAATACCAAAGTGCAGACAAGTCACCTAGTTAATACAATGTAATAAAGTACCTGCCTGTTAATTAGGCATGTGAGCAGGGTATACAGCCATCCTGACATCAATAAAGCAGCCTGCAAAGTCTGCTTCCCAGCTCGAGTGCTCAGGGGAACAATCCTCACAGACAAATGATTCATTCACCAGAGTATTTCAGAGGTGGAAAAAGAACCCTCCCAGCCCAGAGGCTGTGTTAGGCCAGGACCTGAGCCTGCTCCAGATTTACACCTTGGCAGTGACTGAACCCCAGCAGCCATGGCCTTGGTTAGAGCTGTCAGGTACAGGGATGGGGAAACTCAACACAACCACAACTTCATGGATCAGAAGAGACCCTGGGGGAAAAAAACCAGCACATAGACAGGGAGCAAGTTGTAAGGAAGAACTCCTCTCTGCCAGGGACCACTGAGGAAGAGGCTCTTTCCTTCCCCAGGATGAAGCTGCCTGTGGAAATGTCCCCACTCTAGCAGGCAGGACAGGGCTGGTGGATGCTGCAGTGGGCAGGACATCAGACCTGTTTCTCTTTATCCCATCATTTGGTGGGAATGGTGTCAGGCTGGGAAGGATCTCCTGCAGGTCCCAGGGAACAGCAGGGCTGGTAGCAAGCAGGACAGAGAGGAGAGGTCAGCCTACCTTCCCCTGGCCTTACATCTGGCCTCCCAGGATCTTTCCTATCGTTCTTGTCATCAAGGGCATCAGCCAAGTCAAAATCCATAGGATCCTTTTCTGGAAAACAAGAGCAGGGTGAGCAGTGTGGTGACAGGCTAAGGAACTCTGCAATTAAGTCATTAATCAGGGAACACCACTGTTGAAAGAGAAGAAGCTCCAGACACACTCAGCATTTCTGAATTCTGCTAGGGCAGATCTTCCAAACCCATCCTGTTCCATGCCCCAGCACTGCTGTGGTGGGAAATGCCACGTTCTTCCTGCAGGAACAGTGTCCTCAGAGCTGCAGTGCCAGGCAATCAGATCAATGAGGCCAGGAGGAAAAGTTAGAGCCAAACTGGTGCCCCAAGGGCCCAGCCAGTGGAAGGGAGGGAGTGGCTGTGCCATGCTCACGTGCCTGTGACTCGATTCCTTGGAGTTATTTTCCTCTGTGAATGCTCAGCTGATCCCACGAGCTGTCTGCCTCTAACAGAGGATATTGTCTCAGATAAACAGCAGCTCAAACCCCAACACAGAGCCAACTGAGCTCCTCAGCCCTCCCACCAGTGCACTCCTGAGGTTATTCTAACCCAAACCTGGGCAGGCAGCAAAATGCCCAGCTGCCAGGGTGTCCTGAGCCTGTGGAGCCCAGCATGGCTGTGCCATGACAGGGAGCACAACCAGCTCACAGCCTCCCAGCAAGCATGGGAATGAAACAAGGTCCAGAAAGGTTCATTCCCCTGGGAAATGCAGGGTAATGTTCAGATGCCCTGTCCTCTCTGTGCTTTTTGATTTTTTTTCTCTCGAGGTGTCTCAAGTGAGCAAACAGACCAGAGGTTGGAAATACCAGGGTGAGGGCAGTGCCACCATGGTGGCACATCCCAAATCCTCCCCCTGTGCCAGCAGCAGAGCTGGAGTGAAGCAGCAGGGGCTGTGGAGGTGGTGCTCACCTGGGTTATGTTTAGGAGGGGCTCTTGTTGTTTTTGGCTGCTTGGTGGTGGTGGTGCGAATGACATCCCAAAGGCCACTGTCTGAAAGGAGGGGAAAAAACCAAAATGATGTTAACCTCTGAAAAGTGTGTTCAGATGAGTGCTGTGTGGGGAAACCCCCACCCTGCTGGAGGCTGGGGATGCACTGGGCCAGCTCAGGGCTCTGCTCCTTATACAACTTCAGCTGGCACTGGGGCACCCTTCCCTCTGGGTGCCCTGGGGATGCTCCAGCCTGCAGGGAGCTCTGCATTACCTGGGGATGCTCCAGCCTGCAGGGAGCTCTGCATTACCTGGTTTCCCTGGCCTGGGGAAGGGCCTGGGAGTGGGCTTGGCTGGTTTGGTGGTAGTCTCCACAGGCGTGTCAAAGTAATCAGCCAGATCGAAGTCTGCAGGAGAGAAGGGATTGTCAGGCTCCTGTTTGTGGGGACAGCACCAGGCTGTTGGCACACATCCCTCTCTGGGTGTTGTGCAATGGTGCTGCACCATTGCCAGGCCCTCCCACACCAGGCTGGGGCTGCAAAGGGCATCCAGCCACTTTGCTGCTCAGTTGTGTCCTACCACAAAAGCTCCAGAAAAGCCTGGCCACCATTTCAGTCTCTCCATCCAAGATGTGCTGCAATCCCAAAATAATTCACTTTTGGGGGAGTCCTGCTGGTACCTGCAGCATCTCCTGAGAGCTGGTGCAGGTGAGGAGGGGCTGTGGGACTGAGCCAGTGGCTGGGACACTGCTCCCTGTGCAGCTGCCCATGAGTGACCTTGAGCTGAGCAGGGCATGCACAGAGGGGGGCCAGGGCACAGGAATCTACTAATCTGTTCATCCAAAAAACACTCCCTGGGGAAGAAGCAACAAAGCCTCAGCCTCCACGTGTCCATTTCCATGGGGGAGTTTACTGGCTTGAACAACTTCTTGTTTGGGCTGGGATCCAAACACTGGAGCCCTGCCTGTGCCTCTGGCACTTGGCTTTTCTTGTCCCTAGCAAAGACCATGGTGGCCAAGGAGCCAGACAGTTGAATTTGCCTAAATTTGTGCCAAGATCCTCCTGCAGGGGTGAGTGGATCTACTTGTGAGAGCTCCTCTGATGCAGTTTATTGCAGGCTCCTCCAGCAGGGCTGAGCAACCCTTCAGCTCCTGTGCTGTATTTTTAACGAGGCCTCTGGCCAGAACTGAGCCAGAGGAGCTGCTGGCAACAATCCTTGTGTGAATTTAAGGGAGTTTCCTCAACCATGGCACTGCTGGGAGCTGGCCAGCCAGCACATTTGATGTGCACTAACAGTCAGAGACCCATTCTCCCCTGGATGGGAAAGTGTCACCAAAATGGGACTTGCTGTGGAGGCTGGGGATATCTTGGAATGAAAAAAAAAGAAGGAAAATATCCTCTGGACTTCCCCCTGGAAGGAAAGCTAGCAGGTGCCATGCAGACAGGAACAAAAGCCCTTGTGTAGCTGAGCAGTGATTTGTGTCTTCTCCATTAGGATACTGCAAAGTGTGCAAAATTCTGCCTTGGTTGTAAATGCTCCATTGCCACTCACCTTCAGCACGGACAGAAATATCAATATTGCATTTCTCTGGCTGCACAGGAACAGTGCAGGTGCACACACCAGCTCCAGCCTCCCTATGGGCAAGTAAAGGGGTCCCAAAGCAGCTGCTGAGGCAGCAGCACTCAGCCACACACCCCAAGAGGGCTCCCAGTGATCAATCCCAGGGGAAGTGCAGCCCACACTGAGCTGAGGTGCATGCAAGGTCTCACCTGTCCCACCTGCCGGCCTTCTGGGGCCCTTGGGAGTGGCTGTGACAAAAGAGATGGGGAGGAAAGGTGTTAGTCATGGGCATCACCAAAAATGGCACCTCTGCTCTGAGAATCAATGGCCAGGATCTCACCACAGCTTTCTGACATCTGCATCTGTAAACTCAGGGCACAGGGTCATGGACACCCTGCAGACAGTGAGTGGCCACAGGGATCAGGGTGAAAATGGAGCCCAGTGCTCCACAGGCTGCCTGCAGCTGAGCCAGCATCCCACCCCATCCCATCCCACCCCACCCCATCCCATCCCATCCCATCCCAGCTGGTGGGGAGCAGGGAGCTGCAGCAATCTGCTGCAAGCAGCATGGAAAGCAGCAGGGAGTTGCCAATGTTTTGGTGTCCCTGGCCTGGTCAGTCAGTCCAATGACAGATGATTTCCTGTGCTGTGTCATGCACAGGAGGTTCCCTGTCAGCTGCAGGGCTTGCAGTGACACCCTGGTACTCAGATCCCAGCCCCCCAGGCTGCTCCTGGGCTAAAACAAGCTCCAGCCAGCCATTGAGGGGGAAGGGAGGGAGCAATATGGAAACCACTGCCTATTAATAGTGGCTGGCATTACCAAGTATATGAATAAATTATGAGCAAGAGCTGTGGCTGCTCCATTCCCATTAATTTCCATTAGACTGGAGTGGTGCTGCTGGCCTCCCTTCCCAGTGTGCTGGTATGGTTTGATGTGACCAACTCCAGACCCTTGGTTGGCTTTATTCTGGGGCTGACACCAAGAATCCAGAGTGGGATGCAGCTCTTGGGGGGCAAAACCATCCATGGCTGGGTAGCCAAGGGAGCCAGAGATTGTGTGTGGGTGCACAGTGGTGCTGGGCTCAGCCCCTGGCACTGGGGGAAGGCGTGTGACATTTCCCAGGGAGGGAGATGAGCTCCCTCCCATCCCTCAGCTGCTGTGCTGGCACTTAGGTTTTGTCCCTGGGCTGTAAAACCCCAAAATACTGACTGCTGCCTGCCAGCAGTGAGGCAGCTCCTGAGGAAGGGAGATTCCCTTGGCTGCTGGGCTGCACTGGAACTCCAGGGAAGCAGAGCACTGAGCACTGTTTGCTTTCCAGGCACCACACTGCCACGGGAGCAGGGATGGACCTGGCACTGCCCTGCCTGGCCAGGCACAGCCAGCTGCCCTCCCCAGTGCAAGATGCACTGGATCCAGCCCAGCAGGGCCAGGCCTGGTGGTAGGCATTACTGAGGGATGCAAGGAAGCCAAAAGGGCAAGTTCATTGCCATTGCTACCTCAGAGCACAGGTGTGCTGTGCCTCTGTGGCTCCCCACAGCCTCCAGGACTGTTTCCAGCCCCACCTGCGTGCAAACCCAGACCCTGTGGCTCCCAGGCAGAGAGGATGAGGCAGTTGTATCCCCTACCACCCTCCCACCAGCAGCAGGTCCTAAAGAACAAATCACATGGATTAACATCTATTTGTTTTCTCCTCTTTAAAGCAATGCAGAAATGTGACTCACGTCTCCTGGTGACGGGGTCAAACAGGGCATCTTCTAGGTTGAAGTCATCTGTGTCATCCCCATGACCTGGAGACAAAAAATCAGCACTGGGCTGTACTCACTCCACACAGAGTAAACCACCTTTAAATAAGGCATGGTTAGACTTGCTTGCTCAAATTGCTTTAGTATTTTTGCTGTTTTTTCCAAGCCTGATCCAACACTGCTGATGAGGAAGACAGCAGCCCTCTCCAAATGGAGTGACTGTTAAATGCAAAGCAGTCACCTCTGGATTTTCCATTTGTCTGCCCTAATGGATGTGGTATAAAGACACATGTTATGCTTAAATTTGTCAAGGAGAGCCTACCAATTCATCTCTCGAGCTGCCACTCATCTCTGGCTGTGCTCATGATTATATGATTGCTAAACACCACGAAAACATTGGGACAGTGCAGACAAATTCAGTGGCAAACAAAAAAGCCCTGTGCCCCTCTTCTTCTCAAGTGCCTTCCAACATCAAAGGTTTTGCATGAAAAAGCTGTTGCTGCCAAGCACAACTTAGCATTTCAGAGGCTGCCTGCATCATTCTTCCTTGGAAATGTGAACCAGGACCAAACCCCATCCCAGGGATATACGTGACAGGCACAGGCAGATATTTTTGTTAGAGATGCCTCAGCACAACTCCAGTCCCATATTCCAGGGATAACTCAGGGCTACATCATGTTCTCCTGCATCAGGGCCAGCTAATCCTTCCTTTCTCCATCTCTTTTTTGCATGGCATTAATTACTGTTGACTTACCCTAGTTCTGAATGTATTTGTCTTGATAAATTCATGCTTTTACATCTCGGAGCATGCTGAGTAATTAATATCCTTTGGGTTTGCTAAGTACTGCAGCACTGCAAGAGAACATTAAAATGGCTTTCCTCTTATTCCTACTGCTAAATGGATTTAGCTATTGCCACCTGAGCTCCAGCATGCTTCATGAATAAATTTAAAGCTTTACTGACAAGGACAATAACAATGGGAAGGCACCAGTCCATCACAAAGCAGGTATCAGCCTTTCAGTGCAAAACTTCTACTGAGAGTGGTCACTAAGTACTGCAACAGCTGCAGTTCCTCTCCCACTTACTCACACATCACCTCTCATCTCATCTGCTGTCTGTTAGAGGCACACTCAGCAGCCCTGAGGGTGATGGATGGGCAGGGGCAGGGGCTGGGAAGTTGCTGTGGGCTTTCCCCCCTGGCAAAGGCTCGATGTGAGGCACTGCTGGAGGGGAGGTGTAAAGAACAAGTGTCCCAGCCCAGAGCTGAATGATGCCAACGCTCCCCTGTGAGCCTGCAGCAGGCCATGCAGGGAAAATCCCTGTGGAATCCCTGAAAATCCCTCCTGCTCAGCACAGCAGGGCTGTGTCTGCCACCCTCAGCCTCCCTCCGTGCCTCTCTCCTCCCTTCCCAAAATCTTTCCCTCGTGGTTCTCATTGCAGGTGAAATGCTGGCACTGGGAGACAGGCGAGGCTCCCCTGCTCTGACAGCCTGGGTGAAGCTGCAGGGTTAACAAGTGGTCTGTCAGTGAGGAGGAGCAAAGGCAGAAATGTAAAAGGCAATCCACAGTGCTGGGAAACACCTGCCCAGCTGCAGGGCTTGCACAGGGGGCTGCCAAACCACCACCACCCCTGCTGAGACTCAACACACCCATCACTCTGCTGGCCAACTGCCCCAACATGGTCAGTCTGACAATTTTGTGCAGCCTTCCTTTCCCAGAATGGCTTTTTCCCCAAACTTTTACTGGATTTCCAGGAACTAACAGGCCTCCATCATTTTTGTCTTTCTATTTAAAAACAGGCTTTAAAAATAGGCAGAAGGGGAAACCCACGTCGTGTCTCTGGCGGGATGAGAAGCGTTAGCAGCCCGAAAGAGGAAGGTGTTCTGTCACCATTTGAGCTGGCAGAAAGGATGTGGTGGCAGCACCAACTTTCATCAATATGCCAGGAGCCCTCCCTTCCCTCTCCTCCTCTGCTCTCCATGATTAAGTCAATATTAAGGTACTGACTTGCTGTGTTAGTGCATCCTCCCCACGCTTCAGCTTCGGTGCAGCAGCACAAATGCTGAGGGGAGGAGCGGGCAGCTGTGGGTGTGTGCAGCTCACACGTTCTAATGAAGGGGTCTGGGGGATGCATGGAGATGTCCCCCCAGCCTGGCAGTGGAAACTGTCCCAAAAAATGGGCTCACCCCACCTGGTTTTTGGGGCTCACTGGACCTGCCAGCTGAGAAGCATTTCCAGCCTCCCTGGGTTTGGTGACAGCTCTCTTGGCAACTCTCCCTGCAGGGGGAGAGGAGGGTGCCCCTTCCAAAACCACTCTCCAGAGAGCCAGCTGGCACATGAAAGGTGCTCAGGGCCCTCCATCCTCATGGGGCTGAGCTAAACAACTGCTGAATCCTCAGCTGGAGCTGCCTCCTGAGGGCTTTCCCAGGAGAGGTGGGAATGTTGCTCAAGGGAGTGTTGGAAAAACCATGGATGCACTAAATTGCCCAGTAAAACCTTCCCAAGGAGGGAAGTGCTTGGCACAGCCTGCTACCAGGGCTTTCCCAACACTGCCCATGGCAAACCAACATCCTTTTCCAAGGCTCCCCTAGGCATTGGGAACTGCCAGCTAATTGAAGCTGACAACATCTCTATTTCATGCAAAGGGTGTTACAGAGATGTATTAGACATTTTACAGATCAATAACCAAGTGCTGCTGTCACAGGCACACCAACTCCCTGCTCACTCCAACAGATAAGAATGGAATGCTCTCCTCATTCTTTTATAAGTGGTAACAAATCTGGCACTTCATGGCCAGGCACTGAAAACCCCTCCAGCTCCTGTGTTTACCATGCACATGCAGTTTGTTTTGGAGGCAGCACTGCTGCTCCCTGCCCTGTCCTGTGCAATCCCTTTGCTCCTGGAGCCCTGACACTGCTCCACAATCACTGGAGGAGTGGAGCTTCCAAAGCCCATCCTCTGATGGGGACTCAGGCACAGCACAGAGTATCTTTACAGATTTATACAGGAGAGGTCAGGGCCCATCCCTGCACATCAGCACTGACAAGCTGCTGAGCTGCAGCAGAGTTTGAATAATGCCATGAAGCAGAGGCAGGGTTGTGCATGCCCTGACCTGTCACCTCCCCGTGGGACATCCCCACCTACAGCCTGTTACAGGGCCACAACAGCAGTGATATGCAAAAGCCTCTTTGCTGGTTGCTCCATGCTGGGAGCAGTGTGGGATGCTTGTTGGGGATGATGATTAGGCCAGTTTGGGTCATGTTTTTCTCTGCCCTTGCACTGGGTCTTTAGAAGAACTCTGCTCTTTGGTGCTGGGAGGAAATGCACATCCCCTGGGGCAACTGGGGGCAATTCCAGCCCTGTGTGCCACCAGCCAAGGGCAGGAGCACCCATGGGACTCCATGGTAAAGGGGGAATAGGCAAATAGAATAGGAATAGGCAATAGATAGGCTTTTTCCTGCCATGGGAATAATCTGACAATCCACAGGGACCATCACATGGCACCCAATATGAACCCCCCAAAGCCAGAGTGGGGAGATGGGGGACACAGCTGTGTCCAGCAGAAGAACAGGGCTGAGAGTTATGGCCAAGATTCCCCCACCTCTTGCTGAGTCCCCTCGCCTTGCCAGGGGTATTTTTAATCAGAGCTGGCTGCTCTTTGAAGGTAGAAGGGTTTTGTGCCTTAATGTATTCTCCCCTCATTATTTTCTGTAGCAGGCAGCTCAAACACGCAATTGTACTCGTCAGCTTTTTAGTTTTTACAATTATATATATATTCTAATTAAGCCCCGCTGTTTGACAAAGCTTGAATTACAGTATCATAATTCACACCCAGTACATTGCCAGGCCGTCTGCAGCACTCAGAGAGAGGTGTATTCCATTTTTAGCAGCAGCCCACGGATCTCTTTGTGCAATATATATGTGTTTGGCTTCCCTGGGAATAGAGAGCCTGCGACGGCACGAGATTGACAGCCCGGGAGATTACGGGAGAATGCAAAGCAGCTACAAGGGCAGCAGAAAGTAATTCCAACTCCTGACTTTTATGCATCCACCTTAGGAGCCATGCAGAGGGTGGGGGAGCAGGAGGAAAGCAGAACCTCATCTTTTTGGCTCCAGGCTATGATGTTGGCACATGCAGGTGCTTCCCTGGGGCTGGGAACACAGCTGTGCTGGGACCTCTGGGCTGCACCCTCACCCTGGGGTTTCTGCACCCTCACCCTGGGGTTTCTGCACCCTCACCCTGGGGTTTCTGCACCCTCACCCTGGGGTTTCTGCACCCTCACACCCTGGGGTTTCTGCACCCTCACACCCTGGGGTTTCTGCGATCTCAGCAGAGACACAGCCCCAGACGTTTGTGGGGAGTAAATGGCTGCTCCTCCATGGGCATGCATCTGCCCTGCAGCACTGAGTGTCCCCAGGGAACCCTCCTGGTGCAGGCAATGGCACAGCACCACTGGCCAGAGCAGAGCAGGTCCCTGTCAGGACAGAGCAGAGCCTCAGATCACCAATGCCTCCACCTCTGCTGGCTGGGCACTGGCCCCAGCCACTGCCAAAAGTGTGGGAAATTTACTTGTGAACCCCAAATTCTTGCTAAGGCCAAAGCAGAGTTCCACAGTGCAGGGAGAGCAGTGCTCCTGGGAGCTGGGGTGTCACAGACAGTCTCTGGGAGCAGTGCTGGTGACAGCAGTCTCTGCAGCTCCTGTGCAGCTGCACTGCTCCCTGCAGAGAGGCCAGGCTGCCTCCTCAGCACAGACCTCCTCCTCCTCCTCCTTGAGGTTGCTCTGCCTTGAAGAGCAGACTCTCAACTTCCAGTTTATCTCCTCAGCTGCTGAAGAAGACTGGCTGCCCTGCACAAACCAGCTGCCAGCAGCCAGGCAGGGCAGGGGCTGGGAGGGCTCTGCTGGGAAGCAGAGTGCAGGAGAAGCAGCCCCTGCATCCACCCCAGCAGTGGGACCAACAGCTGATGCTGGGGATACATTACTCCATGGGCATGACCAGTGAAGAGCAGTGGGGGACATTCCCCCAGCTGGGATGACCCCTGCTCCTTGCAGGGGATGAGGGAATGCTGCTGTCCTTGCTCTCTATTCTCAGTGAAACATTTTGATTTTCAGAAGTACTAATCAAAAATCACTCTTGATTATGGCAAAAACAACCTCTGCTGAATTTTTTTTTAATGCAATTAACAAGGGTGTATGGTAATTCCAAGCAATCTCGCTCTTGAGATTAAAGGAAAGCCTGCCAGGAAGCACATGAATAAAGCTTTAAGATGAGAATTTGCATAATGAAGACTTTCTCTTTGTGGAGGGACTGATGGTGATTGTGTTTGAAACCTATTGAGGGAAATGCCTAAAAGCCTCCACCACAGCCAGGGCACTGCTGTCCTGACCCGGGCAGGCTCCAGCCCATGCTGCCCTCAGGCCCCTGCTGGGATCCTCAGCTCCAGGACAACCCCAGCCCTGCCCTTTCCTCCAGCAAATGCCCTGGGATAGGGCAGGAGAGGCAGCACAGCCCCAGTGCAAGCTCTGAAATCTGCAGCTCAGGGCAGCACACCTCACTTGGGCTCTAACACCACGGTTCTGTGCACCCGGGCAGCTGCACCAGAAGCAGGTGTCTGTTGCAATTTGATTTCAAGGCTTAGTAGGAGTAATATAAATTATTTGGCAGTGATACCCAATAAGCTCTACACCCAGCAGGAGTAGAGCTGGTGAGGAAAACGTGACCAGCAAAACCAGGATGATCCCTCCCAGCAGGCATTACACGAGGTGGGGCAGGGCCAAAAGGGGCAGAAGGTGGGCAGAAGGTGAGCCCTCACCTGCTGGGACACACACTGGATGCCCAAGGGATGCAGTGCCCATCCAGCCTGCACCGTGCTGAGGGCTGCACAAAGGTCTGAATGCATCCTTTCCCTGCCTGGTATGGCAGGACAGAGCTCCAGCCTGCAGCTAAAGAAGCAGCAGCACCCTGCACACCCTGGCATGTCCCACAGCCCCCAGGGAGCAGCTGGGGGCTCAGTGTGTGCTCCCACAGGCACACCAGGAGCTGCCAGCAGGTCCCTCTGCAGAGACCAGACACAAAACACAGCAGGGAGGAGTTTCTCCTCTGCTGCCCTCTTGCACAGCCTTTCCCACTCCTCCACAGCGAGATTTAAAACCCCAGGGGGAAGCGCCCTTCACTTGTCTTTGCCAACAGCTGTGTCTGGTAACTGGCACAGAGCCTGCACTATTTACCAGGGGCTGGCATGGGCATGGCAAGGAACCCTACCACAGGCAGACAAACACCTCTGGGTGCCAGCAGCAACCCTAAACAGCTCACAGGGAAAGCAAAGCCCCATCAAGGTCAGCAGGACCACAGCCAGGAANAAAAGTGTGGGAAATTTACTTGTGAACCCCAAATTCTTGCTAAGGCCAAAGCAGAGTTCCACAGTGCAGGGAGAGCAGTGCTCCTGGGAGCTGGGGTGTCACAGACAGTCTCTGGGAGCAGTGCTGGTGACAGCAGTCTCTGCAGCTCCTGTGCAGCTGCACTGCTCCCTGCAGAGAGGCCAGGCTGCCTCCTCAGCACAGACCTCCTCCTCCTCCTCCTTGAGGTTGCTCTGCCTTGAAGAGCAGACTCTCAACTTCCAGTTTATCTCCTCAGCTGCTGAAGAAGACTGGCTGCCCTGCACAAACCAGCTGCCAGCAGCCAGGCAGGGCAGGGGCTGGGAGGGCTCTGCTGGGAAGCAGAGTGCAGGAGAAGCAGCCCCTGCATCCACCCCAGCAGTGGGACCAACAGCTGATGCTGGGGATACATCACTCCATGGGCATGACCAGTGAAGAGCAGTGGGGGACATTCCCCCAGCTGGGATGACCCCTGCTCCTTGCAGGGGATGAGGGAATGCTGCTGTCCTTGCTCTCTATTCTCAGTGAAACATTTTGATTTTCAGAAGTACTAATCAAAAATCACTCTTGATTATGGCAAAAACAACCTCTGCTGAATTTTTTTTTAATGCAATTAACAAGGGTGTATGGTAATTCCAAGCAATCTCGCTCTTGAGATTAAAGGAAAGCCTGCCAGGAAGCACATGAATAAAGCTTTAAGATGAGAATTTGCATAATGAAGACTTTCTCTTTGTGGAGGGACTGATGGTGATTGTGTTTGAAACCTATTGAGGGAAATGCCTAAAAGCCTCCACCACAGCCAGGGCACTGCTGTCCTGACCCGGGCAGGCTCCAGCCCACGCTGCCCTCAGGCCCCTGCTGGGATCCTCAGCTCCAGGACAACCCCAGCCCTGCCCTTTCCTCCAGCAAATGCCCTGGGATAGGGCAGGAGAGGCAGCACAGCCCCAGTGCAAGCTCTGAAATCTGCAGCTCAGGGCAGCACACCTCACTTGGGCTCTAACACCACGGTTCTGTGCACCCGGGCAGCTGCACCAGAAGCAGGTGTCTGTTGCAATTTGATTTCAAGGCTTAGTAGGAGTAATATAAATTATTTGGCAGTGATACCCAATAAGCTCTACACCCAGCAGGAGTAGAGCTGGTGAGGAAAACGTGACCAGCAAAACCAGGATGATCCCTCCCAGCAGGCATTACACGAGGTGGGGCAGGGCCAAAAGGGGCAGAAGGTGGGCAGAAGGTGAGCCCTCACCTGCTGGGACACACACTGGATGCCCAAGGGATGCAGTGCCCATCCAGCCTGCACCGTGCTGAGGGCTGCACAAAGGTCTGAATGCATCCTTTCCCTGCCTGGTGTGGCAGGACAGAGCTCCAGCCTGCAGCTAAAGAAGCAGCAGCACCCTGCACACCCTGGCATGTCCCACAGCCCCCAGGGAGCAGCTGGGGGCTCAGTGTGTGCTCCCACAGGCACACCAGGAGCTGCCAGCAGGTCCCTCTGCAGATACCAGACACAAAACACAGCAGGGAGGAGTTTCTCCTCTGCTGCCCTCTCACACAGCCTTTCCCACTCCTCCACAGCAAGATTTAAAACCCCAGGGGGAAGCGCCCTTCACTTGTCTTTGCCAACAGCTGTGTCTGGTAACTGGCACAGAGCCTGCACTATTTACCAGGGGCTGGCATGGGCATGGCAAGGAACCCTACCACAGGCAGACAAACACCTCTGGGTGCCAGCAGCAACCCTAAACAGCTCACAGGGAAAGCAAAGCCCCATCAAGGTCAGCAGGACCACAGCCAGGAAAGGTTTTGTGTGGGGGTTTCCCATGAAATGCCTTGGGCTGGCAGCTGATGGCCAGGTCTGCCCCATCTCTGCCTCCACAGCAATGTCCTCTCTCTGACCCCACCTGAAACAAGTATTTCAGCAGCTCTTCCATCACAGGAAGATCCCAGACCAGGTTGCCCTGCTCTGGCAACATGAGATGCCAATCGAAACAATTTTCTTCAGTATCAGCACTCAAAGCTTTCCAGGTTTCCAGGGCTCTGTGCCATCTCAGCCCATGGAGCAGGTGATGTTTTCTAAGCACCTTGATATGATAGCTGTTCTTGGAGGTTTGTGTCAAAGAGGGCTCTGCCACAGCACTGCCAACACCTGCTTCCAATTAGTCCCACATCAACTGCACCCAGAGCAAAAGGCTGAAACGTTTGGAGCAGAAATATTTAAGGTTCCTCCCCTTCTGGGGTGTGCCTGAGCCCAGCTCTGTACCTCTGGTGAGGATGGGGTGATGCCCAACTTTCTGTGCCTGGAGTGGGTATCAGGACATTGTGGCCAAGGACTAAGGAGGGCAGGAGGAGCTCAGCCTGTCCCAGCCCTCACAGGAACTCTGCAAATCTCTGACCTCTCTGGGACTGTGGGAAAATGCCCCAGGTAAGCCTCAATAACTTAAAGGTGTATCTGATAAGAAAGGGAGCTGGTTTTCCTTTCCACTTTCTTGCTGTTTGTTTGGGAATTTTTTTAGGGAAGAACAAAGTACATATTTAAAGGGGAAAGGATGTGGACAGTGTTGTTATTTTATTCCCACACCCCAAGCACTTTGCAAGAGGCCAAGGGGGAAATTAGCACAGAACCAACTGCACAGGATAGAGAATGGTTAAAGATGGCTTTTCAGTGATGGAAAAAGAACCAACATCCTGGGGATGGCTGAGCACCTGCCTGCCATGGGAAGTGGGGGGTGAGTCCTTTGGTTTGCTTTATCTGTTAAACTGCCTTTATCTCAACCCAGGAGTTTTCTCACTTTTACCCTTCCAATTTTCTCCCCCATCCTGATATGGGGAATAAGCAAATGGCTGTGTGGGGCTGAGTTGCCAGCTGGGATTACACCACAACAGCTGCTTCCATGTTTTCCTGCCTGCTGTCCAGCCAGAAACATTACAATGTACATTCACATTAGCCATTTGAGTTCTGCTTACACATTAAGTAATTGCCTATTGCCAAAGATGCCTGTTTATCAACCAGACAACAAATTGTGGCATGACAGCATTTTGTGCACAACTCAGTGCAGAACAACTGATGACAAATCAGTGATGTAGGAGCCCAAAGAAAACTGAAGCAGGAGATTAAATGCTTATCACCTGATTCCCAGTGGAAAAAGATTCTTCTCATCAGATAAAGATCAAGAGGAGGTGCTGTAGTTAAAAGTAGGTAAATGGGGAATTACACGGTAAAAATGCTGGCTCATCACTTGGGATGTGTGATGCTCCTGTCATACTGTGCTCTTTAAAATCAGCAGCAGAGCAGTTGTGGGAATGAAGACTTGGGTAATGCTGGCAGATGGAGCAGGGCTCTGGGAGAGCATGGGGGGCTCAGCCTTCTCCTCTGGCTGAGGGCACCTGTCTGCCCTGTCAGCAGAGCTGCACTGCAGAGCTCCTGCCTGGCCACTGCTGCCCCTGCCTCCCTGTGCAAGCATGGGGTGTTCTGGCCAGGTGGGGAGAGGCTGAGACTCAGCCTGTGCTGCTCACTTCTGCACCCTCCTCACACACCCACGCTCCCACTGTCCCCAGCATCCCTCCTCCCTGTCTGAGCCACCACCTCCAAAACCTTGCCAATGCTCTGGTTTTGCTGGCTTTGGTTTTGTTACACAGGTGTGTGGGGACTGCACCAGATCCCTACAGCAACCTGGCCATCTCCTTCCCTGAGGATGCTGCACACGTGGTTGGGAATCAGCTCACACTCAACATCAGCTTTCTGCCTGTGGCCCCAGCTCTCCTCTCACAGTAATTTTCTGTGTTTCCTACACAAGGTTGAAAAGCAAAGGAAAAGGATTTTGGAGTGACTGCAAGGCAGTTTCATAAATGTGTATGAGCATTAACTCCAGCCCCACGGCAGCAGCAGGCAGAGCTCTCAGAAGATCAAACCCAAAGCTGACCCTGAGCAGCTCCACTGAAATCTCTGTGAGGGCAGAGGCAGCACTCCCCTCTCTCTTTGCCACGGCTGCTGGGCTTGGATCAGGACTCTGTTTTCCTCTCAAAAGCCTTGTTCCCTCAGCAGTCACCTTCCTGTGCTCACATCCTAAATCACAGCTAGTGACTCCAGCATCTGGATCCCCAACTTTGAAGTTTCCCTTGCAAAGTCCTTTCATGTTCTACATTTTGATGTGCCACGTTCATCTTCTCCCATTTTCTTCTGTTTGAGCACTCCCACTGATTGTGAATTGTATCAATCAGCCTACAAAGGAATTATTGCAAAGCTTTTCTCTGCCATCAGTGTTATGTAGTTTATTAAACATATGTTTTGTTATTTGAGTGGCTTCAGAAGCAATGTCTAATAAAACCCCAGTTTTTCCTTTAGTTAATTGTAAAGATAATGCCTTAAACCTCCAGGAGATACTCCTCCAAGAAGAAAACAAATTTGGGTTTAAACCAAGTAGTCCTAAAAGTTTATTCTAGTCAACTCAGGAGATCAATAGACACTTCTGTTTTATGTGCTTTAAGGGCTGAAATGTTTGCAACAGATGTAAGAAAAAATCACATTTTTGTAGAGGGGGAAAAACCTCAAGAGTTAAACAGCCATTTCCAAGCACATTTATCACTAGGCTGGTAGAAGAAAAGTTTCAAAGTACAAGTAGAACCAGGAAAATTAATTATTTCCACAGCTATGTACATAAATATCTGAGCATGGCACATTTAATTAATGCATATGTGTTCTAAGATGAGAGATAATTTGTAAGAAAACCAAATTGGCTTCTCCTGCTTTGTCATATGCACTAAAGACATTATCTAAGTAAAAATTATTCTTTAAATGTATTACTTTGACTCACCACTGATACCTGGTAATTATGGCTTTAATAACACAATAATGTATTATAACAAAGATTTTTAGCAGTTTTATACAATGCAACAGTGCCAAACCAAGCCTTTCTCTTCTACTCCAAATAATTCCTCCCTGCAACTCTTCTGGAACATCCATAGTGAGTGACCCTGGTAAGTGATGGGGCACCAGGGTCACCTGGCACTGGCACCCCCTTTTCTGCCAGCTGCACCCAGGGCTGCTCAGTGCAAAGGAGAGTCCAGACACCTGAAAAAAAAACATCTGGAAAAGGGATGGCTCCTTTCTGCTTTCTCCATGCTCTCCATTGGGCACTGTCGTGTGGAGCTGCCCGCAGTGACTGCAGCCATCTGTGCAACACTTATATACAGCTAATTATACTGGCTAATATTGCTTTGTCAATTAAGTAATTTGTGTAGTGCTGGTGGGTGCTGGTAGTCACACTGGAGAGGAGAGGTGATGTCTGAGATGCTGCCTGTGAAGCCACGGGTGACAAGGGAGCTCTGGAGGACACGCCCAGCTCTCTTATCGCCTTTGGAAGAGCGAAGTTTTTCTTCAATCTTTTCTTACAAAAGGTAAAGCACAAAACCTGCCTGTGCCCCCCTTCTGCCTGGCCTGCGAGAGGAAACCTTGCACTCCCTCTAAAAAGCCCTCAGGTGTCAGATTTGCGAGCTGTCCATGAAAATGCATCACTGCATTTCTGTACATTATGAGACTGAGGACAGGAGAGGGGAAAATAACAAGACTGGAAAGTTTCTTGGTTGACCCTCACAGTTTTCCACAGGCATGTGGTTAACCCTGGATGACTGGTAAACACAAAACATAATTACCTTCTGGGAAACTCAGATTGTGAATTTAAACCACCATGCAAAGTGCTGGCATAGGGAATGCCTGTCCCTGGCTACAGCCAGGAGGCTTTGCAGGGTGTTTGGTTTTCTCCACAGTCTCAAAACACTTCAATGCTTTTACCCCCAGCACACTGGGAATACTCCAGGGCTGGGAAATGGGTTGGTGCCCTACAAGCAGTGCCCTGGTGGTCGGCTGAGCCTACAGGCAAGAAGGGCTGTGGGCAGAGGCACAGCTCACTGACAGGGCACTGAAGCACACAGCCAGGGATGAAGGGAAGTGCACCAGAATCTGATCAAAGAGAAACCCAAGCCCTTTTTTTATTCAATGAAAAAGTGAACTTTGCTCCTGCTTTACTGGACAGTCACAGACAAGACACACATCAGTCTTGTGTCAACAATGGATTTGGACCACTGTTGCAGGAATCAGACTAAGTGATGATTTTTTTGGTTGTTATCCTTAGTTCTTGGTATTTTGTAAATCTCTGAGCTTCCAAGAGCCTGGGCTGCCCACAGCCTGCCTTCAGCACTGCTGGAGCAACTGTTTCAGAACAAAAAAGCCAAAAAAAAAAGTGCCAGGGAATAGAGGTAATGAAGAAGTGTGATTTCTATTGCTGCTGTTGTGAAGAAATGGCACAGAACGCCCTTCCTGGGAAACCCAGTGCCTCCCCAGCCCCTGTCATTTTCCCGTGGGTACAGGACAATGGCAGGGAGGTTGTGCTGGTACCCAAAAGGCCAGCTCAGTGCTCAGGTGGGGAAAGGCTCCCAAGGCTCTCTCAGAGCGCTGCAAAGCTATTCCAACACATTTGGGAGAGAGAGAGAGGGAGGAGCAGGCACCCACCCACGGGCTGGGAGAGCCGCTGCCAAAATCCACCAGGGGAGAAGCAGAGCGGAGAGGCAACGCCGCACAGCCCGGCTCGCTGTGTCCCGTGCAGGGCACAGCCCGCTCCCCTTCCAGCAGCGATCGCAATTTAAAGCAAGGAGGAGAGGAGACAAACTTCGTGTTGGTCAATTACCTGGGAAGCCTCGGGCTGGCAGGAATGATTTATGTATGTTTTAGTGAAGTTCGTTTTGAAACGGACACGGCCAAGGATATTGAAGAGCTGGACTCTGCAGCCCAAGAGCTCCGAAATGAAACAGAACAGCGTTTTTGTTTGCTTACGTTGCGAACAACACCGAATGCAAATAGAGTTAGTACTGACCAATCAGATTTTTTAATATTAACCTAAAATCAGGATTTTATGCTGATTGATTGACGCCATCTCAGCTCAGCCTGTCAAACTGATTCATCAATTAAAAATGCAGCCGCTAACCTGGCCAGCATAAGCAACTCTAGCACGCTGTTACCATTCCAGGTGCACAAACAGGTAAGTACCAAATGCAAACAAATTCCAGGCTGACTCATGGAAAACCTAATCTATTCCAACAGCAAAACCTGCTTGGGGTTCAGCTCTCTGCTTTGATGCTGATATCTTCTAACCAGGGTGCCTCCTAGCTAATAGCAGGTTTTGTTTAGAAAAACTTTCCTAGGCCTTTTCCATAATTGCTGTCTATTTTCTCTGTCTAACCTCTGGAAGGACCTTTCTTTTCAATTCAAACCCACTGCTTTTTAAGAGTACTGTTGGGTTTTTTTAAGGAGACAAAGAATCGTGGTAAGCTTTGCATCGATGTTAATTTCTTCCTCCCCACCCTCCTAAAAACGGGATTTTTTTTTTTCCCCTTCCTAGTTACTGCTCAGCTGGGACCCATTTCTGGGTTAGACTATTCTGATCTGCAGAAATAACAGTGAGACAAAAAAAAAAAAAAAAAAAAGGGTGAGAATACAACCAGCAGCCCGACAAATTTGGGTCACACAGAATCCGCTAATCCAACAGCTCAGCGAGCAGAGAGACAAACCCAAACTCCTTTGGCGGTGACTCCATGGCTACCTCGGTGTAGGATTAGCTGAGCCCCAGGCTGCTCCAGAGCTTTATACCTGCAGCATCGCACATCTTAACACGTCTGTAACAGTGCAACAGAGGCAGACTGAGCTCCGGGATGCGTCCGTCACCAGCACCGCCAGCTACCGCAGGGCTCCAGCCGCCCGACCTGGACCGACGGGACCGGCCCCATCGCCAACGGGGGAGCCAGGGCAGGGGCCCGGAGGCGGGCAGAGCCCAGGCTGGTGGTCGGGAGAAGGAAGGGGGACAAGGATGGTGCGTGTCCCGGCCTTGGTGCACGGGCTGGCACATCGCCATGCGCTGCGGGCTCGGGGTGCTCTGCGCAGGGCGCGGCCCGGAGGGTGCAGCCCCTTCCCTGAGCCCCTCCGAGGGGGAGATCCATCCCGGTAAGCCCTCACGGCGAGGGGCCCGTACCCCCTGCACCCCCTCATGGGGAGCATCCGTTCTCTCCTGGGCCGCTCCAAGGC
>WEIU01014851.1:1793302-1827643 GCA_013389925.1 Aegithalos caudatus
GGCCCCGGTGCGCATCCTTCCGTCGGGCGTGAGCGGGGCTGCCGCCGGCGTCCGTCCCGCATCGGCTCAGCCGATGGAGCGGGGAGATCCGGGCGGCAAAAATAGCGGTGGGGAGACGGGCAGGGAAGGAGGGAGCGGTCGGGATTGCTGCTGCTGGGCCCCCGCCGTCGGCAGCGGCAGAACCCCGCATTGGCACCCCCGGGGCAGCCCCTGCCAGCGGGGAGGCCGCAGAGGCGCTGCGGTGATGGGGCGGTGGTGCGGGCCTGGCTGCTCTGCCCTGCTCCAGGGAAAATACACAAGTCTAGGGGAAAGAGCTGTTGCGTTTTCACCTTTTAATGCCAAGTATTTAACGCGGAGGTTACGGAGCTACGGAATTGTTGGCTGGAAGCGACCTCTGGAGGTCTCCAGCCCAAAGGCCCCATCGGAGAGGGACCCCGGAGGCCAGGTTACATCAGCCACGTCTGAAAAGCTCCCGGGCTGCAAGTCCCCGTCCTCCCGGGGGATGACCGATGGCCGTGCTGTCGCACTGCCTTGGCAAGAACACTCTCCTGGGTTCATCTGTCCTGAGCCTTTAGTCCCTCCCCAGCTATGTTGGCTCTGTCATGTTAATAACTGCCCTTCAGTAGCTATAAACCACCGTTAGATTTGCCCTCAGCCAAAGCAAACAAGTTACCCTTGTGCACCGGCTGCTGGAGCCTCTTCTTCTCTATGGCTCTTTTGAACGGGGGTAGGGAATTGTTAGTAACAGGGTAAACATCTTCTTTGTGATATTTATAGGTTGTTTTGCTACAGAAAAGGGGATGAGGATACCTCCTATTTTTAGGAGTTATTCCTGAGGCTTTATTGGGGACTGAGAGCCTGAAGAAGTGTCTGGGTCACCGTAGTCCCATGTCACCTCACAGCAGCTGGTCCACGCTGCTGTTCGTCGTGGCTGCTCCAGCAGAGTGTCAGAACTGCCTTGGGTCCAGAAAGCTCTTTTTTTTTGTCCTTGGTGGAAACATTACCTGAAAAGACAGCAGGCAAACAGAGACCATGATGGGCGGGGGAGGCAGTCCTGTCCTCTGTGGAAGCGCCTGGGTTGAAGGATGCGGTGGGATAGCAGGGAGAGGGATGCTGTATTTCTGACTTTTATCTGTGGCCACGGAGCAAACTGCAGGCTCCACAGCGCCTTGCCTTGCGGGGGCGAGATCTTTCACACCCACACTGAGCGCGTTTCTGTGAGTTTGTGCAGTTGGGCACGCTTGGAATTTTATCGGAGCTACAGACACTTGTGTGCCGTGCAATTCTCTGCTACTGCAGCAGCTAAGGGGAGTAACAGGGGTCCCAGGCACAGAGAAGCGATGCTGGAGAAGATGCACTTCAGCTTCTACCCTTGGCCGTCTGTACGTCCACAATATTGCCTCTCTCCCTGTTTATGCAAAGAGAAATTCAGGATTACGGTCCCGTTCTTGTCAAACTGAAGGCAACTAGCAGGACAGCATTTGTACCTTCCCAGCCTGGTTCCCAATAACCTCTCCGTGTGCTATTTGCATTTCAATGGCTTTCCAAGCCTCCGGTAATTGTTGGGGGAGGAGGCGGGTAAAAAGGCTATTATTATATTAGCGTTGGATCAGCTTTAGCAAGCCTGAAGGCATGAGAGAGCATCGTGCAGCTGATGCAAACCCGTGACAGTATATTGTTTGCCGTTCCGTGTGAGCCCGGGGTGCGCACCGATGCCTGGGAGTTGATTCATAATTACAAAGAGACGCATGAATGTAGCTTTGAATGGGCAGGAAGGCAGCAGCAGTGCCGCGCTCCGAAGCTGGAGGGAAACGGGGCGGTACGAAGAAAGAATTCATCATATTGGAATGGGTTCATGTGGCTCAGCCCGCTGGCATCCCAGGGTGCCGTCCCTGTCTGGTCATGCCCAGCCGGAGCTGGGGCTGTGTGCGGCAGGCACAAGTCGTGGCTTTAAGGAGGCCGAGCCCAAGGCAGCTGGAGAGCCTGGGCCCCGGCCAGCAAGTGACTCAGCATCGCCTGACCTGTGCCCGGGAGCCGAGGCTATTCTTGGTTCGGGCTGCGTTTAAGGCAGCTGAGCTTAAACGATTCCAAATTGCACCACAGAGGATGTGCTGTGAGCGCAGCAGGTTGTTCGGGGCTGCGGTGCCGTCGGATCGCTCCGAGCTCCACGGAGATGTGACTTTCTATTTTCTTCTCTTGAGCTAGATTAAAGCTGTAGTCTTTAAACAGCGGAATAAACAGAAAAACTCCCAGTGGAAAAATGTACTCGCTTGCCATTGTATTTTAACAGGTGTCATGCTCAGCTCTTCTTGCTGCCCTTTAAAATGTGCTCCCTGGGCTTAGCACGCTTTTTATTTTCTAACTGAGCAAAAATACGGGAAGGGGAAATGCTGATTGGGAAAGGTAATACTGGATCACACAAAATTCTGAATCTTTTTCTTCCTAAATCTATTCAAATAACTTGGCAGGCTCAGAACGTGTGATCAGAGCCCCTCACAGGCACTAATCAATTACCCTGGGTAAGTGATGGACCCATAGAAAGCATCAATTTAGCTACTACTGAAGTGCTGCTGTTTTAAAAGCAGAACGAGCTGTCATGTAGCAAAGCACAGCCTTGCCACGCAGTTATCTGGGATGGGAAATGAAAATACACAATTTAAAGCGAGTAATTTCAAGGGCTGAACTATATTTTGACCTTAGTCTTAGAATACCTTAGCCTGAGGTATTCTTTTTTATGGCACTACTTTCAAATGCAACAGTTCTTTTTTAAATCAAAAGCTTGCCAGTTTGGGGGAGGAGGGATTTTTTTAGTTCTTTAAGGAAGCTGGAATGCATTCGGCCAAATATTTTCTAGATGCTTGTTTTCTAAAGTGTCGATTAAAGTTGGGATCCAAGTGGTTCCTTTAAAAAAAAAAAAAAAATAGAAAGGAAAATAAAGAGCAAGCAGTGGCAGGAGATGAGAGCTCCAAGCAGGCTGCACCACCCAGCATCCCGCGGCTCCAAGAGGGTATTCCCGAGCTCTTCAGTCCCAGCTGCATCCCCGTACCGAGGGAAGGAGCAGGTTTTCCTGAGCCCTGCGCTGGCGGGTGGCCATGCAGCCGCCTCTGGCTCTGCTCCTACGCCAGAGCTGACATCCAGCAGACTTTTCTCCTCCAGTGCCAGCAGCCGAGAGGGAAGAAGCGGCTCGGGGGTTTCGGGACCCGGTTTTCCAGCCTGCGGCGATTTGTGCTGGATGCAGGGAGTTGCTTGGTGGAAGTCACGGCTGAGTAGAGCTCCCTGTAAACAGCTTTACCTGCTCCTGCCAAGTGTTATTCTGCTCGGTGTAACCCTCATCCCAGAGAGCCTCCGCTCTGTTTCCTTGCGGAACCGATGCATTGGGGAATATTTGTGCGAGGTAATTTTAAGTCTGTCGGTTCTCTGCCAACACTAAATGTCTAGACTACTGCTATAATCAAAGGTGAGAGGTACGTTCCTAATTATAGTTAATCACACCCTAAAAAGATTCCGTGCCTGTATGGAGAGCGGGGGCACCTTACACAGGTGATTAAAATGGCTTTGACTGTTCCCTGTTGTGCGGCTGCAAACAAATGCCTCACCTTGTGTAAATCAAATGCTTCAGCCGCACTCTTAAAGGAGAAATGTTAGTAGTACTCAGATGGAAATTAACGAGAGAGTGCATTTATTTTTGGCCGGTCCCTTGGGAATACCTGCCAAGCATTTCCTCTCATTTCAAACCCGGGTTGTTCCTGCTGAGAAAGTCTGGTGGAGATTCAAGTCTGGGTCAAGGTGAGTGCCTGGCTCTCCATCAACTCTCTGTGCCATTTAAAAGGGAAAGAGGAAAGGAAGGCAAGCAGCAGTCTGGGAGTGAGGAGTGGTGTGCTCCTAGCAGGAGCATGCAGGAATGAGAGCAGGACTGCTTGGGTATGGGTTATGTACCAACAAAATGCACCTGCTGGTACCCAAGCATCCCTGTACAGTTTTACAATAATAATGACGAAACATAAATTAAGCAGGGAAAATTAATTCTTCTGGCCTCACTCACTGCAGGATGACAGCCAGCTGGTAAAACCAGGGGGTTTGTGCACCTGTCTGAACTGGAGTGAGCAGCACAAGCCGTGCTGCCTGTGGGAAAGGTTTCTGAGAGTCATTAAAGCTGTTGTGTGGATGGGTATCAGGATGACCAGGCTCTCCCCTTCTGTGCACAGGGATGTGGCTCACAGGGAGCCAAAGGGGAGCTGGCATGGCCAGGCTGCTGCTCTCCCACTCCCCAGCTCTGTCTGGGAGCACTCTGCTCCACAGCCAGGCACTGCTGCCTTTGCTCAGAGTAACTCTGGTCTTCAATGGAAGGATGCTGGGCCTTTGGGGTCAATTCACAGCTCTTGCAAATGCCTTAGGAACTCAGATTTGTTCTCTGGATTGCTGAAAAGCAGACAAACTTGGTATTTTCTGTGGATCTTTTGGGTTTTTTTTTTTTTTTTTTCTTTGTTAGATTTGGGGAATTGGGGGATTTGGGTTTTTTGGGTTTTTTGCTTGTTTGGTTTGTTTTTTACTTTCCACCAGGGGCAGAAGTTGCTGGCTGAAAATCTGAGGCCTGAACCCAAATAAACCCATGTCTCAAGAAGCACTGTAACTACTCTGGCCAAGAATTTTGTTTTTTCTTAGCCTACTCCAGAAGTCTGCAGAATCCAAAAGGGGATACAGAGTGTAAGGTGACGTTCAGTGCGTCAGTGAACAGCTGTAAAAAAGCTTTTCTGCCTTTCCCAGCAGTTAATAACTTCATTGCACAGAACTTAGTTTTTCAGAAAGACCTCATGTGATTTTTGGCTGACTGAGGTGAGGACTGGTGAGGAATGTTCATAGTTACAAATGAGGGAAATTTTTTTGGTTTTTTTTACGAGAAAACCCCCAAAACCCTTAGACAAGCTTGCTTTCACCGAAGTCTTTGTTCCTGCTGCTGAGAGTGTGCAAGTGCATAAAGCAGTGTTATTTGGACTGAGAAGTGTGGAAATTTGAGTGCAGAACAGGTAATGTCAGGGCAGTTGAGGTGTCTGTGTGGGATTTTCCCCTCAGATGGACAGGGGTGATTTATGTGCCTGGGTTGATATAATGAAAAAGAGCAGGTACAACTCAGGGCTGGCACTGCTTGGGAGGAAAGTGTGTTTATTGCCAAATTCTGGATGCTGGCTCTTGCAGGAGAGAGATGAGTCTCTCTTCTTGGCTCCTAAACCTAAGGGAGACTTATCACAGCTGAATTATATGTGTCCCTTGGGAAGGCTTTTGAGGCCAAAACCACTAAAAAAACCCAGACTCTTTCATCTAAATACAGTCCTAGGAAATTACCATAGTCTCAATCTAATATGCACTCTCCATTGGACAATGTTATCCCTCTTTTTCAAACAAGGGTTTGCTTGTTTCCTCATCCTTCTACCTGTAAAGTTCTATTGAGTAAAATAAAAGTTATGTACAAAAAAGGAAACATATTTTATTCTTAAGTTATTGCATGCAGGTTGTTGGTTGGATTTTCTTTAACTGCACCAGAAAATTTTGTAATTGGGCATTAATTTTATATCAAATATTGTTACAGGTTCAAAGTCCTATTGAAAAGCACTCCTATGTCAGGTTCTTTCCCTGTGAATCTTCTGTAAATGAGAGGGAGTTAAGAACCTCAAGTGCTGGAGTGGGAAATTCCTCCCAGAATGGCTGGAATGCACAGATGTTCCCTTGCTGGGACCATTCCTCACCACAGGCTGGTGATCTCTACCACATTAGTTGGATGGATATGAAATTGATACTTTTAATTTAGTATTATGGGGATAATTTTTTTCCAATCAAACTCTGGGGACAAATATTAAGTGCTGTTACATGTGACTTAAAACCAGGAAAAACTGATAGGATTCAGGCCATTTTCCCAGAGCTTCTGTTGTGCTTGGAATGGTCTCCACCATAAGGAGTCAGTGCCCCGACCCCTGCTCGTGGCCCTGAGGATGACACGAGTGGAGGGGGTGACTCAGCTACCCTTGAATGAGGTTATCTGCTGATAAACCCAGTTGTTCCTACTACTGATGTCTGAGAGAGGTTCTCCAGGTGCAGCAAAACTCCAGGGCTAGCAAAAAGCAGAGCTGGTGGGTGTTTAACTGTTGACTTAATGAACAGAGAAAAATCTGACACTATTTTGACATATGCCTGAAATGATTCTGTCTTACACTCGTGTGCCTTTGAATTTTGCTCCTGTCTTCATTTTAACTCTTTTCCCTCTTACTGTTGCTGTATCATAACACTTCCCTTCTCCCCTTCCCTATATTCCTTAACATCTTTGTGATTTGGGGGGAAATTAGCAGCCTGCTTGCACCCTGTCCTGCTCTGCATCCGAGCAGGAGGTGTGCAGCAGTGGTGAGGTGCAAAAAGCCAGTGCTCCGCAGCAGAGTGGGCTGACAACCCAGGCAGCCCTCCAGCTGCTGGGAGGTGATTGCAAAGGATAAATAAACCCTGCCCATAGTGGAGAACAGAATCAGCTCCTCACCAGCACCAGCCTTGGCAGAAAGCACGTGAGTGCACAGATGTATTCATGTCTAACTCAGTTCCACTGGAGTTTTGTCCTCTGCTTGTCAGTCCAGGTGCTCTGGGCAGGCGTGGAAGGGAATGGTGCTAAACATCTGACAATCAAAACAGACTCGTGGTGCTGGATCATAATATAACAAGCAGCTTTCATGCCCAGAGAGAATTCCCACTGGTGTCAAAGGTTTTATTTCCACTGAGGAATTGGTAAGCGCTGTGGATTTTGGAATATTATCAACATTAAAACAACAGTCTGGACTGTGTTTTCCCTGCTGTTGTCATGTGAAACACTTTGGGGTGACTGTAAGTGTAAGTTTCTGGTACTATTTGGTTTTGTTCATTTGATGGCAGAATAGCTGTCTGCTCCGTTAATTGATTTCTCCTGCTGTGCTTGGTCTTTCACACAACACTGTGGGGAAAAAAAAGGTCTTCAAGAGTGAGACAATGTAGCACAAACCCACTAAAGTTGTTAGAGGGACCCGGGGGAGGAGAGAGGTTTGGAAAGCCAGATTTATTGTTTAGAAATGGTTTTCCCGTAGAACACAAGTGTGTGTGTCACTGCAGAGTCAGAGGGCAGAGCAGCTGAGTGGCAGGAGCCTGCCTGACCTGCAAACTGGAAACCCATCATGAAATTCTGTGATAATTCACTATAAACTAGCTCATAAGTGATGGGGAAGCTGTTTCTCTCCCATTCAAACACCTTTTTTTGCCACTGGGATGAGATTTGTGCTGTCTCCTGCAGCTGCATTCAGGGCTCCCTGGGCTGGATTCATTCCTGCTGTGGTCAGGCTGTGAGCAGTTCCTTGCAGGTGAACAGCACTGATGGTAATTAAGTTTTCATTCCTGCATCTTGAGCCAACTGCAGAAGTGTAAATATTGTTACTGCTGTTTTACAGGTGAGGGGAAGACGTGTGGGGAGGAATGTGATTAGTCTGGAGAGCTCAGCCCCGTGCTCTGGCTGTGAACTGAGGGGGAGACCTGAGAGAGGCTGGAGAAAAAGACCCCCATGTTATTGCTGCTCTGTGAGAGGCTGAGAGCCCCAAAAATCATGGAGTGATTTGGGTTGGAAGGTACCTTTTAAAGGTCAGCCAGTCCAAACATCAGGTTGTTCAGAGCTCCATCTGACCTGACCTTGCATGTTTGCAGGGATGGAGCATTTTCCACCTCTCTGGGTAACCTGTGCCAGTGTTTCACCACTCTCATTGTAAAAGAACTTTTCCTTGCATCTAGTCAAAGTCAATTCTTTTAGTTAAAACCATTACACCTTGTCCTATCACAACAGCCCCTGGAAAAATGTTCGTCTCCATGTTTCCTGTACCCTTTTAGGTACTGGAAGGTGTTTTAAGGTCTCCTTGGATCCTTTTCCTTCTGGTCACCTCCATGGCTCTCCTCTGGTCCTGTTCCAGCAGCTCCCTGTCCTTCCTGTGCTGAGGACCCCAGAGCTGGCCAGAGTGCTTCAGGTGCCACTTTCCTGGCTCATGCAGAGCACCACCAGCTTTGATTTGTGTGTCTTTAAGCTGTTGTATGTCCAGTGTCATGGGCAGTGCACCAGAGCCCAGGCTGGTGTTAGGGGCTGTCACAGTGCTCTTTCCAGCTGTTAGACCCAACTCTCACTACAATTCTTTCCATCTCTCCATGGCCTGGGACAGTGCTTGGCCCCTTGCTGCTGGTTGCATGAAGAATATAAAATGGTCTGTGTGTCTGGCATGTTTGTGTGTGTTGTGACTCCTTGGGAAAGCTCAGTGCTTTGAGCCTACTGTCTTCCAGATGCAATGTCTGCCATGCCTACTCCTCCCATCCCTGGTGGGAGTGTTTGCTACATCAAAGCCCAGTTTGTGCTGCCAGAGGATGGTTTCTCTGGTATATTTACACTTGTAAAGGAAGATTTTATTTTTTTTTTCCCTTGTAAGTATCACGGCACTTCTGTTGCTTCTGTGCTGGCCCATCTGTGCACTATTTTCACTTGTACTGACTCATGTTCACAGAGTAGTAAGAACTGTCTGTAAGTGTTTTAGTTTCTTAGTTAGAGTGGGCCTATTTTGCTTTCCTGGTTAGCTCAGAGGCAGATGTGTGCCGGGGTTTCTTTTTGCTAATGACACCTCTGGACTCTGTTGCATTGGTAAAAACTTCAATGAAGTAATTTTCCCTTTTCCATTCAGATTTTTCAAGACTTCCTGTGTTTCTAGGGTTTGTTCTCTGCAGCCAGATGTGCTTTCTGCCTGTCTTCTGCATGGCCAGAAATCACTGGGTGTGCACCCCCTCTGAAAGTGGGCACAGCATATTTAGCCTATCAAAGGTTTCAACTTCAGATATTCCTGAAGAAGGAAACTTTAGGTTGCATTCCTTGTGCTGTGCTCTTTATCATGAGTGATCAGGTACTTATTTTCTCACTTCTGTCTCATTGTAGAACAGACCCTTGTACAGACACCTCTGGCTGTTTTCAGAGCAGACAGAAGCTATTTACTGAACTGCTTTTGAACATTTTGCCTCATCTTTACTGCTCCATGTGTACCCAGGGTTATCTTCCCTGCCTACAGGTCAGACTTGGCTCTGTGGCCAGGCTCATCACAGGCTCTTTTGTGTCCAAGTGTCCTTGGTCTCTGCTGGATTCTGTGTGTGTATCCCCTCCCTGGTGTGTCTGGCACTAAGCTTGTTCAGCACTGAGGGTAGTCAGAGTTAAATATATGTGTGTGTGTATGTATATACATACCTATACATGTTTGTATATATTGAAATCTGAGGCTGAAAACAGCCAAATTGTGATCCTCCTCTCCCCCTGACAATATGAAGAGACGTGTTTCACAGCATTCAAGTCTGCCAGTATTTCAAGGTGCTGCTTTTAGAAGCATGGAGTGGTGAGAACATTTCAGTAAATTACAAAAAGACCCTTTTAGCAGGGGCAAAAGAGAGTCTTTTTCCTTAAATATGTTCTTGGGAGAGACACAAGCCATTTCAGCCAAAATGAAAGAGTTTAGCCTGAGGCTGAATCCAGCTGGAGAAATTTTCAGCCTAAACAATTAATTATAGATGAAGTTATGAGCAACCAAAACTGGAGTTTATACAACAGTCACATGTAGTTACAGCAGCACTTTCAGCTCTGCAACACTGGCACTGGTGTCAGTGCAGGTTCTTGGGTCACTCTCTCAGGAAGGAGCTGCACAGATGTGAAACTCTGGCTTGCTTTTTGGAGGGAATTGTAATAAACATTTCACATCAGAAACAATCTGCTGCTGAAAGATGAACTAACTGGTGGCTTTCAGAGCAGTGTCTTGTGTGTATTTGGAGCTTACCCAGGGCCAGGTTTAAGCAGGCTATTATGTTCCTGTTGTATGTGGGAGGGTGGAATGAAGAGAGGGAGCCTCCTGTGACAGGGAACAGCTCAGGCATGAGGAACTGGGATGGCAGAGATTAATGGGGCTGCATCCTGCTAGCAGTGTCTCCATCTGAGCAAGGCTTTCCTGGGAAACCAGAAGGTAACTCCTGGTGATGGAGGCTGTCTGTGGTAAGAGAAGCTCCTTGCTTAGCAGGGAGAGCACATGGAGAGTGCAAGTGTGTCCTGAATGAATGATTCCTTATGGAGATGCTCATGCCACACACAAACACGTTTTAGAAGCTTGTGCATGAGGAAATATTCTCGACTCTGGCTGCTAAATTGAGCTGCTTGTGAACCCTTTCAGCAGCAGAGGCAGTGCTGACAAATAGTCATTTTTGGTGATGAAAGGAGCGCAGGTGAGAGGAAATTCTGTGGGAGGAGATCCTGCTCTGAATTTCTTGTGGAAACCATAATTATGTGATTCAGTGCAGAAAGGTATGAGGGTTTCCAGTGAAAGCTATGAAAAAACACTTAGGGAAGCAGCCTACAGATGAGGCTGCTCATTCAGACCTTATCTATTCATGTGGGAGCGTGGAAATCTTAGCAGTGTGCCTTATCTCCTCTCCCCCGGGAGATCAGTGTAGAGAGAGTCTGACCTCTCACTTACCATTTCAAATCAAACCTGCTGTAATAGTAGCTTTGGCCATGCACTGCCTCAGTCACTTAATGAAATAATCTTTTTTTCCCCTGCCCTTCTGGGCAGAAATATGTCCTGCCCAGATACCACTGAAGTGATACCTGGAAGATAGCTGTAACTGAGAAGAGCTGTGGCACAAACATCCTCCCTAACTCCCTGCAGGCTTTCCCTGCAGCTGCAGGGCTTGGGATGTTCAAGGCAGTGGAAGTTTGTCTCTCTCACTGGGGCAGTTTCTCTGTTGTTTATGAAGAGGATCCCTGTTTTCCCTCGCTCCTGGGCTTCTGCAGTTCCCTGCGGGTTTAAATTAACTTTGATTCAATGTTTATTAAAAGCAGGGAGAGTCTCAGATCTGGAATGGATGTTCTCCAAAAAACAAGGGCACCTCGGTGCCAGCACGGGGTTATCCATACAAACAGCTCTCAGCCAGAGCCAGCCAGATTCTGTTTTGCTTTCTCACACTTGGAGCTGGTATATTTTAAAGGATATCAAGCAGTAAATGCGGCAAAGGGGAAAAATTGTTACAGACTGTATTTGGCAGAAACCCAGCAAAGATAAAATACCATACGTTCTGTGCAATGAGCTCCTACATAAATGATTCATTCACTAGAACACAGCTGGGGTCAATGTCTTCTATTTGAATAGCCCAAAGTTATGCAAATATTTTATGTGGATTTTCTAAAAAAAAAAAAAAAAAAAAAGGCGGGGAAAAGACAATATATAACATTCCAATAAAAAAGCTCTTTATCTCAGTAACTTTTAAGAATCAAAATCCCACAAGAACCGTGCCACTGTGTTAGACACATATATACAGTAGTGAATGACAAGATATGCCCTAGAGATGCAAACTCTGAAAAGATTGCTTGTTTTCCTTTGTTTTGCCAGCCAAATCTGTGTTACAAATTACATGTTGTGAAGATCACACTATTTCAAAATATCAAATTGCTAATTAAAGGAACTACTCAAGGAAACTTTCCAGTAGAACAATATATGCTGTGGGATAATAGTAGTCACTATTTCTTTAATGAGTTCCTTGCCTAACCAGAATTTCTTACAATACATTCAGTGCAGCCATTCAGTTAGGTTATTATGAATCACATGTGTATTATTTCTGATTTGGTATTAACATAAAAACTTCTGATGAACCATAGTATTACAAAAACAGGTCTAGTGTATAGAATGGCAATATCATTCCTGCTGATAGAAAGCTGCAAATGAAGGTCCTTGTGCAACAATACAATTTAATGTGTTAGTTTCGAAATTTAATTTGCAAAGGTGCTGAGGAACTCCAGGTGTAATTGAAGCCAAGAGGGGCAGGGTGTCTCTGGATGGTCAGGGATGTCAATCCACAGCTGGAGCATTGCTCTGCATTCTGTGGGCTCTGAACCAGCAAAAGGTCATGGCAGGGGGAAACCTTTCTTGGTGGTGTTCTCATAACATGGTTGGTTGAGAGAGCAACTTGAGGTTTTCTTAAACACTTATATTTTGCTCTAGTGAAGTAATTTAGCCATGTCATCCAAGGAGACAGTGTGTACCAGAGCTGTGAAGTGATGCAGGTAGATCAAGTCAAGGAAAGAACAGTTTGGTTGTGTAGCAGAGCTAAGAGCAGAGAACAGAAGATACCTCTTAAATCCCTTCTTCCCCATTCTGTGAGGGTATGGTGGTGAAAATACTCCTTTCAGGTTCTGAATACAAGCTGACATAATGAGGTGAATTTCCAAAAATATTCCAAGAAGGTGGATAGCTTTTACAGTGGCTTGTTGGTGGTATCTATGTGCCTCATTTGGTGTTCTTGAAAATCCTTCCTGCCCTCTAAAGAGCTTCTCCAGTGTCTATTTTATTTTCTCTGGTGAGCAAGAATGACTCCTTGATCTTGGGTTTTACATTTGCAAATAGCTATTCTTTGTATTCCACTCAGATGGAGAGAGCAAACAACTATTTAAAGCAAGGAATGCAAGAGCCTGCAAAGTATAAAAGTGAGCTTTTCCTCCTCATATGTTTGGAGAGGTTACCAGGCATCAGATAGATAGTCCTTGATGAGTCCTTGGTTGGAATTGTAATATCTGACCACACAACCACATTCCACCTGTGGAATGATTGTTCCCCATCTGTCTTAACATTCTCTCTTGTGGCCTCTGAATGATTTTCTTTATCATCAGATGAAATGATAATGGCTGTGGAGTGTTCTTCCTCACCCTTACATTGCTTTTACCATGACTTTTCATTCATTGGAGCCAGACTTAGCTCTAGTGTGTAATAGGCAAAAATTCCAGTCACTCTGCCCTGAACACTTCCAAAGTGTGGGTTGGATGTAGATTCTCCCTACTGAGCAAATCATTAGCCAATGTTTGAAGAAGCAAATAAATGTTGATGGTGGGGTTCCTCCATCACAGAAAACAAATCAGGGAAGAAAGATGGAAAGGATCAAAGAGCAGTATCCCTGTCTGCCCTCACTGGAGGCATCTTTAGGTGGCTTCTCTCAGTCTGGAAGGCAAAGTATTGGATCTGAGAGTTGTGGGAAGTTATCTGGGAAGCTGTTGACATCTGGATGGTGGAAAGTGTAGAGACAAGAAGTTGGTGAAGGGCAGCAAGGGGCCACAGAGTCCCTCACCACTGACCATGGACTCCCTGTTTTCCTTTGTTTAGTGATTGTTCTTCCTGCACCTCCTCAGGTGCTCTCCCCTTTCCTGCCTTCCAGAGCACTGCTCTTTGCATCTCAGTGGATTTATTCTCCTCCTTATCTAATTTTAATTAAAGCTTCTATCTCCCCCCCACCACATAATCAACTGAAGAAAAATGAGCTGGTAAGTCATTGTTTTTACCACTTTGGCAGCAAACAAATGTTATGTCTGGCATGCTCGGCACCAAGTCAGAAAATGAATCAGCAGCTGTTGTGACAGAAGCTTTTTCCTGAATGGGGAAACAGAGAAAGAAAGAAAACAGGCTGGGGGGAGGTTTCTGCAGTGGGCACTGCCAGCCCCCATCACCATGGGGAAAGTCTTTGCCCTTCACTGGGGAAGGTGAGGAGCTGCTGAGACCCCCCTGGAGCTGGTTTGTGACTCTTTGATGCCCGTGGCTGTGCCTGGGAAGGGAGCAATGGGATGGGGTGGATTAGGGAGAGCAAGAGTCATCCAAATCAGCTTTTTCAAAGCCCCACTTCAGCCAGGCAGGCAGTGTGAGTTCTTACAGATGCATGGAACAGGAAACACTTATTTGTCCCTGCATGGATCTATGGCATAGGGTTTTTTCATGCCCATCCATGGGAAAAGGATGAATTATTTCTTTGTGTCTGGGTGGACTTGGATCATATTGAATTGTTTTAAGCAATAACCTTGCATGCATTATACACAGCATGCCGTGAGCTGCAAGGTTTTGGAGGAGAGAGTGGTTTATGGTACCCCTGATCATCCTCATCCTTTTGTTTCACCTATTGATTAACTTCTCAAAAGGGCTGAATTTGCCTTGTGACCTTTGGTATCTGCTGATTCCTTTACACCAAACATCTGGGGGCACATGAAAAATGCTTTTGACTAATATTATAGCCTTGTTAATATATTGCAAACTATTTCTACAGGAGCAGCATCAAAGTTTTATCTGCTAAATAAATATTGCCAGGCTAAGCTAATACACAGAACAGGTCTGGAAAAATTACCACCATGAAGCAGGCACAGGGTGCAGCTGGAGAACTCTGCTGTTCAGCTGGATGATGACCAACACTGGAGCTGCAGCAGGTTTGTGTGAGGCAGAGAACCAGCCTGTGTCTCTCCTTGGAAAAGGCAGCTTTTGCTAGGGCAGTTTTAAAGGCAAAAACAGACAACTGAGCCAGCTGAGCTGGTGACTGCAACCAGCATCAGTAAAGTCCAAAGGGACAGTGTGTGGTTGCTAATCAGGGCAGAGGTTGGCCTGGGCTTTTGGAGACAATTGTCACACTATTTATAGCTTCTTTCATGCCAAACAGACTAGCAATATGTTTGTGCTTTCCCTGTACCTATAAATTCCCTCCTCACCTCTGAAAACTGTGCCCACCCTGTCACATGGGTCAGGGCAGGGGTTTCTTTGTGACACAGCTGGAGGGACTCTCTCTGCCTCTGCTTTGAGGGTACAGAGTTGTTCACAGTGCAGGACAAACCATGCCTGGTGTGGGTTGGGTTAGTTCAGGGTGGGATGGGCTGTTTTATGTTAATATGACAGACTACAATGATTATGAGAAGAATAAAGCTGTGGGTCAGGTCTGTCTGACATTTTGTGCATCGACTGACAAGGTTTTTGGTGAAGCTGTGTGCTCCAAATTTCCCTTTCAGCTCCTTTTCCACCAGTGCTAGCTCCCTCATTCTGATCCAAAGAACCACTGGACAACTGTGTCATAAAAAACCTGGAGTCCAGTGAAAACACCAGGCACAAAGCACCCACAGCTCCTCTTGGTCACCCAGAGAGAGGAGGGGAGTGTGGCACTGACAGCCTGTCCCACCACAGCCACTGAAAGGTGTTTTTATAGAGATTTGTTATTTAAAATAGAGATTTGATGGAAGCACTGATGTGACAGTCACAGCCTCAGATGTGCCAGTACTTTGAGTCCTCAGTTTCCCAGTTCATGCAGGAAAAGAACTTGAGGAAGATTGCTTTAATAGGCATGTGGTTACTTTTTCTTTAACTTTGGTTTTGTTTCATGAAATGCATGGCTGCTGGATTTATAATCCACCAAGAGGAACCCATTAGACCTCACTTTCTAGGAACACTGCTTTTTATTATCATACTATATCATTTATTTTCTCATCCTGATCCTGCAAAACTTTTACATCTGGATGCTGCGGTGCTCTTGTTGTTTGTGTGGCAGCAGCTCAAGGGACCCCAGCCCTGCTGGAGCAGGACAGGACCCAGTGACAACCCTGACATCACCCCAGAGGCTTCTTTACTCCTGAATAACTTCATCCTCAGCTGCTGAAGGTAATGGGAGGTGGGCCAAAGTAATTTTAACCTGAATCATTCCTGAGTGGGCTTTAAGGTAATTGATTCTGTCTGCAAAGGTGAAAAAGGGGGAAAAGGTGTGCTGTTGGTGAGCATGTGCTGTGCCTGCAGAAGTGGAGTGGAGGCACCTTTTCCAACCTGTGTTTAAACTACCTTGTGCCTGATGCTGAAGCTGTGCATGCAGCTTGCTTTACAGGATTTACTGAAGTCACCCCTGATTTGCTGTGATTATGTGAGAGGAAAATGAAGTTCGTGGTTTATCCTAAGAATCCAAATCAAAGCTGAAGGCAGGAAAGGTGCAGTGATGTCTGGGGACTGTCTGCCTGTGTGTGCAAGCCCCAGCTCTCTCCTGACCAAAGGCAGATTCCATCTCCACCAAACACACCCCACTGGCTGTGCTGGCACCCCAGGCACAGCTCTGCCTTTTTTAAGGGATTCAGGATCAGGCTGGGGCTCCTGCACAGCTGCAGTGCCTTGCCCCTATTTTATGTTCACTGAAAGATTTTTGAATGGACTTCAGAAGCCATTAGGAACCCAAATGTCGACTTACACTTGCAAAATGTCTCTGGTTAATGTTTTCCTACTGACTCTCTGCTTTGCTGCCCCTCCTGCCAGGGTTTCCTGTGACCTATTTGAAATATCACTCTCCTAAGTGAAAATGTGCCTCTCTTTTTCAAACTTGCAAAACTCACAAAAATAAATAGCCTAATTTGGCCAGTTAATAGCCCTCTCCTGGGGCTCCTCTCAGCAACTAAGAGGCCTTTTAAATACAACATTTGTGACTGCGTCATTAAAGCTCTGCATGATCCAAGCAGACTGAACCAAAAAGAAAGAAATGCCTTATTTGATCTAAGTTTTCTTTTCTTTTAAATAGTGACACTAGAGACCCATTTATTTTTAATTACACAATTGCTTTATTAAAAGCCTAAATCCTGCAGTCCCTAGTCATTGCTTAGGCAAAACTGTTATCATTGAAGGAAGGACCTGTAGGAGTCAATCCTAAAAATAGGGCAGCTGACAAAGTGCCTTTCAAAATGAATTTGCTTTATTTTTGATGGATTTCCCAAGTCAAAAAGAACTTGACTTTGCTTTGCTTTTCAGCTCAAAAACTGAATTTAGGAAAACACTCCAGAAAGCATAAACACCCCAGGTTTTCCTTTCAGACTGGCTCTGCTGCCCTTTTTACCCTGAAACACCACCCTCTACAGAGCCACAGCAGTATTTATTGGCAGGAGATATGCATGAGAGTTCATAGAATCATGGAATCTCCTGAATGACCCCACAAGGATCATCCAATCCCACCCCTGACCCTGCACAGGACAGCCCCACAATCACACCCTGCTCCTGAGGGCATCATTCAAATGCTTCTTGAGCTCTGTCAGCCTTGGTGCTGTGAGCATTTCCCTGGGGAGCTGTGCCAGTGCCCAAGCCCCTCTGGGTTTGGGAAGCCCACTTTGAGTCCTGCAGCACCACTGCAGCCCTGCCTCACCTGTGGGGAGCAGATCCAGCTGCTGGGAGACTGGCAGAGGGCAGGATTGATGCTGTGCCACTGATCCTGTGCTTCACAAGTGCATTTCTGTGTTTGCATTCTGAAGGACAGGTCTCTTTGCTGGGTTAAGAGAGTGCTGCCAGCAGTGGGAGAGTGAGCAGGCTAGCCAGCCATAAATACTGGGTTATATTTCTGGGCTAAACTCCAAACCCTTCAATTTTATTATCTAATTACCCAACCAAACTCATTCATCTTTATTTTTCAGTCTTTCCCACAGATCCCAGTTAAAATGCAGCTTTGCTATCTGAAGTGATGCCCGGGCACTCTCTGCTTGGAAAAACTCATGGTTTCTCAGCTTTATTCACTCAAACTGTGTTTTCTTAGTGTAAAGGATGAATGGCAGAAATCCCAGCCCTGATCAGCAGCAGAGGTCTACATCAGGCTGTGCTGAGATGAAGGTGGCTGCATTGTCATGGGCAACTGTACCAGGGGAAGCAAGAGAAAGAAAATAAGCCTCTGTTTAAATGTAGGCTTCATCCCCAGTGTGATGTGTCATTAGATTGCACTCAGGGCTTTGTGGCATGCAATGTGACACTGCAATGTCTTTATTGCAAAGTATAAGCACCAAGAGTTAGTAAATAAAAACAACGGGGGGGGGGGGGGGAAAGCTGCCCCCTCAGAAGTTAATGAGACATCAGGAATACAGCTCTGGACAATGGTGTCCAAAGGGATAAAATCCTGGTGTCCCATCCTTTTTCTCTGCAGGACATGAGCCCTCCTCACCATATGTTACTGTCGTGTGGATGTAATCCACGTCCCATGCTGGGGCAGAGGCTTCTGCTTAGCATAACCCTGCCCCTGGGAGGGGCTTATCTTGCAAATATACTGCTTTTTCTGTGCTCCTCGCCTTTATTTCCTTAGGGAATGCACGCACTGGCAGGTTCAGTGGGCATTCAGATGTGGTAAATTGCTATAAAGCAGAAAAGCTTCCCCCAGACCTAACAGTGCTCCTGTTTGCTCTCCAGGTGGCAAGGATTGGGCAGGGGGAGAGAGGGGAGAGGTGGCAGATGCTGTGGAGCACGAGGCTGCTGTCTTGGCAGCTTTCTGAGGGAGGAGAGATGGGAGAGGAGCCCTCATGCAGCCTCTCTCTCTCTGAGCCCCCTTGCAGACAGAGCCCTCCTGCTGCTGCCCCCAGCCCCAGCATGAAACCCACTGGGTTTGGGGGGCTGTGCCTCACAGAAGGCTGGGGCAGAGGCACAGATGCTCACCAGAGGCAGGGTGAGCACTGCAGGATCATCCAGGGAGGTGTTGGTGCTGTGTGTGCCATCCCAGAGGCAGGGTGAGCACTGCAGGATCATCCAGGGAGGTGTTGGTGCTGTGTGTGCCATCCCAGAGGCAGGGTGAGCACTGCAGGATCATCCAGGGAGGTGTTGGTGCTGTGTGTGCCATCCCAGAGGCAGGGTGAGCACTGCAGGATCATCCAGGGAGGTGTTGGTGCTGTGCTGTGCCCTTCCAGAGGCAGGGTGAGCACTGCAGGATCATCCAGGGAGGTGTTGGTGCTGTGCTGTGCCATGCAAAGAGCCTGAGAGCAGGACCTGCTCAGCAGGGCAGTGAAGGTGTGGTGAAATCCAGGTAGGTGTGTGATGGGAAGGACCAGCCTAAATTCATGCTGAAGGAAGGAACCTTCTGGAGCAGAGCAGAACACCAGGACACAGAGCAGAAGGGTAAATGGAGCTGGGTTTGGCCAGCAGGAGGGAATGAGCATTGTCAGGACGAGCTACTACCTGTGGTGATGGAGTGCTGAACCCTCAGAGTGCTGGCAAAAACACACCCAGCTCCCAGGGTGTGCTGTGCTCTTGCAGGCTCCACTCAGGGATTTCCACACGTGGCCACAATTCCAGCCATGCTGCACCTCTGGGGGCAGGGGTGCTGCTCACTTCAGCTCTGCCTGCTGGGCTCCCTCCAACCAGACACCAGCTGGCTTTATCTTCCCAGATGTTTCTTATGATCCCTCCCATTCTAGCTTTTACCCCTGACCACAAGCAGCACTTGGAATAATTAACACCTTCTTATGGTTTACAAGGCAGCTGGTTACTAGGGCAAAAGCTGCATCCTTTTCTTTCAGTGTATTGACTGAAAATCAACATTTTATATTAAAGGAAAAGAAAAATAATATTCTCTCGAGCCACAGTGAGTTACAACACCATCTCTCCAGTAATCAAGATATTGCTGAATTATGGTGCTATAAACAAACACTTCTGATATAACCACAAACACTGTGGGACATGTAACACATTGGCAGTATATTTCAAGTGACAAACTCATTTATTGTGGGGAGTGGAGGGAGAAAAACACCTTTCCAGAAGCCACAGCAAGGAATTACAGCAAAGAATGACCAGAGCTTAAGGGTACAGGCTCAAAGTAATTCTAACAACCTGGCTGGAATAAAGCACTTTGAAGTATGAACAAGATTAGAGCAGCACCAGTAGCTCAGGAGGTGAGGATACAGGACTTGGCTATTCTCTCCTTTCAACTGGCATAAATCATGATTAATTCCACAGCACTTAATAGAACTACTGTGCTGTGAGAGTGGTGTAAGGAAGTAGCTCCCAGGAGGGGCTGGGGGAGTGAGCCCAGAGCTATCCCATAACCTTTGTAGGCTGTGTGGAGGCTCCCCTGCTCGCAGGTGGGACCCAAGTAACAATCATGAATCATTAAGGTACATAACTATCTGAGAGATCAAAGCCATCAGGAGCTTGAGGTGAAAGTTAGCTCGTGCCAGATGCTATGGAGGTAGAGAACAGGCTGGGAGCTGCTTGCCAGAGATTTCATCTCTTGCTGTGTTCCAGGTGGCTGCTGGGTCACTTTGGTCAGTGGGATTGGAAGGGTGCCATCATCTGCCAGCCCTGGTGTGTGGTGAGTTCCAGCTCTTTGCCCAAGCAGGGTGATTTTTGTGTGCTGTTTTACAATGTGCTGGGCTGTTTTGGTAGTCACCTGCTGCCCAAGTTGTTAAATACATGTGGGCTGTCAGCAGTGCCTCTCTGGGCTGTGAATGGGAGCAGGGATGGAGTGGGGGCAGCAGGGATGGGCTGGGCAGCTGTTCAGTGTCTCCCCAGCCAGTACAAAAGGACATCTGTGCTCTGCAGTGATCAGGGGAGAAGGAAACAGGGATATTGCCTCCCTTAATAAACCTGGATAAGATAATGTATAGAACCACCCATGGTTATGGTGCATGTGTGAATGTGATCATGATGGAGCACTTGTGATCAGGAACTATCAGTGCTTAAAGCTCCTTGTCTATGTCTTGTAACTTCTGCATTTATACCAACATGCAGGGAATTAACAGGTTACCCAGAGCTTGCCTGGGCTTTGCAGAACTGGCTTTGAAGTTAAAAAATCAGCTGGGCCGTGATGTTTTAAGTGACCTAGCTGACACTGCAGGTGAGGATGATCAGGCTGCCATTGCTTCTGTGAGGCTGGGTTTCCAAACATGCCTTTGCAAGAAAGCTGGGGTTCCCTGGCTTTAGTTTTCAGTGAGTTTTGAGTTGAGAGGAATAAAGCTTTGAGCAATTCCACTGTAGAGTTTGTAAATGAGAAAAAAAAAATGCCTTGAATGGGAGCTGTTCAGTGTACAGGCTTCTGATGGGTTTGACAGCACAGCTCAAAAGTTCCTTGAATAATAAGCCTGTGATTTCTGGCAGCCTGCAAGTGCTGAACTTCTTTGGATTTCAAAGCAAATAGATACATCTTAACAAAGACCACCTCATGTCAACTATCCTTAAAATGATAGCACAGAGATTGAAATAAAATGTGTGCACTTGTCTCTCCTGGGAGACGGCGGAAGGGGAAAGCATTATCAGAATTCTTTAAACTCATCTTAACGGTATTGAACCAATTATTTTGTTAAATCTGGGTTTGTTTTCTGCCTCTCAATGAGAACATTTGAAGTCTATCATCTCCACCATTTACGAGTTACCAGTCTGCAAGTGTAAAATTTCCAACTGGAACATATGGTATCAGAGGGAACAAGGGGGAAATATCTGATTGCTCATGCTCCCCAAACTCCAAATCTACTCCAGTTAGTATTTTGCTCACAGTTCCTGTAGGGGAAAATAAAAGAAATCATCTCTGATCTGAGACCAAGCACTGAACATTTCACCCTGAATAGGCTGTTTGAAAAACTTATAAGCAGCTGAAAAGGGAATAGAATAGGAACTACATTTCTGTTTCTTCACAATGGGAAGAACTCAGCAATGCTGCTAAACCTCTCTGAACCTTCTTCTCTAAGTTCTGACCTCTGTTTTGGGGCCTTGCCTGCAGCTAGCACATGGGGACAGAGCAAGCAGGAGGCCAAAGACCAGTTGTTCTCTTTCCTGATGGTGTCAGTGAGCCTGGGCAGTCCCAGGCTGCAGGCAGAGCTGGGTGTGCAGGCAGTGGGGTCTGTGCACAGAGCTGGGGATGTGCTCTGCCTCTGAGCCCCGTGGTGCTGGGGGGCTGTGCAGGACACCTTGAGGCTGCCTGGGTTAACCCCACTTTGAGTTTGGAGCTGGCCTGAGACTCACTGCAATGACACAAGACCTTTGAGATCACCAGGCAACACCAATTGGGCACTGCCACGATGCTCCTGTAATTTGTCAGCTCCTTGCTGGCCTCCTGGTGACTCCACTGGGCTGAGTGGAGTGGGCATCCTGTAACTCTGATCCTGTACAGCTTCCCTCTGTGCAGGGCACCAAGCATCCCCTTCCTTTGCTTTCCTGCAGAGCAGAGGCTTAGCCCTGAGTAACCAGGCTGTGAGGTGCAAGAAAAAGGCTTCTCACTTTCCTTCCTGGCAGAATAAGGAGGCCCTGAGCCTGCAGCCCTGGGAATTGATGTGACCAAATCACAGAAATCATACCAAACCACTTGGCAACGTGATGGTTGTGTAGTGCCACATGTACAACCAAATCCATCCTCCCTGCCATTCAGACAGAAAGCAGCTTGTTTTGGAGCAACTTCCCTGGGAGGGGGAGGAACAGATGTTTGAACCAGAAGCATATGTGACAGTTGGGAGAGACAGCGTGGAAACGCACAGTTGAAAGGAGAAGTCTGATGGGAGTGTGATGACAGCAGCAGGACTTCAGTGACAAGGAGTGGGAAGGAGAACAAGCAGGGAGGAGTGTTACTTCAAAAGCTGAGCAAAGTGCACAAGAAGATATGTCAGGAAAGCGTCAGAGAAAGGAAGAGAGGAAATGTGAGAGTAGAGACAGGCTTGGGATCTGTCTGCAAGCATGTGTGACCTGTTGCCTGACAAACAGAGAAAGGGAGGCCTTTTATTCCTCTGTCTCCTTCCACTGAGTTAACTCTTCTTGCAGCCAAGCTGGCTGCCAGCTCTGCTGGAGCTCTGCACTTCATGCTGGTGAGAGGTAAAGCTGCCTGTGCTGCTCCAAAGCAGTGATTTTGGGTACTGTGTGAAGGTTCTCTACAGGGATGCCCAAGCCCTCCCTCTCCTTTATAGGGTGGCACAGTAACCACAAGCCTTGGGATTTCTGGACACTGCAAGAAGAGGAGGAGAGGGGACAATCTCACACCAGGCTTCCCCTGTAGCTGTGCTGTGATCACAAGGGCAGGGTGTGTGAGCAGAGGGAGGTGTGTGTTTCTCCTGCAGCAGGGAGGGACCTCTCCAGCAGTGCCTCACCCTGGTGACATCAATCACAGCTCTGCACAGTCCAGTTTTACCCTGGTTCAGCAGAAGTGCAGGGGGATGTGCTGCTGGAGGGCGAAGCCTTGGAGCTGCAGGAGGGAACTTCTCCTCCTGAGGGATTTACAAAGGGATTTCTGCACAGCCCTGCTTCCCCTGTGCCTTGAGAAACACAAACTGGTCTGTTCTGCTCTGTGTCCTGCTGTAGGAGGGGAGAATTTCCTTAAGTATGGGGCGAGCCTTGAAGTGCAATAATGAAGGGATTGCAAGGCAGGTGCCAGTCACAACCAGCCAGGCCAGGAGCTGCAATCTGACAAGGGATCTTGCATGACTGGAGACTTCCCCCTCCATGGGAACATTGGCATTCATTTCTTGGTGTGAAATCCCAGCAAATTAGAGGCAGACAATATCCCTTATGTGGGTGTGCAATGGGGGAGGCTGAAGCAGGGTGATGGAGGCAGGACAGGGTGTGCTGTGTCCAGCAGCTCTGGGGGAGAGGAGCCTCACAGCAGGGACCTGCCAGCACCACGGGCTCTGTAGGGTTGAGGCTCAGCCTTCTTTCATTTATTTATTTTAAGGAATGAGAGGAAAATGAGGGAAAAACAGTGTCAGGACACTGCAGTAGTGCTAGGGTGTTGAGTGCTGGCTGTTGGAGAAACAGCTTGGTGAAGGTGTGAGAACCTGAAGGATCTCCTTTCCTCAGCAGGAGAAGTAATGCAGGCTCAGGGTAAGGAAGGAAGTTTTGGGCACAGTACAATCAATGCACAGGTGATTTTGGGAGTGTAAAGATGATGAAAGCCTCTCTGGTGCCTGCTGTACTGGCTGACTGGGCTGCAGGACCCTTCTTGGAGCTGATCTGAGGGGAGAAGCCATGGGCACTTCTCACTCCAAAGCTGTGCTGAGGGGCAGAGGGGGACCTGCAGGCTGCCAGGGTGGCCTCAGACAGCAGGAGCACAGAGGAGCAGCTGGTGTTTTCACCCAGGGGTGATGTACTTTGCAGCAGGGTAGGGTTGAGTATCCCCCAGATGCTTGGCTTTGTGCAGCAGAATCACATCTTTCTTCTAATTAACTTGCACAGGATCTTGTGCAAGTAAATTGTAAGAGTCAGGGTCAGACCCAAGTTGCATTTCCTAAAGGTACTAGTGCAGGTACTGAAATTAAATTCTCATGAGTGAAAACCTGTTTTCCCTAAACTCAGAACAACAGAGCAGCCTTTAGTCTCTGGAGAAGGTTTAAAAATCAGGCTTGTGTTCCTTGTAAAAAATTTAGTCAGCACCTGACACCCCTGACAGTTGCCAGCCCTTGTTCAATGTGATCAGGGCACTGAATTAATCAGGGAACTCCATTCTGCTTCATAGCTGGGAGAGAGCACATCACCTGGAAAGATGCTGGAGTGTCTCTGGAGAGCAGGTCACAGCAAAACACAGGTGATTTCTGCCTTAGTCCCCCCAGCCTAGGCTTGCAGAGAAGGTTTCCTTAGGACCAGCAGCCTGGCTTTTGCTGCAGCCACACTCCTGGGCAGAGCAGAGCTGTATATCACCAGGCATTTTATGTGTGCCTAGCAAAAGGAGCTGAATCCCCTCCCTGCACGGAGAGCTGCCAGGCTGGATGCCAACACACAACCCTCAGCGTTTTTTTTATTTACTATAAACCTCCTAAATGAAGGCTGGGGGATGTTTTTCATTTGCCACGTTACTGTATGGAACCAATCACTATAAATTTAAATGGAGAGCTGGTGGGAGCACACTTACCTTTTATATCATAATTGTGTGAGTGCCGCTGCCTAACTGCTATTAGGATTATTCAGAGCTTCTCAGATTTCATTGTAAAACATTAGGCTGTGAGAGGTACTGTAAGGGTGTGATTATCCAAAGAGGGTAAGTAGTAGTGGGGGTTGCTGGCCAGAATTGCTAGAAGAGGGAAGAAATGCTTAATAGCTGGAAGTAGAGGAACTTGAGGAGCATGATCTGCCATTCAGAAATACAGTGCTCTGTGCAGGGAGAAATCCCACCTGAATTCTACCTGGATCTTGACAAGTTTGACTTAAATTGTCACCAGGCGTGGTTCCAACCTTTGGCTGAGCAAGGTGTCAGCCCCGTGCTCCCCTGAAAAACCCCAGCACAGCCACGAGTCCCACTGACACTGCTGTGCTGCAGAGCCCCACACTGCCTTGGGGAATCACAAAAAAACCCAACTCTTCCTTTGGTGGGGTCAGCAGCTGCTGGCAGAGCTCTGCTTTCAGCTGGGGCTGGAAGGGGCTGTGGGCTTGGTGGGAGGGGTGACCCTGTCCTGCTTGCTGCCCCTGGTGTGGGATCAGTCTCTCCTCCTGAGCAATTCCAGGAGCAGAGGGTCAGGTGGGAGATGGTTTGGTTAGAGAGGAGCAGGAGGAGAGGTGGGAGATGGTTTGGTTAGAGAGGAGCAGGAGTTCAGTGGGAGATGGTTTGGTTGGGAAGGAGCAGGAGATCAGTGGGAGATGGTTTGGTTAGAGAGGAGCAGGAGTTCAGTGGGAGATGGTTTGGTTGGGAAGGAGCAGGAGGTCAGTGGGAGATGGTTTGGTTGGGAAGGAGCAGGAGGTCAGGTGGGAGATGGTTTGNCTGGGGAGGAGGAGCAGGAGGTTAGGCAGGAGATGGTTTGGTTAGAGAGGAGCAGGAGTTCAGTCAGGAGATGGTTTGGTTAGGGAGGAGCACTTCAGGTGGGAGATGGTTTGGTTGAGAGAAGGAAGCTGGGGGAACTCAGGGCACTGGAGCTGACTGGTGCTGGGGAGCCAGAGCTCTGAGCAGAGCCAAGGAAGGACAGGGTGCTGTGGGCACTGACAGCATCACTCAGCAGGGACAAGGCATTGCCAACCTTTTCTAGGAGAAAAAAAGAGCAGCTCTGTGTGTGCACTCCTCTGCTGCCTCCATTCTTCACCTGTGACTGAGATTTTAATTTTGCATCCCATATGATTTCCCTGTTGTAACACACGCCTCTGGGCTGTCACTGTAACAATGCCTTCTCTTGGCAGGGAAGGCAAATCTGAAAGGAAGCCCTTGAGCACTCTACTGTGTGAGTTTCTCAAATGATGGCTGTGTTTCTCCCCCTTGTTCCGCCCGTTTTCAAATAATTTTCATGCTGGGAATAAATCTGAGTGCGAAACAATCATGTTCAGCATATGATAACCAGACACAATTGTAAGTACACAGGCAGCCACGTGGAAAACAAATGAGCTGATGGAAGGACAGAAAGAACACAAGACAACCCAGACACCTCAGTTACCTTGCTCACAGTAAGGTCAAATAACTCTGCCATTTACACATCATTACATTTTGTTTTTCAGATAAGTAGGATTCTGGAAAACATTATTAGTTACTAAATTTTTATCTTCCCTGTTTGTGTAGTGGTGGGAAAAAAATCATTTCTCGACAACAAACATACTGTGGGCCAATTAAAATGAAGCAACTCAAAGCTGAATTCTGTCCTGAAGTTCATCTGTGAAATTCTGGTGAATTCAGTGGGCTTTTGTAACCAGAGGTCAGGATTTGGACACTAGTTTGTAAATCAAAGAACAGCAGGGGCTGTGCAGGGTCTAAGCTATTTGGATATTCTAAAATCCCACTCTAGGCTGCTGCTGATATCCTGAAAGTGTGTTGTCACTGATGATACTGGGAAGGGAGTCTGGCAGACTTATTTATTTTTATTTTGCTTTTATATTTTCATTCATTATGCTTGTCTTTCTTCTGTCATTGAAGCTGTTTTTCTCTGAAAAGCATCTACTTTTAGTTGGGGAAAAGCAGAAAGCTGAGACATTTGGAGGAATTTTATCAAACACTTGTCTTGATATGAGAAGTTGCAATTAATAGAAAAGTTAATTATAAATATACAACACACTTCCCATTCTCAATAGACAATGTCTTATAAACATAACATGGGGTAACAAACCTAAAAGAAAATTTAAATAGCACAATTTTGGGGGAGAAGTTCATCTTCCTTTAAAGCGATTCTTAATGTATCTTGTATACATATGCATGTCTCTAACAAGAATGTGCATAAATGAAACAATTTTTAAAACCTTTTCACTGTAAATATATTTTCTATCCATTCACTGTAATGTTCCTACACTCCTAAGCAAAACAGGAATCAAATATGTTAACAAAACATGATGTCCAATGAATGTAAAGCAAGAAGAATTCAGGAGCACTTGGCAGAAATCTCCATCCTTTATTATTAAATTTCTCCCCAAAATAATTGTTTCCTTGAACATCATCAAGGATCAACGTAAGCACTTGTTGAGTAGCAAGTTGAGCTGGATACCTTGTCACAGTTTATGTCTTTCCTGTGCTTTTCAGTGATGTAAAGACATTAATTTCAGTCACAACCGTGCATCACAAAACTTCCCTTCCTCTCCTCCACTGCTTCATCATCCTGCTGACCTCTTCATCTTCCTGCTGATCTGCCAAAACACCTGCACAGCCCAGTTTCAACTTTGAGCCTCGTGTGCTGCAGTTTTTGCTCTGGTGTCTCAGCTCAGATCCGTTCTCCCTGCTGGGCACTGCGTGGGAGGCACCTGAATTTTTGATCTTTCCCAAAATCTCCCCTGCCCAGACTCTGGCACCTCAGGCCTTGCTGGCAGTTTGTCCTGTGCATTTTGGCTAGCAGCTTGGCCAGCTGCCCTTGGGGATTTGTGGCCCATGCCTGTCTCCAGGACCTGAGGCAGCTCCTCTAAAATCAGCCTGGTGTGCTGCATTAGCTGCTGTCATAACAGTGGAGCTGTACACAAGTGCAGCACTGAAAATATCCCTGCCTTATTGATAGCTTAATTGCTGGCATTTAGTTAATTGTGTATGTTCTCTTTTAGTGGAAATAAACCTGGAATTATGCAACTAATTTATTTTCCAAAAGCAGGGAGTCACTCAAGGCTGCTGCAGCAGGAGAAGCCTACCTGAGTAAGCCAGCAACTTCCAGTTGTTCGAAATGCTGTTTGCTGTCTGTTGCTATGGTGAAGTGATGGCACAAAACTGATACCAAAAAGGAAACAATCTTTCCTGAACAGATTTATAAGAAGAAGAAAAAAGAAAGTATAGGGGACAGAGACGTCATGGGGAAGAGTGGGGAGAGCTTAAGGGGCTTTGAGAGCTTTCCTGAGCCAGTTTTTCTCCTTCCTTTTTTAGCTGAAGGTCCACTTGACCCTTTGAAGGCAAGATTCATCCTGTGAAGTGTCACCCCCAAAGGGTTTTTTTTTACAACCAATTAAATTTCCCCTAAACTGTAAACACTTATAACTTCAATTCACATTTTTTTTTCCCTTTGCTTCTCCTACATGCATATGGGCAATTTATTCTTTTCCTAGCTTTACAGTCAGTTTTAGAGATCTTAAGTCCCAGCAGTGTAGTGTAGGTCATAGATCAAGGAAAGCTGCTTTCCTCTCCACCTTTGCTGCACCAGTGTTGTTTATCTCTTTTCTGACTATTAGAATTTAACCCTTCCCAAAGCCCTGTTGTGCTAGCAGTGTGTTTCCCCACCCAGCTGGAATCACCCAGCCTTCTCTGTGTTTTCCTACCCCCAGACATTCAGATGCCAGCTGGAGAAGCTGGACTGTGCAAAGCTGATTGCCTGGCAGCCTGACTGGGTGGGGAACAGACCAAGCACTGGGTTCACAGTTCCTGTGGAAAGAACTCATCTTTCCTTCTCTCTAGCCAAGGATTTTGCACGTCATTCCCTGTCTCACTGTGATGCTGGAGTCAGGCAGCCTATCTTGATAGGTTAGAAACCATGGTCAGACTCAAAGCTTCATTCAGACACCAAGATTGTGCTTATTGGAGAATATTCTCCTCTTTCACTCATCTGAATGTGAGTGGGTTTGGTGCATCATTTCCTCAGTACAGTGTGTGCTGCCATGGTGCTGTTTCGAAGTGTGGACAGTGGCAGGATGGCCAAAGAGGAGAGGATGCACCCTGGAGTTCAGATACTGGTGCTGGGTGTGGGGTGGGAGCAGCTGTTCATGGCTTTGGGAACAGTTATTTAGTGACCTGAAAGCAACTCTCCCTCTATCCACATCTCAGGACTGTGAAATAAGTATCCAGTTTCTTGTTCCAGGTGCCAGAGGTTCTGATTGCTTCGTTTAGTGTCACATCCATGGTGTCTGAACTACACCTTGGCTGTATCATCACTGACTCCCTTCTAATGTGGGGTCATGCCTCCCTTTATATCCAGCCCTTTGCTGGACTGCTGCTGGATTGTAATTGCATTGGATTCTTAATAGAGTTTCTTGGTCTGCTGTCACAGCGTGATTGCAAGAACTTGTGTTGCATTGAATGTGGTCTTGATTACTTGCCAATTAAAGTGCAAGGGAAACACTTACAATCTTCTCCTTTAAAATTGCATCTAGATTCCACCTCCTCTGAATGCTGTGGGAAACTTGCAGAGATTGTTTCCAGTTGTCCTGTCTTTCTACTTTAGTCTTTAGCTTGGTGGGGTAGGTAGATAAATGTGATTTTTTTAAAAAAAAATCATTAAATGCCTATTTATTTATTTTATTTTATTTTTTTAGTGCATGTGAAGCAGAAGCAGAAAGGCCCCTCTGCAGCTGAGTGTTGCTCATTGCTCTCATGCCAGGTCACTCAGAGTTTACAAGGTTTGGGATAGTGCATCTTTAAAAAGAAAACCCATGAAAGCAGATGGCCCCGTGGTAGCTGAGCATGGAAGGAGACGCCTGAAGGAAGTGTGTTGTGGCAGGAGGGATGTGTTAGATGAGGGAACAGAGACAAGCCAGGAATGTGAGGAGGCAGTATGCAGGGGGCACACAATTTCCAGGAGTCTGGAAGCGTAGGAGGTGCTGTAGTGTGGTGGCAAATCTCTTGGAGCAGGTGTGCAGGGGCAAATTGCCTGCCTTCCACTCCCTGGGCATCCTGGCAGCGTGTGCTGGGACAGAGCCAGGGCCAAGGTGTGAAAAGCAAAAACAGGGAGAGGGGAAAGAAAAGGAAGGGAAAAGCCCCAAGAGGAATGTGGACAATATGACAAGACACGGTGGGGAGAGCCCACCTGTGAAGGTAACTGTGAGTTTCTGTTTATCTTGCCTGTGGTTACACTGCAAGGAGGTTTTGAACTGCTGCCTAGTGTGGCTGTCAATTATTTTAACTTGTATTTCTCACTTCGGTCCCCATGAAGTGCTTTTGACAATAATTAATTTTGTGTGTGCAACTGAGAGTGTATCCTACTCCTGCAGAGGTATCAGCTTAATGGGATATGGCTACAGGGGAAAACAGGCTGTGCCACCCCATTAGGGAATTTGGGGGGTCACCTGGTCATTTAGACTAATATTTTAATTGTTGGAACATAAGGTTTCTCATAGTTGAATTGGGAACAGATTAACCTCTGTCTCTCTGAACTTGCATGCTGCCAAGCTCCTTAAACACCATTTCTAATTTTATTTTCTACTTTCAGCACGTATTTAAGATAATTCTTTTTGTTTCGTAGGTTAAAGAGGAAATATTCTAACTGGCTGAGATCCCAGTGAGCAATTACAAATATTTTATTATAGCTACAGGACTTGGAATTCAGCCTCAGGCTGTGGGCATCAGAAAATCCATGTGTGGAAATCCCAAGTGTTGTAAGACTGGGAGGGTTTTGTATGGAGGCATTCCTCCTCATTTTACTAAAGTTAGACTCTTGGTTTAAAAAGAAAGTAAAAAACAACCTTGGACTTGTAAATGAAACCTCTGCAATCAGCTTTTGACTATACCAGTTAGAGAAGGGTTAATTGAGGCTCTTCATCTCCATTGCATGTTAGCACAGAAGGTCAGTGGTGGGAGAAGCCAGGTCCACACTGGAGGCTTTTGAAACAGCCCCCTAACTAGCCTAATGAATATGCTGGTGAGATGAACAGGTCATTTAACACTTTTCATGTCCCTATTGTCCATCCAACCTTAAATGTCAGCTCTGTCACTCTGATAGGCTGGTTCTGCTTAAAAAGGTTTCCTGGCTTTGTTAGCTTCCTAGGAGGGATTTCCCCCCATCCTCACTCCTAATTGCTGGCAGAGCCCTACGGATGTATTTATATCAGCCTTTTCATTCAGGTCAAGCCTCCACTAGAGAATTTTGCCAGTGTGTAGAGTGTTGAAGAGATGCAATGAAGATAGAAGGGGAAGGGCCAAAAGCAGTTGTAATTATCCTGCTGGAAGTGCAGCTCAGTGACCACAATGGAATGGCTGAGGGCAGGATGCTCTGATGGGATTGCTGTGCCCATGCTAGGACAGTTTCACAGGGCAGCTCAGCTGTCTGGGAGCCATCCAAGTGGGCTCAGGAAGGGCTGTGAGTGGGCTAGTGGAGCCTCGTGCCTTGTAGCCAAACCCTGGTGGCAGAGGGGATGTCCCTGTCCCTGATGTGGTGTTTCTGACAGGGTTTTGAGCACATTTTTAGTGTGCTGACTTTGGATGCCCAAATTGCTTGAAGCAACCTCTCATGGGAACCAAGCTGCACACCTGAGAGAGGATGAATATTTTTCACAAATGTTTTCCTGAACTTCCTCACCCTGTGAACAGCAAGCATGTTTCTTCTTGGGACACTTCTATTTTTTTCTGTGACCCTTGGCATTGTGTGGCCTAGAAGGCCTCAGAAAACTGCTTCTTGTCTCAGGAGGACTGCAGACAGCTTTCCTGTGAGATTTCTTGAAGGCTCCTGTACTCCTTGCCTTGAATAAGCTCCCCAGTGCCATGGCCAGGAGCACAACAGCATAGGTACTTCTGATTTAACATCACAGTCATGGGCTCAACATATTCCAAAGGTGGGCAAAGGATGGACTGATGCTGTATTGGTATTCAATACCTCATTGCAGCTGTTTGCCCCTGCAGACTTTCCTGCCTTCCTGACACCTGCATCAGCTGATAGATAACAAAAAGTGGAAATTCAGGTATCAGCACTGAAAAATGAAGGCTGATGGGGTGAAATAGCACATATCCAAGCATGTATGCTACAGACCAGAGGAGCTTATGTGGCTGTTCCCAGAAATGCTGCCAAATCTCAGTCCAAGAAGCCCCTCAGTAAGGGAACTGCTTTGACAATGCACTGTGTATTTGAGCTGCCCCTCCAAAATAGGAAACTATAGTTAAATACTTGGTGATATGTAATATTAAAAAAACAACAAACAAAACACAACAATGCCCAAACTCCCTAAAATTCACCAAACCCACACTTGGGAGTGTCTCTGCTGCTGGCTGTATCCTTTTGGACATTCCTTTCTTTGCCTTGGCTGTGATAGTCACCAGGCTTCTTGGTGCACTGCTTCAGTCCATTAATCCAGCAGAAAACTAACCCAGCACAAAAGCAGGTAGAATTTTGGGCTTTGTTCCCATTTTGCTGGGTTATTAAGCTGCCTTGTCACCAGGACAGGTGAGCTGCATGGGGAAGGGGGACTGCACGGACTGGAAGAGGTTGCAGTAGAGGCTTAGATTTGCTCAGCCAACTTTCTGGGCTGTTTTCTTGGTGCACAGCAGGAAAGGGCCCAGACACAGGGGCCAGGTGCACTGTGTGGGGCTGAGGGCACTGCAGGACAATTGCAGCAGCTCTAGGGGTGAGTAGAAGCTTTTCCTCTGGGGGTTGTGTTCGCCCATTTGTTACTCAGCCTTCCTCTGCTTTCAAAAGCACGCTGCAAGTGCTAGGATGAAACCTCCAACCCAGCTGTCTCTCAGCTACCAAAATATCTCCTTTGCCCCTTGGCCAGCTGTCAAAACTTTCCTGGCCTTCCTAGAGCAAGCATCTTAGGGAATGTTTCCTTTGGCTGGTGAGAACTCGGGGGGATGCTCTGGAAAAGACTATGGGACACATGTTCAATGCCAGGTGCCTCTCCTAACCCTGAGCCAGCTCCTGAACAGCCTGTCCATCCCTTTAGGAATGCTCTCTCTCTCTCTCTCCTTAGTGTGCTCTGGAGGGTGAGATTGTGGTTTGAGGAACAAAGTGCTCCAGAATAAAAAAATTGTGCAACTCAAGAGGCGAGAAAAAAGCCTTAATTATTCAACTAGTTTGGAACACTTGAAAGTATCCCTAAAAATAGGTAAAAGGGATGTTTGTCAGCTACAAAGAGATTATCTTGCAGTAGTATTGCTTGTCTTATTTTATGATGATGCTACAGAATATGGTCCCTCAGGTAACCTCATTAATGTTTATAAATGAACCCCTTGTTTTATACTTTCGGTTCGAGAAGGTAGAAATAGGGCAAGAGGCTAGTGAGATTGATTTTCTTACATGTGCTTTGAAAAGCCCAAGGACACGGCTGTAAAGTCTCTATAAGCATGTGCTGTACATGGGCCAACAATTGGATTATTGGGTGCTTGCTAGACTGCCTGAGATGTACCCTAAGGGGGAAATCCAGGCAGGACCTTGGCTAAAATCCTGGGTGCAATTCTGCCTGCTTCCCAGTGGATCTGTCAGCAGGAGGCCGGCACTCTCCTGCGTCTCATCAGTCGTTTTGGTTTTGATCTCTTTCGGCAAAGGCAACCTGTGACCATATGTTGTTATAGCCACCAGCGTTTCCACAGGGCAGTATCTGGAAAACCCTGCTGCCTGACAGCGCCTCAGCCCAGGGTGGAGGCTCCTTTTCATTATCTGCTCCTTAAAGAGGGCAACTGTTTCTTCTGGCTATCATAACAGGGCGGCAGTTACCAAACAGCCCGTAACAGTACGGGGTGGTTTCTGACTCTCACCGCTCCATCCTTAAAAATAACAGCTCTTTTTGCCGAGCCAACCAACAATTGCGGTCAGCCACGAATACCAGTTTAACCATTTGGCAGCTGCCCTATAGGGAACAGCTCTTTCCAGAGAGCCAAAGGAGCCCTAAAGCCACACTGGGCTGGTTTCAGTCAGCAGGGCACACTTAACAGATTCCCTCGTACGCAACCAGCCTCTTTAATAACAAGCAAATCCTGGGAAGTTAATACCAAACAAATTGCAGAAGTGTGTGAGAACTAGTAATTCAAGCGGATTCTTTATTTGATGAACGAGCGGTAAAACTCCGTTCCTCCCCACACAAACACGCCGTTCACTTGCTCTGTAGCTCCTTCGCTCTTGTGCGCGTCGGGACTGTCAGCAGAGTTTATTTTGGGCTGGGTTCCACTACGCGCAGTAGTAGCCGGCTCTGCAAACAGCGCGCCGCGACTGGAACCGCCCCTTACGGCATTTAGGGGCAGAAAGCAGCAAGAACGGGCTACCGTGGGCCGGGGGGAGTCCCGGAACGCTGCCGGGATCTCAGGTGGGGTCGGTCCGGGGGTGATCCCCGCTCGGTACCGGGGGTGTCCGGAGCTGTCCGGGGGGTATCCCCAAGGCGTCCCGTCCTGCCGCACGTGGCGGGGTCCCCGCGTCCCGACCGCGCCGCGCTGTTCCCCCCGGCGGGCGCTCTTTTTGAATGAATGACCTCACCCGAGCCGGCCAACCGCCGCGCGCCGCTGCTTAATATTCATGAGGCGCGGGGCCAATCAGCGGGCGAGGAGGTTGTTTTAAACGGCAGAGCCCCGCAGCCAATCAGGCCGCTCTCGTAGGCAGCCAACGCGAGGCTGAGCCGCGCCGAGCCCCGCGTCGTGCCCTGCGCTCCGCTCCTGTCCACACTACCGCGAACAATACAGGTACGTGCAGCCCCGCCGCAACTTTTCGGGGGGCGGCTTGCCCCCTTCCCCGCCCTGCCT